>SRMA01025189.1:330662-349955 GCA_007224835.1 Danionella cerebrum | reverse complement strand
TATATATATATATATATATATATTTATTTGGGATGCCTGTAAACATTTATTACATTTTCAAGAGTTGCCATTATTGCAACAGGCTGTGTAAAAATTTTAGGCAGATGTGAACTAAAACCGCTCTGTAGGAAGCGTAAAACTGGGTGAGGAAGAAGGACTGCTTCTTGTCTGTCTACTCCATTAACAAAGTCTCTCCTCGAAAAACATTTCAATGCAGACTGGGGTTTCAAATTGAGGTAAAGAAGGATAAATAAATGAGCATCATTAATTATGTTAGATGCAGTGGTCAGCCAAGGTAACTTGGGCAGCAGATGAAAGATACATCAAGATAACAACTCCACCTTAAAATATGTCCCATTGTCTCAGAACTCAGTGGGATCCAGGTACGCCCATCTACTGTCAGGAGAGGTCAGTCTAGAAGTGGGAAGTGTTGGAGCAACAAAACCAAAGAAAAGAAACTCAAGTATGCACAAAAATACTAAAACTTGGGTACAGAAAGTGGATTGACAAGTAAAATATTTGGCTGCAAGCATGGTGGAGGTTTCTTAAATGTTTGGGGCTTAATTTCTGCAAATGGAGTTGGAGATTTAGTCTGGATTAATTGTGTTCTCAACGGTAAAACATCAAGACAGGCACTTGTCCATCGTTCAAAACCATCAGGGAGTCATATGATTGTCCCCAAATTTGTCCCCCCAAAAAATGTACCTAGAAGTTTTAAACAAGAAAATATGATTTTTGTATAGCAACTTTGATTATTTTATACTGGTCTAATCTGATTAAATTGTTGGATTTGAAGAAAGGCTGACCAGCTTGCGAAATGCTAAAAAAAAAAAAGACTTTATTATTATCTCTGGAACTGGTGTGGGTGTAGGCTTTGTTATAAAAGTAGAGGGTCTTCTTTGTGAACAGGAACACCATGCTAGTCACCACAGCACGATAAGTTAGATGCACATGTGTGTTTACTATTGTGTAATACAAAGGTCCACATTTGTAGTCATTAGACTCCAAACTCTGAGTGCCATCATTATAAACTGTGATGTCAACATGCACCAGTCCAAAGTGGAGTGTTTCTTTAAGAAGCATAGTTTTGCCTTTCAATATGAAAAATTTTAAAACAACCTTTCTCGCCAAGATCAAATCTTGCAATGGTAAAGACAAACTAAATAATCTTTGTAATGTGATAATGTAATATTTTGTAGCTTTTGTTGTTTTTTTTCATTATGTAAAAGCACTCTCCCTATAACACACTAAATATTGCAAGAATCCAGATCTGCCCAGACATGTGCTGCTTCTCTCGGGAGCAAAGAACTGTCAATATACTAGTGGATTGCCAGAGCACACCCAGCTCCACTGATTAGAATCTGAAACGTTGATTAACATGCAAATCAGTGGTTGGAACCTACAAACATTGTCTTGTTAGTTTGTTATTAATTTTCGTCAGTTAAATTCAGACTAATTCAGGAAATCCTGTGTGTTTACATGAAAGAATAAAGCAGAATACTTCCTTGTTTCTCTTTAGTATGATCCTGTTTTTAGTTGAGGGATGATCATGAGTTACTTTTGCACATGAGCTGTGTTTATGCTCAATGCCTTTTTACTCGTAGGCAAAGCTCTACCGCAGGAAAGAGGCCAAGTTTAAAGCCCTTATTTACAGGACAGTCGAGCTCTCATCCAACCCCTCCCATCTCTTAATCTTATTTGTGTCTGCGCTCTGGAGCCCTTTGAGTTTACTAGCACAAACTGCTTGGATTTTCCACATGCTTTGTGCGTAAAAAGTATTTTATGAAGACAAACGTCTTGAATGTAAGATGGCTTGTTTGTTATTAGGTGTGAGAGCAGAGATTGTGCTGCATCATGTATGCTTGTGATTGGGCAAGGCCTGTCTTTTTAAACAGTTAGCCATTGGTGAATGGATTCGATTGTTGTGTCATCATGAAAACATTTAACCTTTGATGGCGCTGCCAAGAAATGTGATAACAGCTGTCTAGCTAATGTGGCTGACACTCTGGTGGTGATTTAAAGCTACAGTTTACATAATTGTCATTTAAAAAAACCTGCATTGACAATTGAACCTTTGCAACTCTATTAAGAAGGTTGAGGCTCCAACAATGTTAAAATGATTTTTCTAAATGCCTCATCGGTGGTGCTGACTTATCCAGTAAAGGCCTCTACACACCAATCCGAATCTTCAGATGGCTCATCAGCAGGGTGATCTTTGTCTGGGTCGAAAAGATAACGATGCAATGATGCTCTCTGCCTGAAGATGGCGTTTGCGGTACAACTTTTGCACTCTCTGCCCCATGGAAGACAACGACAGAGATCAAAATATGGCAGTGCCAAATTCTTTTTCATTGACACTACTTGTGGGCTCCCATTTTCAACCGAGTTGCACAAAACTTCGGACCAATAATTTGGATCAATGTGTAAAGGGCTTATCTCTATATTTGTATAGTCTACCTTCGAAAGAGGTTTCTTCCGCTTACTTCTAGAAAACCACTTTTTGCAAATGTTTATTTAGAGCTCAAAATACTAGCCCAGAAATTAGAAAGGATGCTCCTGACTGTTGAGTTGGTTTGTTTGCCTGGAGGCAGGTGCGGCGGCCTTAAAACTTTTCGGCAATGCATTATCTCAGTTGAAGCCATTGTTCTGATTATATTAAAGAATGGACCAATCAGATGAGGCATAAAGGCTAAATACTGTAAATAATGCAAAAATACATGGTATTGCTGTTAACCTTGTTACTAATTGCAGTTATTCTGGTAACCCAAGGTTTCGCTGTAAATGTGTCTTCCAACAGTTGTCAGCTTTAAGGTGTGGTGGATGTTGCTGATTACCTTTTTCCTCTCTGGTGCAGTAGGGGTAAAGAGGAACCATCATGGCAGGCGACATGTTGCTGCTGATGAGAGGGCTTGCCAGATTAAGCCAGGCTGTGATCGAGACCCAGACAAACTCTCTGCGCACCGGCGGAGTCCAAACTATGCAAATGACTGCGGAACAGGCCATGAGTGTGGCCATGCAGAAGATCCAGGTGGGTTGGTATGATTCTAGTATAATAGGTCTCTTTTGTGATATTGAAAATGCAGTCATCAAAGTTGCCATGTTTGTTTATTTCTGTTCCTGGGCTACTAAAACCTGTGAGCCCCGGGTTGGGAAGTATTAGTGGTGGTACATTTTAATTTTGGAGCCAGTTGACTTGTTAAAAGTTAGGTGCAGGTTGTTGCAAAACACTACTTCCGTGACAGTTGACTGTTTACATTCACAGACCATAATGCAGCCAATACAGTAAGCTAGCCAGAGATGTTGGTTAGACTTTTCGTGGTGGTGGTACAATGTAGTTCATGCTTTATTTATTAATTAATCCATTTTAGTTACGTGCTGTTGAGGACATTCTTATGGTGTGTGGTTTCAGCTATTGTTCTGATGAACCTTAAAGGGCTCGCAATTTTAACAAGACCTGTGCAAAGTACATCTAGCCCTACCTGGAGATTGGATTGCTGCCTGGTTTCTACCAAACTTATTTTTTCAGGAATAGCAGCACGGTGTGTACTGCCAGGCTATTTGTTTTATCAGGACCTCTTGCACCGATTCAACATTTCAAAGGCTTCCTTATCAGAGATCTCTAAAAGAAATCTTGGTTTTTTTTTTAAAACAACTTAAAATGTTGCAAAGAACATAGTTAAAGCATTATAGTGTCCTGTTCACAAAAAGTTCTTAAAATGACATACTTTAACTGCACTTATACATCAAAGTGTGTGAACAAACGTCAGGTTTTAATAATATGTGCATATTATTAGCGATTTATCAGATCAGCAAGAATTTAATTTCTAATTTTAAAAAAGTTAATAATAAAAACTCCATATCTGTCAGTACATAGAAAGATAATTACTGTTGCTAAAAATATTACTCTTTGCTAAGAGACGCTGCAGGATTAAACCTAGCCTCCCAAACTTTGAAGCCTCTTTGCATCGTTTTATATTTTGAATGAATCGCTGTGTCTCTTTTAATTAAGTGATTTTTTTTTCTTTAACATTGAAACTCTGTTACTAAACTATATGCAAGATCGTTTTGAAAAGCCTGTGAAATAACCAAATATGGGTTCTTTTTTTGTTTTTCATAGGAGTTCTCAGGTGGCCAACAGAGTGTTTCTGATTTCAGCTCGGAGATGGACTCCAAGTACGACTTTACAGCTTCAGAAGAGGAATTTAAGAATGCTGGACATGAAGGTTTGGACAGTGCCTCCGTTTTCAGGGACGCAAACTCTGGGGCGTCGTTCAGCCAGGCGCCAGGTAAATCAAAGCTATTTGAAGGCTACAAAGACCCAACTAGACAATTCACTGGACAGACACGCTCCTATCATCAAGATCACTCTTCTGTGGGAGGAATCACTGCTGAGGACATCGAGAAAGCCAGGGAGGCTAAACAAAGCGGCTCCAAACCACATAAGCAAATGGTACAGACAAGCTTTTCCAACCCTTCAAAACTCATGAGTATCTGGTGTTTGTACTGGATGTGATGCCTTGCACACAGAATAGTTGTACAAGATGTGTTTTTTTTTTATTTAGAGTGTAATGTATCCCGTGTAGGTTATATAAAGGTTTCCTCGATTATTATTTTATTTTGTGAAGATGATTATGATCCTAGAATTTATCTTTTTTTTTTCTTAGTTGAGAAGATATCATTTCTTTTTTTACTGCAAACAATTCCACTTGTCATAATTAAAGACGGTGTTTAGGGCTGTGGAATGAATCACATTTTGACTGAGTCTTAAATTACAAACGGTTTAATTGAGGAAAAACGATAATGTTTTTTTGGTTGTTATTCTGAAATGTGTTTGTGACCATTTTGGCCTGACATAGTGTTCTGACCTTAAGCCCAAGGTCACGCAAAAAACAATCCCATTTGTATGAGTTAAGATGGCAGAAAAAGAGCAGCCATTATTGGGACCTTCAAAATGGGACGGTCTTTGTGTTTGCACCCAGCTTGCTAAGGAAAAGGGTTGCGAATTGGAACTGAGGATGGAGTATAGACTATGTATGAAGTAGAACTTATGTTTGAATTAGATCAGTTTGTTTTAATAGATGTCTAGTTCCCAGTATTTTGGTTTTATGTTAACACCTGAAGGAACATAGTCAATGACTTCACATTATCCTTAACATATTATAATGATCATCTTTAAAGCGATTGTGAAGCTTTTGTAAAAATTTTATTTTTGACTAATATTAAAGTTTATTGTACATCATTATTTTTCTTTCCCACTTCAGCTTAGTGAAAGAGCAAGAGAACGAAAGGTACCAGTCACGCGGCTTGGGAGACTAGCCAATTTTGGAGGTAAGGATGGTTGATTTGAATATGGATATAGAAATAAATTCAAAGTTTTTGCAACGGAGATGGGTTCAATTAAATACTGTAAAACCTGAACACTTTGCACATTGTTACGACTAGGACTGGGTTCTTCAAGAAATCAATAATAGCCAATACCATAAACCAAGAATCAATTAATTTAAAGTGTTCAGGCTCCAATGTTGAGGCATTTCTGACTTTCCTTTGCACTCTATTGTCATGGCGATGGCAGCCCTACTGAGTATTGTCACTATTATGACAATAGAGTAAAAGGTGTAAACTACTTTTTTTTCCACATGTAATTTTCAAACCATTTTACATTGAAGTTAGCATTTAATCATCAATTTTAAAAGCATTCGAATGCTATTTGAATGTTCTGTATCTTATTTCTCCTTGCAAAGAGCTGACCTTTCATCGTGCATCTCAATACCAGATTGAGGGCTGTAGGTTAATCTTTATTTTAACTAGTAATGATGCAGACCACAACTGCTGCTTCTTGGGATTATGCTGTAGAGCTTAACTGGTCTGAGAATGTGCATCACCTGTTTCTCCAGAGATAGTGCTTCCCTTTCTGCTCTGGCAGCCTGTAACTTTAGCCACTTTTGTTCTTACGGTGACGGTGCATTGGTTATTTCTCGGAGGACTGCTGCTGAGTATAGTTACAGAGAGTGAATGGCTAGATCTAGCCCAGGGCTCGGAGCGAGAAGTGCTGTCACATGGGAGAGCTATTCACTAGTGGTCACAGTAGCACTCTGTAACTGGTTCAAGCCATGTTAGTTTTCCACTGACATTAAAAGATATCGGCAACCATCTGCTGTAGAGACATGTGCTCTCTGTGAAATGCTGGAGCGTTTGCTGTCAGATTGAACTGTTATCTTGATCATTTTTGCAAGTAACATCTTTTGGCACCTGTTTTCTGCAAGCCCATATGTATAGTACACACGATCTGTAAGCTCTCTATCTGACATAGGATTCTCTGGACACCAGATCATTATGGGTTTTAGATTGGAAAAGTCCACAAAAGATCTTTTTTTTTTTTTTACATTTTTATTCAAAACCTAAAGAAAAACCTTTTGTTCTTGCGGCAAAATTTTCTCTCAGCCCAGCACTTTGTTGAGAAGAAGTCTTATCCAATTGTTCCTGGCAGAAATGTTTTAGCTCATATTATTTGCATGTCTCATATGTATGTCCCTCTTAAATTCAATCCATAACATCTCTATCGGGTCGGTTTGGGTTCAGATTTGGTTAAATGTTCATTTGTGTTATTTTACACACATTGTGCTTGCCATTATCGTTGGCTTATAGTTGTGCTTAGAATTTTTCATTCCCTGACTAATTCTGATTTCATGGCCATTTTTAATAACGGTAATGCCAATCAGCAGTGTTCGAACTCCGATTAAGAAGTGGAAAGTGAGGGATTCTATTGAAACCTAGCCACGGTCAGGACCAACATGAGTAAAAAAAATGGGTTGGATGGTTGAATTGCTAAAAGAAAGCAATTACAACACAAACAGCTCTGAGACAAGCCTCCAAACTTCTGCTAAAATGTTATTTGGAGTGATGAGGCCGCAGTTAAAGTAGTTTGCCATTTAAGACACTAGCAATTGTTAGCATCCCAAGCATTATGACACAGATTTTACACCACAAATGTGTCAGTGTCTATTGCTTTTGTTTAATTTTGTGTTTGTCCTCTGTCCTCACCTTGACCTTAGTCTTGGACATGAAGTGTCCAGTTCTCTGGCTCTCGTTGGATGGTTAAAGATAGAGATTGAATGCATCCCACAATAGACTCCTTAAATTTGGCAGGCTTTCATGGGCTTGCGTTCTTCATCTCAATCACTGACGGTAAAGACCCTTAAATCAGTGAGTGAACAACTGTTTTTGGGGAGCTTGTTTGTTTTGTATGGAGTGTATAATGTTCAGAAGCATACCTCAGTGTTTTTGTAATATGAGTCAGGGACCCATACTGTCCTTGGTCATGCTAGAAGGCAATCGGAGAGCCATCTAAACTGCTCTGTGTCACCGTTTAAAAGAACACTGTCAGCCTTTGGGATGAAACGTATGGCTTAAAATAGGGTTTAGGTCACTTAAAGGTACAATAAATAACACCAATTGTTGAATAAGAATGATGCATTTCATGTATGGTGACTTTCTATGTAGTAAGTTATTGCAGTAGATTAGAATCAAGATTAAATGTGAATCTAAAGCATAGCAGTCGATCTTGCAGTGTTTAAACTCCCTGGCATGGCCTCTTGTTTTCCTCGAGCCTCTAAACTCCTCAGGCGTGAAGTGACTTGAAAACAGGAACCTGTTTAATCATCAACCACAATTGACCTAGAACTTCCCTGATAGGCTTGGTGGAAAACTTTACCGGGACAAGAGCCAGACTCAAACTACACGTGTTTCTGCAAGGTGTGTCTACTTCAAGGAAAAAGAAATGTTTTTTTTTTTTTTTTTTATACACCCATTCCGTATCACTTGGAGATCCTTCCTGAATTCCTCAAAATCAGAAATGTTGCATAATCACTGAAAAGCATAACAAACTTTCTTTATTCTCAGTTCTGTATCAGAAAATATTCTGATTGCAGAGGGTTTATTTTTTTTGTTCCATTCTAGTGTATTCTGTTAAAAAAAAAACCAAAACAAATATTTATTTTGTACTGTGTTAGACGGTCATTTCAGAATGTGTACACCTCTTTGTCTCCTTTATTGCTGAATTACTCTGTCGAGGATAACCTTGTGATAATTTCTTCCAGGTCTTGCTGTGGGTTTGGGTATTGGAGCATTGGCAGAAGTGGCAAAGAAAAGTCTAAGATTAGAGGACAAGAATGGTAAGATAATTAAGAAGCTGATTATAAAAAGTTTGATAGTCACTATCTTGTGTTTAGACCTTGCACTGATTGGACCCAGTAGCTGCTTTGTAAAGTGTGCAAAATATGAAAAGATCAGTTCTTGTTTTATGTCCGTGCTGTACTATCAAAAGCATATTTATTGTGTAACATTCTCTTTGGTAGTTTATTGCGCTTAAAACAGCTTGGTTTACTCACAGTGTGTGATTGAAATTATACACAGTTGCATTTCTACAGTTCCTCTTATTTTAAAAGTGCACAAATGAGTTAGTAATCATGCGTTTGAGCAGTTATTGGAACATTTCTACATTATTTGTTACCACCTAAATATTGTTGGAATGTAAACCAAATGGAAAGCTACATATTTCTCCACGTTGTTGCTTTTGCATGGAAATTTGGGTCATAGGCCACACAACTATTTTTTACACCCTTCTATTTCATTGAGCTTTCCTAACCTTTTAATGCATGCGTGATTTTTTTCTGGTTATTTAGCTGTATATTTCCTGCACCAAACGTTCAGCCTCAAAAAATTCTCATGAAAATGATGAATAGCTGAGAGGGAGAGGCAGTTCTTCATTGCTGTGGCATACACTGAAGCCCAATGGCCTACTTTATGGATCCAAGGAGGCTGCAGTCTTTGTTTGTGATGGCATTGGTACTGAATTCTGAACACTTATTTTTTGCGTCATTGAAACAAGCTTGTTTTTCACAGTACATGACTATGCAGTCAGTGAAAAGACCAGATTATCAGAGAAAATAAATACATCTAAATTTCTTTCACAAACTTGATCTTTGTTTATGTGATACTAGGCCATGATTCTATAAACATTTACAGATAAGTACAATGCAGGCTATTACTGAATCATTTTTTTTCTTGTTAAAATACTAAAGTGTATTTAAAGAAGGCTTATTATTGTCCGATTGAAGCAATTCTGTAGTAAGTCATGTTTTGCTTTCATCACACTACATAAATTGCATTGCAGACCCCCTTGAACAGCAGGAATCCACCTTCAGTTTCATCTGTGCTTGTGGGAATCATTGACGTGGACCTTTGTCAAATATTCATAATTGGTTAGGCTTTTTTTCCATTGAAAAAAAAATTAATAATTTGATTAGGGCAAAAATAAGTGTTAATATAAATATAAAATTTGTGTGTGGGGGCATTCCACTTGTGTGCAAGTGTTGCACTGGTGCAAACATTCTTTGGCTAAGACAAATAATAATTAATCACTGTGTTAACGCTTGACTTAACAAGACAATTTTATTTTTATATATGCTTTAAAGTTCTTACTATCTGGATAATAAAGTTCAGTGCAATTTCATTTCTTAGTTTAGTTAATCCTAAACTCAAAAAGATACATTTGGAACCTCAGGTTACATGTGTGTTCTAAGGACAGGGTCTAGATCTTTTAACTGGTAGAAATAATGGATAGCAATTCCCTTTAACTTAATCAGTGAATTACAGCAATATCTCTATCAAGATAACAAAGAGCCTGATCCAATTGTTTTGGTGTTTATTTTCACAGACAAAAGGTTGTCGCTGACGCATCTCTTTTTGTTTGTAATAGCCTGCTTGATTGTTGCCATTCCTATAATTTTTTAGGTAATAAAAAGGCAGTTCTTGACAGCAGCCCTTTCCTGTCTGAGGCGAATGCAGAGCGGATTGTCAGGACACTGTGCAAAGTACGTGGAGCTGCGCTTAAACTCGGGCAGATGCTCAGTATTCAAGGTAAGATGATGTTTTGGTTACAAGTCCAGAGTAAAACAAGATAAGTTTTAGCTTTGGTAATTGCTAGGCTAACTGACATTAAAGCAGATTGTCAATGAAGGCTTCAATGGCAAAAAAAAAAAAAAAAAACATCTACATTTAATTAGTAATTCAATACAGAACAAATGTGTGTGTGATGTGTTCCTTTCCGAATGATTAAAAATATGCTTTAGGTTAATTGTTAAACAAAATTTCTCCAACTTCTAAATTCAATGAAAATAGCTGTTGGTAATCCTAAATTATTGAGAATAGGCTACATACAGAAGCTGCTTTGCTTTTGACTGCTTTTATTTCTGATGATTTAAAAGGGTTTTCAGATTTGGCATCTTTCATTACTGATTGTTGTTATTTGGTAAATGTAGATTTATAATTTGATGTACGTCATGGTTTCAAAGCAGGTGATTGGCTGTATGCTAATGATGCTTTGCCTTCTTGCCACATGAGCTCCATGAACTTAGTCATGTCATAACAGAGAAAGTTGATTACTGGCATCATGGTATCAGCAAATCCTTACTGGGTTTGTTTGGTTTGTCAACTGGAAACAAATCTTTTAACTCTTGAGTTTGTTCTGCCACCACATGGTCGCTCTTGAAAGATTTGTTGAGTTGTTGAGACATCCCCATGACTGACAGAGTTCGTAACCCACAACTGCTTCTAGGATCTGTGTGGTCGTGAGTCACGCCTGCTCCCATCTGTTCGGCTGAGGCCTGTTTCACGTTTACAAGCTGCTGATATGAGTTACTGAAAACAGCTTACATGAACGTGTAGAGAAACTGGATATGCGTTATATTTCCTGACTGATATTCAAATGGCTAAAGATAAAACAACCTCAAGAGTGCTCCTTGCAATATTTCCACGCAACGGTTGAAAACCGATGCCAACCTTTCAGCTCGCTGCCAGTTCAGGGACCTTCTGTATGACTTGTATGGGTATACCTGCAAGTTTTTAGTGCAACAATCACAGCCTCATGAGTATCAGATGCCTTCCAGTGTTTCTGATTAGGTTATTTGTGAAACATCTATTTACATTTCACTATTCTTAACTAGGGGGCTTTCACACCTGACTTGTTTTGCCCTTTTAGTGGTTTGGGCAGGTGAGAAAGAAACAATTGAACTAGAAAACACTCCAAAAGCAGCCATTTCCTGAAATAGTGGTGCCAAGTACCAAAATAAAAAGTTAGAACACGTAGACAAAACGCAATATCCTGTCATCTTGCTTGGTCGAGACAGTTCTGGGATGTGATGATCCCAAATCACTTTTACGACGGACTTTGGCTACAGAAATGTAGACTAATCAAACCACGGACTATTTAAAATGTTAATTTTGGTCATTTAATGCTGCCCCATCACGGCCTACTTCCAACAGAAAAACACATTGATATTTTATGGCATTGGGATTTATTCTGTAAATGCGTTTTCATTTAAGTTTATGTGCATTTTTTTGTTATTGCACAAAAAGTTCACATTATTTTCAAATTTTTTTTTGTGCATCTGACATTCCGTCCAGAGTTTGTTTACGCAGTATTCCAAATGGGCATAAAAAATAGATTGAAATGCAGCTATTGTTAGTTACATTGTAATAGTTTTAAAGCGTGGGCTACAGGGGATGGGTGTCCCACCCCTTAATAAAATGTTGTAAAAGGGAAACATTGTACCCATACACTTCCAGTACAAAATGTAGGGTTTTTTCTACTTATTTTGAAGCAACAAAACAAAAAAAATCTCCAAATTACGTTTTTATGATGTTTCTTAACATTTGCATGTCACTGCATGCATCTTCTTAAAAAATGCTATTTATTGTTATAAATGACATAAAAAAGCTCACTGATCATTTGCACAATGCATAGAAATACTTAAAGGGTACATAAACCTGACATTGGACTAGTGCACTTGAGTTAGATACCTTTTACATGATTTTCAGTTTGTACATTAAATTTTCAAAATTAATCTATTTTTTTTTTCTTAATCCTTTATGCAAAAACAGTATTGGGTCTTGTAGACCTACACAGTCAAATTCAGTTTTAAAGCAACGCTACTGATGCATGTAGTGTGATTCCTTTATTAACACTGCCTCAGTGTTAAATGCAACACCATTTGAATTGAATAACCACTGCTCCATTGGTAATGGATAGTTAAATATTTTACTGTCAGACGAGTCCAAATGTGACTCTCTTACCCCTGAAGGGGCTTCGTCATTGAGTTCAAAAGCCAGTATGTTGGTGCATTCATATGTTTTTGGCCATAATCAAGTTGTGAAAGGCAATACAAATGCTATAAATGAGTTTTTGAGCGACACATGCTCCCATAAAGATTAAATCTATTTGAGGGAAGGTCTTGTGTATTTGTCGTGCTGATCTAAATATATTTTATTATGGCATTCACAGCTACAGAGTAAACAACACTGATGGGTATTCACTGACTGTAGTGATTTACTGTATTGTGTGTACACTTAACGATTGAAAATTATGTGTAATAAACTGGGTAATTAAAAATGCACATTTGTTTAGAAAAATCACCTGACAACTAAACCACAGCAAAACAAAATACAGATAGAATGTATTTCCTTATTTTGTTTCTTTAAAAGTGACCTGCTGTTGACTCGTGCCCTTGAGTCCACTTCTGTCTCTCTGTGACTAGAGACACAAACACTATCTGACATTGTTCATGACCCAAACGCCCTCTTCTCTTGGCAAATATGTTGGATTATTTCTGGTAGGCATCTGAGGTCATTCTCCCCAGCTCTGTGTGCATTAGTGCCTTGGAAAGCCAGACCAAAAGTGTCTCCCTCACCCGTTGGAGAATGCAGTGCACAGATTATAGCTGCACAGCTTCTCTACATGACATTTCTAGAGCAGCTTGGCACTCATGCGCTGTGTCTTTGTAATCATGATGGAGCTGGTTTGTTGGCTGAAGACTGGCAGTGAAGGACAGCAACAGTGCTGCCATCAGCCGTGCTCAAAATAAGCCAACAGCTATGCTAGAAACGTGACCTTTACAACTAACACTGTAGGAAGTTCTGGACTGGAATACATAATCATTAAGAGATGGCTAAAGTGCAATATAAAATTGCTAAACCGTTTTCGTTTTATTTCAGAATATTAATCGCATTTGAATATAAATAGAAATATAAATGTCGGGCCACACTTGAATATAAGCTGCAAGTGTCCATATTTTACCTAAATATATAAAAAAAAAAATAAATTAAATCCCCACTCGCCCCTCCTTGACATTGGTCTCTCTTACTCCTTCAAGCTCGGGTCCTCCTTCGTGATACAGAACAGAAATATCATATTGTCTGAAAAGCATGACTGCTGATTACATTTTTTTAAATCATGAAGAAGAGATATTTCTTATTCAAAGTTTCAGATTTATAGGATACTCTTGAAAAATCAAGTATAAGTATTCTAAATATTGATAGGGGCATCCCTAATTTAGAAAGGATGTATGAACTGGATTTTTTTATTTTTTTAGTTTTACTATTCATGAATTTCACATTACATGCATATAGAATTTTTAAATATAAAAATAATTTATTTGAATAAATGCATTAATTTGCCTTCAATTACAATAGACAGAACAGTACGTACACAGGAAGAGAAAGGAGCAGGTAGGGTTTGGGTTCAAACCTATGTCGCCCTGCACAGCCGCGCATATATGTCCGGCGCACCATCCAATATACCACAGGGCTGAGCCTAAATGCACATTTTGTCTGTCTAACAAATCGTTCCAGAACCGTGAGTTGCTTCTCACCTCACTACCTTCTTCTATTTTGCCAGTGCTTTACATTTAGTAATTTCTATATATAGAATAGATTCTGATGCTGGGTAGCACAGTGTTTCGCGCTAGACCCTGGAACAGAGCAATCTCCTTTTAATCTTGACTTCGCAATCCTGTGTAGCGTTAACCATTTTCTTTTTCTCCAGCATTTTTTTTTGTGTGTGTTTACTTTTTTTTTAATGCCAACATTGAAAGTGTTATCTTTGATGTTTCAGATGATGCGTTCATCAACCCACAGCTGGCCAAGATCTTTGAACGAGTTCGACAGAGCGCAGACTTTATGCCCATCAAACAAATGATGGTAGCTACTCTAAATTCAGAATTGTATTCGTCGTCTGTATTCAGTTTTAAATTCTAAATTGATTTATCCAGAAAGCTCTTAACAGTGACCTGGGTCCAAACTGGAGGGATAAACTGGAGATGTTTGAAGAAAGACCTTTTGCTGCTGCATCCATTGGTCAGGTGCATCTGGCCAGGATGAAGGATGGTCGAGAGGTGGCCATGAAAATCCAGGTGGGTCGTTGATTGGTGATCAGTAGAATCCATTTTCATGAAGAATGAGTCACTTGTCGATCTGTTGATGCCTCAACCAAATCTTTTGCAGGGTTATGGTCTTGAGATGGTGTCCGGTTAAAATATTAAGGATTGTTCTGATTAGGAAATGATCTGTGATCTAATTAATTACGAGACCTTGGGTTTGCAAATAAAGTCGCAGAGACCAGTGTTCCAATTTCAGAATTAGTGGTTTATTCATGTCCGGAATCCCAGGGTTCTTGAGACAGAAAGGCCACTCGGCAGGACGATGAGCGAATCAGTTTCACTGAAAGCCACTCTGACATTTCTCACCAGCTTGTCAAAACATCGTTCTGTTCTTGAGATATTACTGAATTCCTTTCTTTGGGTCAGCCTGACATTGTTAATTATACTTTGATACGTCACAAATATGCATATATTTATTGTTTTCATTCTAAAAGGACTTTTGCTGTTTATTTCTTTTGTCAGGATTAATTAGAAATGTATCAGAAGCTAGAAATTTGAAGACCTTTCAAATCTAGCGATAATGCTAATCACTCCAAAATGACAAACATGGCAAACCACTTATTACATGCCGTGTAAATTACCCTTTAATAGGCCTATAAAAGTCTTGTTGTATCTTAATCTGAAGCATTGACTGGTTGAAGTTCAAAGGTTGATGTTGCAGACCAGTTCGAAAGAGTTGGAGGCAGGGGGATTCAACAATAAGAATGCTGAGAATTGGGACATCCTTTAGACACTGGTGACCCAATCATTACCTTTTGTGATATGTCATGAAATCTAACTTTGCAAAAGGTTTTTTGGTCATTTTAACTTTTCTAAACGACAACTATGTAGAGTTTTGGGTGAAACTGGTAGCCAACTGCTTGGACCAGCATTTTGTTTGGAGGGATATTCAACATTTCACCTTAGCCATTCCCTTCATTCAAAAGAGGTTTTAAACACTCCTTTTTCGGAGGTAAAGGGCTAAGAGACAAAAATGGAACTGGGCTTTATTCATTAGAACCTCATTCTGTTGGGTTAAAATAGAACAAATTGTTCATAAATGTTCCAAAGTAAACTAGCTTTTACATTTACATTTATGTATTTAGCTGACGGTTTTATCCAAAGCGACTTACATTGGGAGTAAACATCAAGCAGTTTGGTACAAAGTGGATTGATCAGAAGACATACACATAGAACACTTTCAAGCTAGTTTTTTTTTTTATTTTATTTTTTTTGTTTTTTTATGTTAAGGTGTGCAGTGCCGGAGGCCACTTTCCTTTGTTTTTGCTAACGAAATCATCTGCGCTTTTTTGGTTCCTACAGTACCCTGGAGTCGCTCAGAGCATCAACAGTGATGTGAATAACCTGATGACAGTTCTGAGCATGAGCAACGCGCTTCCTGAAGGTGATGACTGAGCATTTGAACGCACAAGTGGTCTTAAAATACTACATTATATCTCTAGGCCAATCAAAATCACAAAGAACTAAAGTGAAAAATGTAGTACATTTTCTGATACAATTTTTTTTCTAAAATATTACTATATTTTTACCATGAAGCAAAGAATGGCAGGGTCTAGTTTGTTGAAAGTAAGTGTAATATCATCCAGCCTCCAGGGGGCAGTAATGCAATTTGTGCACTAAAAGTGGAAAACAGAAGCGGAACATGTCTCTCATACATTTTGTTCCGTTCATTGTGTTTCATTAAAAATGTATACAGCTATTTATCATTAAACCCGCCATACATTTTTACATGTTAGTATCATGATATATTGTTACATATTCTATTGTTTTTAATTGCCGTAAATGTTTTGTGATTTTTTTTTTTCCATTCCTATTACAGTCTACCTCATTGTATAAACTATGTATAAATTATTTTCATAAACAAGGTTGCAAACTTTTAGACAAAGCCTGTTTGTAGGCAATAAAAAACTGGTTGGTAAAACTTGAAATATTATACTTTTTTTTTTTAAAGGCTAGGTATTAGTGGGGTTGCTCTGGTTGATCTTTAAGGTTTATTGCAGATATTGTCAGCACGAGTGAATCTGAAGGGTATTCTTGACAATGGACTTATGACCTATTCAGGGTCAACATGAGCTGGAAAACGCACCAGTGATTACCATATTTCATTAAATGTTGATATTATTTATATTAAAAAAAATTTTCTTTTGTCGAGCTTGAGTAATATTTGCTGTAATGTTTTCAGCCCAAACATAGAACCGGAGAAAATGTATTTGTTTTTAAAACTCTTCTATTGACCCAATTCTTTCCAAGAACTCAGTGTCAGTGCACTCAGATCTATGTTTAGTGCGTTCCGTGAGTCTCAGTGGGCTGATGATTCTCAGACTGCACACAGACCAATCAGAGCTCAGGAGCCGTGTCTTCATTACTGAAACCGCTTCCAATGCTGCAAGATCCGTCTAGCTGTCACAGAAGATTTGGACTTTACTTGATGTATATGAAACTCATTCTTGTTAAACGAAGACTGGCTTTCTCTGCTCTTTTAAGGCAGATGAGGAAAATTGCAGCGAATGGTCTAAGCACCTTCTTTTCGAAGAGTACACGTTAGCTGTTTGTAATAAATGACAGTTTTTCAGTGATTTTAATTAGATGTTTAGAGAAGTTTAACAAACAAAGTGTAAAATTACACAAACGTTGGTGGATGAACGATGACACAACCACTCCTCCACCAAATCATCAACCCACTCACATAAAACATAACTGTTGTGAGTTTTTCTCTTTTCAGCAGAGTTATTCGTGTTCCGTTCGTGCCAAATTGCTTGACATCGTTTAACCCTAGTTCAAAATTCTTGATCAACCAAAATAAAATCCATCAAATCGTTTTTGGAAATAGTTGGACTTTTAGTTGGTAATTTATATCTAATGATTCTTCCACATATTTTTAATCATCATGGCATTCAAAAGTCAGATACTATCAGTTTATAATTCAAGTTGTGCTTTTATTTAGCTGTGAAATAAGCTTGAGCACATTAAAAAAACAGTATATTTGAATTGAGCATCAATGGGGGCCAAAGTTTATCATTTTGATTAGTTCTGCCATTGCATTTAATTATAAGTTAAAATAAACTGTTTCTTTCACCTTGAACAGTCAATTTTATTGTCATTTGGGAACTACATCTCCTTATAAACCACTGACTTGTGTTTCTGAACCCGCAGGGCTCTTCCCTGAGCATCTGATAGATGTGATGCGACGTGAGCTGGCTCTCGAGTGTGATTACATAAGGGAAGCCAAGTGCGCTCGCAAATTCAGGTGAGCAATCAAAAACCTGGAGGAGACAGGCTTTTCAACTCCGTCATTTCAAAGCAGCCCCTCATTGTATAGTAATCTACCTCCGGCTTACAGACACCACACCTCAAGCTGCCATATGTCTGGGATCTGCTCTAAATCCACAGCATAAAGCCTTTTAAAAAGACACGCAGTAGTCCAGTACTGGTTTCCAGAACTGAGCAGATCCACATCTTAAAATAATTTTCCCTGGAGCTTTGAGGTCTCAAAGCAGAGCTAAAAATAACCAGGGTTTCAGTGATTTTTTTTTTTTTTTTATATATCTCGAGAGGGTGCATGTGTTCTACATGCTTTAGCTAAAAAGATTATCAGTTGCTCTGTTTACTGTGGTGCAACACTTCAGTTTCCTGCAAATATCTCCGTTGTGTTAACATGAATCCTGCACACCATGCTTAAGAAAGAGGAAATGGCTCAACACAATGCTTTAGACTCTGCTCTTAGATTGGAAAAAAAATTTGATCACATTGATCTTTTCACTACGTTTTCCATCTGTCTCTAATTAGTAGGAAACAAAGTATGTCTGCAGATTTTGACAAATTATCAGTACACTTCTTTTTTTTTTCTTTTTAAATGTGGAACATTCAACAGTGGAAACCTTTGCTTCCATCTTTAGTATTGTAGTATAGAGACTGTTGTTTTTTCCCCCCATATCTTTCTCATATCCAATGAAAAAATTTTTTATTTCTTATTTATTGTATTGTTTGTTATTTAAATAAAAAAATGTAACTTTACTTATTGAGAACTATAAATGATTTGCTATTTTTTTATAATCACACTATTTTTGCAATTAATAGATGTAATCTAAATAAAATCAGATTTTGAATTGAAATAGATTGTCTTGAGTTTACATTAATTATTTAATCATTAACTTTTTTGTTTAACTTGTAACACAGAATTTCTAATGCACACCAGCAATAAACCATCAATATCCTTCAAATTAACTGTTGACCTGATGTTATTCTTTATTGATCACGAAAACAAGTCATATAAACAAAAAAGGAAACGTTAGTTTTTATCTTACTTTCCTTGCGATTGTTTAATATTTTGATGTTTTTAAAGTCTACATTTTGAGGCTGTCTGCTCTTTTTCTGGTATATACCAAAAAAAAAACCAAGACAATGGGGAAATCGAATGAGCGAATCATGTGACTTTGATCACATGACCAAGGTGGAAGTAAACACACCGGGAAACTATGAAAAGGGTGAAAAGACATCAAATAAAGGCATTAATTTAACAGACTGACAAATAGTTGCAAAATATTAAACAAGATGTAAACACGTTTAGGAAGTGATTTTGATTGGTTGAAAATCTTTGGTATAATTAGTGCTGTCCTAAACCTAGTTCACCCGGTGTTTAAAGTTGAATTTCAGCTCTTCACTCCATCAGGGCTGTTCCCACAAGCCTCCGCTGAGTGTGTCTGTCTGTGGAGCACGTGCAGGGTGGCATGCGTTCACTCAAAGCCTGCTTATTCTGCTCAGTGACTCAGAAGGTCTGTGGCTTATTTTGGCAGAGAGCTTCTGAAGGATCACCCATTCTTCTACGTGCCGGAGGTCATCGATGACCTCAGCAGCCAACACATCCTGACCACAGAATTGGTACCCGGCTTCCCCCTGGATAAAGCTGAAGGACTCACGCAAGAGCTCAAAAATGAGGTATTCTTTGTAACAGAAGCCACGCATTATTCAGTCCTGAATAAGTCTGTGTTTTGGTGTGGGTGATGCTTGTTTTTTTTTTTTT
>SRMA01025189.1:295000-330642 GCA_007224835.1 Danionella cerebrum | reverse complement strand
ATATATATATATATATATATATATATATATATATATATTTTGTTCTGGATTAAAGTTTGATCTTTTTATTATTTTATACAATTTATACGACTACAATATTGTAAAAAAAATTATATATATAAAATTATAAAAATATATAATTATATATAAATTTTTTTTTTTTTACAATATTGTAGTCGTATAAATTGTATAAAATAATAAAAAGATCAAACTATCTAGAAATTAGATGGCTAATTATATCTAGAACATTAGATGGCTAAAAAGAAGTCGGGGTTAAAATTCGTTTCAGTATCTGGCCACTTGTGTCACGTGATCTCAAACGTGGCCTGTTTAGATGCTACGTTTCTTGGAGCGTTATCGCCCTCTGTCGGCGGAAGCTTTAATTTTTTACACTAGGGCAAAGTGAAAACAAGGTCAGAGCCGGTAGGGAGTGACATTTGCGGTTAATCAAAAGTGTTGACCCAACTGAGAATACAGACTTTGGTGGGCGCTAACATAAATGAAGGCACTTAATGCAGCTAAAGTGTTTAAACCGACCATAAACCTGTGATTTAAAGAGGCATCAGTTTTATTCGTTGTAAACACTGAATGAAACCAGTCTTTTGTTTATCATTAAACCTGATTGACGACTTGTACTAAGTGCTGCTTTTGGATGAAGGCGTAAACGCTGTGTGTTTCCTGTTTTTATTCCTTCAGATCTGCATGAACATCCTGGTTCTGTGTCTGAGGGAGCTTTTTGAGTTCAGATATATGCAGACCGACCCTAACTGGTCCAATTTCTTTTATGATCCACAAAACCACAGGGTGAGTGGGCCAAAATAAAGATGAATAATAAATCTGTATGTGTGTATATAAACATACTGTAAATGTATAAGCATATTATGAATAAGTTTAGTGTGTTATTCTAATATGTGCTTGAATCTAGGTGGCTTTGCTTGATTTTGGAGCAACGAGAGGGTTTGATGAGAGCTTCACTGATGATTATATTGAGGTAAACATTGAAGGGATGTTTTTTTTATTATTATTATTTTCTCTGAGAAATTGATTAATTATTCTGTTACAGGTCATTAAGGCTGCAGCAGACGGAGATCGGGAAAGAGTTCTGAGGAAATCAATAGACATGAAGTTTTTGACGGGTTATGAGTCTAAGGTACAAGTGGGCATTTACTTCCTGTATTTAAAATGTTATCTTAACCTGGCTCGCGTAGAGAGTGGTGTATAAAACATTGCCCGTTTTCTCACATGCGTCATTCACTTGGGGATCAAACAGACTGAGAATTGGACTTAAACAATTGTTATGTTGCCTTTTCTTAAAAATGGGACTTGAAAATAAATGGGAAAAGGCAACAAATGTCTACAAACATAGTAACATAATTATAAATGTATGCAACACTGCGCCCTAGTAACCAAACTGTTTAGCCTAGCAACCAAATTTTCTGAACTCTATCTCAGCATTAGTAAATTATAGAAACATGGGGGCTGGAGAACTTTTGGTAAATTCTAGAAACTGACAAAGGGAAGATCTCTGCTAAGGAAAATTATAGAGACATGGCATTTGTTTTAGATCACTCATATTGGTATGCTGAATTTTGTATGTCGTTGACTCCTCCATAGCAACCAAAAATTCTACCTTGGCAACCAATCCATTTTGCTAATAAGAATACTTTTAAATGGCACTTTTACTAGCCAGAGTTGTGCACAAACTCTGCGTCTTCGGAAGTTCACACTGTGCATATTTCTCAAAACATGTTGGTGACATGTTGAGGATTGTCCCACTTTTAAAAAATATTGGATTAAATTACGGTCTTCAGCAGACAGGAACCAATATATATTGTTAATATCTTTTTTTAAAGTGATCTAGGTGTTCTAGCCAATAAAAACACGCTCTCCCTCACTTGAAGGTGATGGTGAGTGCTCACGTGGATGCTGTGATGATTCTGGGAGAAGCTTTTGCCTCTGAGGAGCCCTTTGACTTTGGAGCGCAGAGCACCACCGAGCGGATTCACAACCTGATCCCAGTGATGCTGAAGCAGAGGCTCGTCCCTCCTCCAGAGGAAACCTACTCCCTCCACCGAAAGATGGGCGGCTCCTTTCTCATCTGCTCCCGTCTCAATGCTAAGCTAAGCTGCAAAAACATGTTCCAAGAGGCCTACGGCAGATACTGGAGCAATTGCAAGAAAGGACCAAGCCAGTGATCCCAGTACTGGGCTTCGCTGCCAAACCAAACTCGTAAATCATGAGAATGTAAACCAATGGCACTTTTGTCTCGACCGACCCAACCATACCATCATGTTTGCTTTGACGTTTTGAGTGTTTATGGGAAATAATATCCTTGGTCATGTGATGTAAGGATTGCTATTCATACCAACGAATTAACGTGCCTATGAAAAAAGGCTGGTCCCCCTCAGGCAATGGCTATCGAACATTTCATATCCACCAGCGTTTCTTTTTTTTTTTCCAAGTTCCTGAACTATGATTATTTACCTTAGAATATCAATGTTGTTTGAGAAAGCATTGTTGTTGTTTTTTTCAGTTTGTCATTTGTGAATGTTGCGCACAATTTAGGCCAAAGTATGATGATGGGAAGCTCCTGAAAGACCTCCAGACATCAGTTCAGGTTTGGATGCACCAGTTGCAGTCACATATGCTATCCTTTGTATGTAGGTTGATTGCACAAACGTGTATGTTTTAGCTGGTAAAACACTTTTTAACAACCTGAATATTAATAATGATGGGATGAGGACTCACACTCCAATTGTGTGAGATGTACACAGATTTAAATGTGCCTAAAGCAGAGAAAAGCTTAATATCAGTCTTGGTGGAAAAGGCTTTTTTCTAATCTTGTTGCTACTGTCGTTCTTACTAATAATGGATAAATTTGTCTGGAAATATTAAATATTTTGAATCAACACATCAGTTCTGAATGTTTATTTTTGATTTTTTTTCCTGCTCTAACACATGAATTGGTTCAAGACCAATTGAATTTTGTAGATTGCATCTTCATTAGCTTGACAGTTGAGAAGAAGATCATGGCAGGTTTCATGGAAGAGCACATTTACGTGTTGCACAATATTGGCGTCACTGGATATGTGTATATTTGGGCAGACATAGTTTTGATTGAAGGTGTGGTACATTGACACAAGCACAGCTTTTTTACCACCTGCAAAGAGAAACAAAATTGTATAAATAACATTTAATATATCTGCAGTTAAAGCTGTAAATGGTAACAAGTAGCAACGTCACTTATGACAACACAGTGCCTTAGCAACCACACTTTCTCGTAAATTGTTAACCTTTAATCGCCAATGATTGAGAAAATGGAGTTGGTTTATGTAACTTATACTGACAAACGCAACACGACATGTTAATGACCTCACCTTAGCAACCAGACTGTTATCCTAGCAACTAATTTGGACAAACCATAGCTCTGATTTTGGAAATAATAGACATGATTGTTGATTCATAAAACTCATGGTGACTTAATGTACATGTCTCCTGCTACTGACCCTCCATAGCAACCAGATCGATTACCATAGCAACCAAAACGGGATATATATATATTTATAGATATCTCTATATCTCAGCTTATGAAAACAATAGAGACATGGGGCTGGCTTGTTATAGTGACATTGGCTTAAATGGCATTTTACAAACCTAAAATCAATGTTTGTACAAATTTTTGTCAATTTAATATGCCACTACCTTTCATATTTGAAAACAAATCTTTAACCTGTTAATTTTACTTTGTTCGATTCTTGAACTTCGCTACTTTATTCTTTATTGCACAGTACACGTTTAACTCTGAAGCTCCAACTTGCACCAAGAAACATTTATATGAGGCAAATTTACATTTTTCTGTGGTTTATTAAGTTGTTGTGTGTTTTTGTTGGTTAATTTGGCACAAAACTAATTCCATACAATGTCCCCATATGAGCACTTTTAGCACATAAGTGTGATATCCAAATTTGACCATTACCTGGAATTTTCCTGATTGCTTGTTCAGTGTCCGTGCCAGCCCGAGAGACTATAGGATAAAGGACCAGCACCAAGTCGGAGGTGTGTAATTCAGTCTCTGTAACTCCATTCAGTCGTAAAAGGATTCGCTTCTCACATTGCAAAATTTCACCGCAAACAAGAAGATGAACGCGGACAGAAGATGCTGATAAAACAAGACTTACATCTCATTCCATTTCTAAAAATAAAACTTACAAATATGAGCTTTAATTAAACATTTAAAATGTTTAGTGTTACTCACTGGGGGGGGCCATCTTTATTGGTGCTTTGAAGTCCATCTTTGCAGATGCAGATGGAGAAGGACCTGTGATTGAAGTGTTCAATCTGCTAGAGGTTCCCTCGTATCCCCTTTGCTCTTTTCTAGCAAGTCCTTCACTCAAACTGATTAAAACCTCAATGTATGGTTTCAGAGATGCCTGGGCTGCTTTGAGCTGCTGATCCAAATCTCTGAAAGCCATCAGGGATTCAGCTACAACTTCCCTCACAGTAGCATCATCTGTAGAAGAGGTCACCATTAAAAAAACATAGAAGGTTCTGATTTGTGGTGGTTTTGGTGGTTTTAATTTTTGTATTGTTACTCACTGCTGCCGTTTTGCATTAAACGCTTCAGTGCTTCTGCAAACGCTTCCGAGCTGTGCTGCAACTAATCGCCATAGGAATTAATCAAATGTTTGTAATGCCAACTCGACCACATCAAAAGGATGACAGATGAAGATCTTGGGTGAGAACTTTCTTTTCTAACCCGCAGCTTTGAAAATAGCTTATGGATGAGTGCTACAGTGACAACGACCCGCAACAGATGACCAAGACAACAAGATGGGTCGGTATGAAATATTCCGTAGTGGCTCAGCACATGCCCAGACCTTAATCCCATAGACCTGTTATGGAATATTTATTCAAAACCAAGAAAGACGCCTCTGAAAGCACGGTTTAAGAAGATTTAACAGAAAACGTGGCTTTATTTAGCTCAAACATTAGAGATGCCATCAGCTAACCATTTGCTGCATTGAGGTAAGAGAGAAACAAAGAAGAAAGAAAAAGGGCAGAACCCAATTCACCTTCATGAAACAACCCTGATGAAATTATTTAAGCTCCCATTGAAGCTTTTGAAGCTATACATGTGCAAGTAATGCAGCAGGGTTGTAACTAATGTGTGCAGGGTGTAGCATGTAAAACTGAAACTGGATGTTCCTCAAACTTAGAGCAAGTTGTGCTCAAAATGATTTTCAAAAATCAATCATAGGAGCTCTTTGAAAAACAAATAGTGCATGTTTCACTAAGAACAAATTGTGTTACTTGATGTAGTTTTGACAGACCTTGTCTTGGTTTGCGTCTCTGATGAGCTCCATGATGGTTCTTCTGGTCTGAAAATTTTGTATTCCTGGAAAGAGCTCTGTCAGGTCGTCTCTGGTCAAAGTCAGAAGTTGGGTATCATCAATCCTGACTTCTAAAATATCAAACAATACAACAATATAAAGCTGCATCAGAATCACGGGTTTAACTTTGACAGTTTCAGACTTACCATCTAGAACAGAAGATCCAGAGATTAATCTGATTTGGTCTCGGAGACGTTGGGCTTTCTAAGAGAGTAATAGAAGTTTGATTAGACACATAAGTGTACAATAAAATGTATTTATGTTATATCATTTCGGTTTATTAATTTGAGTACCGTTTCTTTGCTGACCCCCCATCGACTTGGAAGCCAAGAACGCCAGGAATATTCTGTGTTGTTCATTTTTGCTGTAATGAAACCGAAAGTTCTTTGATGGAAATATATAAGATTATTTATGTGTTTCGGCTGATTCCGAAGCAGTCAAGTGAAATAAAAATAGGAGAAATGGACGTCATCAAAACAGCCAAATCTGATCTGGGATCTGGCTGCTTGCTATTGGGTAGTTTGTTTTAAAGACCCGCCTCTTGTCACGTGTTTTGCGAGGAGCGTGATCTCATTGGCTAGTGGCTTGTCATTTGGGCGTTTCATTCGAGAAGACAGCTCTCGAAAACGGTCGGTAACGTTTGAGCTAAAAACAACAACAACAACATTGCTCGTGATTGTCCATTGTCATAAATATCATTTAGACGTATATCGTTAGTATAGTAAATATTGTAATGCATTGTTTCTGGTCTTTTTACGTGGGAAAGGTTCACGGTCCTTGTTTGGGTGAAAAATGTAAGGTTAACCTACAGTCATTGGCTAGAAGCTGAAGTAACGTTAACATGCATTAATAAATATTGAGTAAGTGTGGGATTTTCAGAAACCATGCTAAAGATTCTGCTTGCGGTTATTCTTATTAATCTTACACTGCACAACTTTACATACTTTCCTGCTTTGGCTTATTACATCTTGGATTTGTAATATTTTTTTTATCAGAACCAGTTCTCGAGAAAAATGTCAGGACCAAAATTAACCCCTGAAACACAAGGTAAGTTAATGTATTCATAATTAATGGTGTAACAACTATAAAAAGTAATTCAAGTATTTAAAGGTTTGTTTAAATTTCCTATAAAGTACCACCATTCTTCAAGATTTGTTCTAATTTTATACATATTTTTAAATTAATATAAATGTTTCAATTCCTATTTGATTATATTTTTAAAAATGGCGTCCCTGCGAACCCCGTCACCTTTGGCTATTTTGATCAAAACCATGAACCTGTAATATATCTGCCATGCATTGATGTACCTGAGCTCTATCATTTAATCCCAGAAAGCTTCTGAGGACACACTGGTCAACCAGATGACAGGATAGGCGGGATCAGCTGTAACTCATGATTTTGATATGGTTATAAGGATGTTATTTTACAATCATTCGTTTGAGCTTTTCTATGGCTCAGTCATTGGAGGATTGCACTAGCAACGTAAAGGTTGTGGGGTTAAAAACCCTGGAAAACAAGAACTGTTTAAATAGGTACCTTTGGATAAAAGCATCTACCAAATGTATAAATGTCTGTAGCTTGTATATATCTCATGTATGTAAAGGTCAATGTATCCACAGAATCACATCAATTTGAGAGGATTGGATGTCTGCAATCCCCTTTAAAGCAAGTTCTTGGATGTTAGTGTGACTATAAATAATTAAAGTTATTTTCAACCCTTTCAAAATAATACATTTTCATCAGATGCCATTTTGAAGAGGTACTCTGGCGGGAGAGGAATGAAACCACCGAAAGTATGTTGATTTACACATGTTTGAGTTCATATTCAGGTTATTATTAAAATGAATTTCGTGACCAGTGGATAATGATGTATTTTGTGTTTCAGAGAGAGACAAGAAGCAAGAAGAAAACAAAAAGACTTCTCAACAGAAAAAAGTGAGTCTGATGTTCATCTAAAAGGGAATGTTTTTTTTTATTTTTATTTACATCAATAAATAACTAGGGCATTTTTTAAACCCATTGCAGTCTATGAAACATGAATACTAATACTGCTCATCCTCATAATCTAAGGTTTCACAATCTCCATCCAGTGATCCTGAGAACTACAGATGCGTCAGACCAGGACTTGTGTTGTAGTTCAGTTGTCTTGTCCACGCCGACAAATGGTTTAGAAAGTCAAAATAGGCACAAACACCAGACTAACAGGGTGATGCTGGAAAACAATGGACATCATGCAGACACAATAAGTCCGAGAGGTGAGTTGAAACTGTGTGGTGAAGTTGAATAAATTGGTTTTTATTTCCAAATACAGTTATAAGGTATGCTCATAAGTTTATGAAACGCACACAAACTGACAAAAAATAGTTTCCATGCCTCATTCAGTGATGAGGACACTTTGTCAAAATTAAAGATGAAAGATGAATGCAGCATATTAACAAAGGAAGCTGCGCATGGGACATTATTGGACATTCCAACACGACAACGATCCAAAACACTAGAAAAATCCGCCTGTAAAGGTTCTGTAGTGAACATCTCAGTCACCTGACCTCCACATAATTGAACCACTCTGGGGAAAAGAGTTTGAGGCTTTTTGCCAAAAAGAAAGGGGTGCTTTACCAACAGAGAAGATAAAGAACCTCATCAACAACTACCTCAAGACACTTCATACTGTCATTGATGTTGAATGGGCAATACAAAATATTAAGAGCTTTTGATCAGGGACATTTAGGACATTTCTGTTGCCATTTTTATAAAAGTAAACACGGTTTATAAATGGCTGACTGTGGTTGGGAAAAACGTGTTTGTGTTACCAAGAAATCAAACATTTTTGATGTTTGAAACTTATGAGTAAACTTATGAGCACAGCTGTATGCCTTCAATTTTACCAGAACAATTTAAGGAAATGGAACTCAATGAGAAAGGGAAGGCTCTGCTGTTTAACTTTGGTAAATAACTATACACAACAGTCACTGTTATAGCCTGCTCAGCTCAGTTGACCCAGAAGGTCCACAGGGATGACGGCTCACAGGAACAGCCATCATCTCCTCACAGGAAGAAAGAGCCGCGGGTGTATGCACCAGGTAAATGAAGCTGGTTAATGAAAATGGCACGGACAGGTTTTATTTCTGTATTCTGAAAAGATATTTCTCTGTGCAGGAAGTCAGGAGGAGAAATGGCAGCTGCAAATTTTGGCCAAGGGTAGAGCTTCCTGCCCAAAATGCAAAAGTGTTGGAAGAAAGACAGTGGAGGGGTTGATGAAGCACCTGGAAGCATGCAAGCCGGTATGTGCTCTGGCTCCCCTTTCGGATCATACTGTTTGCACCGATGCTGATTTCTGCTTCTTTCAGAGCTTTTTCACATGTCCACATTGTGAGAAAAAACTAAAAACCTCTTCTGGGATGAAGTATCACCTCATGGCTGACCACAGCAACTTGGTTTGTTTTTTTTATCATTTTAGAAAATCTTGCAAAAGTTTTAGGCACTTGTGAACAACTAGCTGTAAAGAAAGAATGGTTTCATAAATTTAAATAATGATTGTTTATTTTTGGAAAACTGAAGTTGTCCAGCAGTGCAGTCAGCTTAGAATTGGCAGAAACCAGTTGGACCAAGGTACCCAGAGTAGTCAAAAGTTGTCAAGCACTTCAAGTACTCACACAACATAGAAACTGGAGTGCAGAAAAATTGTCCACAGGTGCAAATGTTGATATTATCTCTTGTTCATTTACTGAATTTTATTCACTGATATAAACAAATGATTCAAATTTTCATTTTTGGCTTGGCCCTGTGGTAGAGTGGACGGTGCGTCAGACATATATATGTGTGCTTGCGCAGGGCGACCGGGTTTCGTAGCCTGAACCTGTCGTCATTTCCCATCTTTCTTCAGGCAAAATGGCCAAAAAATATCTTTTAAAAAAAGTACCATTTTTGAAAGTATTCTTTGTTAACAGCATTTTTCACACCTAAAACATTATAAAAAAGTACTTTATACAAATACATATTTAACAATAAAATGCGTTTCTTATTGTGTTGACATTTAAATAATCAATACATTAATTTTAATACTCCCAATTCTACGTTTTTCAGCACTTTCCAGACACTGGGAATGAAACAGCGGACCGAGCAATGAAAGGAAAACTACGAAACGCTTTGAAGAGACTGGGCAAATTAAAATGCTCCAGAGAGGTTCTGTTCTATTTACACTTTTATCTTTATTTTTTATTTATTTATTTTTAAATGAGGATTACTATATTCATTTATATTAAATACATGTTTACATTCATTTGTTTGTCAGATTTATTTTTCCTATTAATTTGGTTCCACATAAATAAAGCATGACAACATAAGAGCCTTTCCCAGAGATTCCATCACTGCTGATGATGGTTATAGTGGAGTTTGAGAAAAATAAGCATGAAATGGGTCAAATACTGAGTTTAGCTGCTCTGAGATGAACGGAGTGGGCTTTTAAAACTTTGGGTGGTGACACAAACTTTTAACTGTGTTTTTGTGCTCTTTCCAAAAGCCAATCAGATAAAAAACATGTCAAAGCAGAAATAGTTTTTGAGCTCCAGTAGTGGAGTTTGTGCAGGTCGACCCGGGTTCCAGTCCAAAGCATAATTTCCTAGCCTCTACCATGTCCCGCTTCTCTTCCTTTGGCAATACCGGTCCTGTCTGTTCACAATAAAGGCAAAATGGGAAAAAGCAACAAATATTTTACATCGTATGCTTCTAAACCTTGCAGACTATGCAGCTGAACCCTCTTTATTAATATTTTGGCTGTAGTCTTTAAAATGGACAGTGGAGTGAGGGCACTGGGTGGACACTATCCACTACACCACAGTGCAGGACTTGGTCATTAAACTCAATGAATTTACAGATTTGCTCTTATGCAGAATTGTTTGGTTTGTTCTAGGGTTGCACTGGAAGTTTCACTAGTATAATGGGATATTTATACCACATGAAGAAATGTGGTAAAGAAGCGGCAGAGCTGGAGAAGCTCATGGTGAACTGTAAACACTGTGGAAAAGCATATGGTTCCAGATCAGGCCTGGAGTACCACCTCAAGAATAAACATGGAACGGTGAGTCTTTCTTTCTGTGATTTAGATAACAGTTCATAAATAAAAGATTGCATTGATGTTTGTTTCAAAAACTAATTTTTGGTTAGTTCAACTGCATTTGGATAAAATAAAGAGGATTTTTAATCCACCCCACTCCACCACGTGTTGTGGGTGATGTAGTCACCAGTTCAACTTTTATTTTCAATTTTGTTTAGTTAAAATAAATTACACCATGGAAATTCTCCAGTTGATATCGATCCACCAACTTGCTGGCTGAAAAAAAAAACACTGCGCCATTAGAGATGCGGAGATTTGTAAACTCAACTGAAGGTTCCACTTGATCATGCTACCGGTCTAGTTGGATTCAATGATCTATGCTAAGCTAATGCTAAAAAGTGCCATCAATAAAAAAAGCCATCAGTAGAATGCTACTTATTGGAAAATGGACCTATGTGAAAAAGGCATCAAAATAATTCCGTTTTGGACAGTAGTCAAATGGTTAAATTTACATTGGCAACCAGGGTCTCCATCTACCTAACAATTTCCTGTTTCAACACTCTTCTCTTAGAACAAACTTGAACTAATTCAGTTAATTTCTGTGTAAAAGTGTACAGAAGCGTTTGCTTTATTTCAGATGGCTGAAGAAAGCGAGGAGGTGCTGAATCAGAAAGAGACAATCCCAGAACGAACGGCCGGCGGGCGGGGCAAGCGCTTATCCGCGCAGGTTGCGGGAGTTCACATGAGGGAGATCGCCAGCCAGGAGATGCTGAAGGAATGGCCCAAAAAAAAAATCCAACACGACCTTGTCCCAGATGACAGGAAGGTGCTGCAAAATATCCACTTGTCAATATTAAATGGCCAGAGATAAAAGTTCCCAAAATAAAAAACACGTTCATGAGCCGCCAATATTTAAGGCAGTCCAACCTTTAGCTCTTTGATTTAGTTTGAGCTTCACCTGCCTTCCACCAAGACCTCAGAACTGGTGAGTTCTCATTAGGAATGAGTCGAAGCTGCCTAATAGTCGTTTTATGAAGACCATTAAGACCGTTTTATGTAAGACTTCAGCATTGAAGTCGTCCAGCATATTAGTGATGAAAGCATATATCGGAAAACGCAATACACGGATTTAGTCAATGTTTTGACTTTTGAAACAAAGATCAAATTTCAGTCACCCCAAGATTTCTGGCTTTTAAGTATTACCCACTTAAATTCACCTTGAGGACCTCATCTTTGTTTCCGAATGGATTAACTCAAGTTTTGTCTTTATTTAACTAAAGAAAGTTAATTTCTCATCAAGGCACCTGCAAAGAGAGCTTATGGGGTGGTAATCATTTAGGGAAATAGATCTCTTTAATCAGCATAACTGGTAAGATATTTGGTGTATATGATTTGACCCAGTTGGAGCACTTACAGGTTATACAGGAGCGGGGCAAGGACTGAGACTTGAGGGACTCCATAGCTGTTCAGTTCGACATAGAAGCCTCTTCCTTCTAAATATGACCTGAATTTAAAAACTGTTCCAAAAAGACCAAGAAAATGTTGTAGGAAGTGCACAGATCTAGTAACACCAGCCACTTTTACTAAATCTGTGTTTAATTGTATGTCTTTTATTATATTTAAAAGAGCTGTTTCTGTGCCGGGCTCAAGAACTCAGTTGATTAGATATAATATTTTAAGTGTTTCTAATAAAAGGAGATTTGAAATAGACCTGTAGTTGCTCAGTACTGTATTGACCTAATATTAGGGTGTCAAGCTAATCATTGTGTTTTGTTTAAATGTAGCTGAAGTATTCACGTCCAGGGTTACCGGCCTTTAGCCAGGAGACCCTACGGAAGTGGAAGAACGGGGTCAAGCTGAATAAGAAAGTGCTCTGTCCAAACAAGGTGAGAATATCGTGTTCATGCTTTAAGTAAACCTCAGTTTTGTTCCATTCAAACATGTGAATTTCTCGTAAACTGCATCTGTGCTTACAATAGGGATGTAACTGCATCTATACCAGCGTGTCCGGACTAAAGGCGCATCTTGGGATATGTTCCTTTGTAAGGAGCCATACTTTGAATCTCTCTGGAACAGATTAGAGATTTCCTGAAGACTTTGTTGTTTTTCTTTCGCAGGGAGAATTTGTGACTGGGAAGTATAAATGTTTAATCTGTAAAAAAGAATTCTACTCTGAAAGCGGAGTCAAGTACCACATCAACTCTATTCATTCTCAGGTAAAGCAATGGTTTTGTTGGCATTTCATCCCACTTTCCATGCATTTCCAGCTCTTGCTAGCTTGAATGGTAATGTGTAATGTATATCCAAGGTAACATTAACTTTTCTACTTACCTGTCTGCAACTCAGGCCACAAAATCTACAATATTGTACCCAACCTGCATTTCTTTAAAGTGGTATAAGCTCATTGTAGCATCGTTGGACCATAGACGTAGCCTTGTGCGTTATTCAGCCAAAAAAAGTGTAGGCTTATCTATTTCATACTATACAAATTCCAAATGTTTAAATATAATTTTAATAATACATTTTATTTAAGGTGCTTTTTGGGGCACTCATGGAAAGCAAGAAGTAATCAAAAGCGGTCGAGCTCTTCAGGCACCATCACTCTGTGGGCAATTTGTTACTCTACACATTAAATTATGAGATGTATCTAAGCAAAAACTGCTAAAATTGAGTAAAAATAGGACAAATTAAAAAAGGAAAACCAGGAAATAAGCTTTAGTGACCACCAGGTGGCATTATGGTGTTTTTGTAGATTGTTATGTAGGTGTGCTCAGATGTGGAGCTTGGTACTTGGTGAGTTTGGAATTGATCTCACTTTAATTAGTTGAATTATAACTAAAGTGGTACCTCAAGATATGAAATGAATCCGTTCCAGGGTGGCGTTCGTATCTGAAATTTTTCATTTGTCGAAGCAAAATATTTCCCAAGAGGCCTTTCTTATCTTGGATTTTTACATAACGTGAGGCATTCGTATCTCGAGGTACCACTGTACTTCCTTTTTAGGGGGAAATTTTATTTTTCGATGGCCGCCATACACACATAGATTAGCAAAGTCAAAAATTACTTTGTAATTTAACATCCCATATATCTTAAGATAAGACTAATGGAGTTTGAAGATAAACAGATACAATCTCTAAGGGGAGATGTTAAAGTATGACATGAGCAAAAGTGGCCATTTTTAGAGTTTTTGGGAAAAAAAAAACATACTTCCTGTTGAGTTTGGAATTGCATAACATTACATATTTTGGTAGTCTACACTTGTGTTAAATTTCATTTGAGTGAGGTGTTTATTAATTGTCATTTTTATTTCAAATGACCTGACCATGACCCTAATATCATTAAAATACTTTTGGATGAATTATCATCGCCGGAGACCCCAATTGTATGTGCTGTGCTAATATGCTTCATTACAGTATTGCTTGTTAATAATATTTAATTTTTGGGTTACTCAGGAATGGTTTGTCGTTTCATCCAAATCCAAGAGTTCAAAGCTTAACAAACCACATAAGGCTCAGGCAAAGGAAGACTGCTTGCAGGATCCAGACCTTCCATCTCCAAATGCAGGACTCGGTTTTCCGCAGGTCTCCGGCACTTGGCAGGACAGAGAGACGGTAATGCCCATGCCAAATGAAACAACCCCAGAAGAACTTGAGAACAATGACTGAACAAGACAAGAAGAGGATGATGGCACTGAAATTTCAAGCAGCAGCGGAAGTTTAGAGAATTGCCGTTAACTTGATACTCATAAAGTCTCACACTGTTGAAATAAACCTAGCATGAAACTCATGGACTGATTTATCTTTCTGGGCAACTAATCGCATAATTATGATACATTTATGCAGGACTGCAGGAGATACAGATTTTGTCTAGTTTAATGCATAAATTGCAAAGCTTGGTCGCTTTGATGCCACCCCGTGTTCATGCGGGAACACGCACGGATTTAAAAGCTCTGCAGCGGAAGTGCCGTACAGGGGGCAGTAGAGAGCATGCGTAGAAGCCTAACAACATGGCGGCGAGGACTAACTGATGCCATAAAATGCTTTATCTCAATGAGATTCGTGGAAAGGCACGGTTTTGTGGTAATCCCACGCTGAATTTTTAAGTGCAATTTTAAATTCGACTGTTCTATTACTGAGGTTAATTATTATTATTGTCCTAAGAGTTGGATTCGAACCGGCGTGGAGGAGAGAAGTCAGGGCTGTAGAGGAAGAGAGTGGATCATCAGCCTGAGCCACCGTCAAAACACTTTACAAGTGAGGAAAAAGCTCATGTCTTTCCTGTTTTTTGGATTTAGCTGTGACGTCCTCTTGTTGATATTTTTGTTCGGGTTTATAATATAGTACAATTTACTTCTGACAAAGGACGAATTCTATTTGGATAATTAAGTATGTTATATTGTTAGAGTGTGGACGGACTGTTTTCTAAACAAGCGTTTGAAACTACTTTAAAAACGTTTTATTTGTTTTTAAAATAAGCTCGTGGTTTGCACTATTTGACTGCGCATGCGTGGATCCATACTTGTGATCAGTTTTACTGTCAGAAGAAAAATGTTACCACGAGTACGCAAATCATTTAGGGGTGGGAAAAATATTTGCTGATTTCTGAACAGACAACCAAAATTACATTATATATATTTTTTAAATTAAATAAGTTCATGGGTCTATACTAACCGACTGCGCATGCGCGTATTCATACGGCTCACCAGTGATCAATTTTACATTCTGAAGTGTCAACAATTGTGTATTATGCAAATGCAGCGCAATGTTATAGATTAATGTATTTCTAAAGATTCTGGTATATGTAATTTTTTAATCACAAATTGTCTTTTTATATTTACTTCTAGATAGTGCTGTAAGTCATCAATGGCAACTGCTGCTCTGGAGGTTGTAAAGCAGGAGGGTTATAAAATGGGGTTGCCATCTGATGATCAAGCAGGACAATTAAACCACAACTCTGAAGTTGTGACAGCGCCACAGAATATGGAGTTAGAGATGCAAATGTCTGGTAATAAACTCTATTGATTTCTTTTAGATGTTGTGACTTGCATTTTCTTGGTTGTCACTCAATTACCAACTAAATTACAAGCCCTTCATTTGGGTCTTGGCAGTTTTTCAATGACTACTTATGTTTTCAAAGTCTGAAATACTTTGCTCTCTGCTCTGTTAATTTTGTTCTTTATTGTGTTGGTCTTTTTAAACTTCTTGACAATACTTTGCATTATTGATAAACATGTGTATCCTTAGTTATTTTACTTTGATAAAAATGTCAGAACATTCCCTTGCTTACTTGAACATCACTGGGGAAATATTTAAAAATGCATTTTCACATGGGACTGTTTTTAAAAGTTTTTATTTAGAGATGAAGAGTGTAGCTGGTGGTCTTAGTGAATGGTAAATTGAAGTATCCAAATTTTCCTCATGAGTTATTGTGGCTCTAGACCAGTTGGAGGCACTAGCAGATCCTTGTGATGCAAGTCAGGACTAATTTAAAGGTTGGTGTGATCAAAAATGTTTCTGGTTCCTTGTTTTGAATCCTTTTTATGGCTTTTTTTGGTTTAGGACAGACCCCCAGCTCTAAAGTTCCTCCAGACGTGGATCAAGATGGCTCTCTTGAAGCTGAAGCCAACCAAAAGACAGAAGCACCCAAAAAAAAGACTCCTGGCAGAAAACGAAAGGGGGAAAGTGTTGCTCGGACTCCACAACAACGTGATGATTCGTCGCTTTTGGATACTGCAGAACTCACTTCCAGTGGTCGACCCAAGAGGAGAGCTGCTAAAATGTACATGCTCCTCTTTAATGCAGTTGCACAAAATTAATGCACACTATTGGGTTATCTCAAATGCATTTTGGTATTTTTTAAATGAATGCTTACAAGAATCAAGCACTGCTATATTCCAAATGTTTTAACAACTTTAATCAACCTTATTGCCCCATGTGTCAAAAATGAACATCAGAGCGACAACTGTTCCCTCCATTCAAGAACATAGAGAAAGTTTGTAGTCTGCAAAAGGTGGCTGCAGCAGTCTGCACCAGATGGAGTGAACCACCATGATTGAACCCTCAATTATTCCAGGGGTTACTGTCCAAAAAGAACCTGTGATAACCGTGAAGTACCGGTAATATTATCAAATACAATTCTGTACTATAGAATGAAACCAAAGATCGTTTTCAGGCATAAGCTTTTGTTTACGAAATAAAATTGTAAATTTTCTTTTTTGACAAAAAACTAAGAATATTGTAAAATAACAATTAGAATATTTAATACAAGGTTGGACAAAGTGTGATGCGTGTTTCACAGTCCCTCTAAATGTTCTATTTTTCTACTTTGGTGCAGGTGTCTTAACGTAACGTAGTTATGGAACAAACCGAAGATTTCTGCAATAGTTAACATCTCGCTCTGCTTTTGGGCAGAGGTGACTTTATCATTGCAGAACGTTTCGTCAACATTTGATTGGTTTACATTTATTCACAATTACATTTATGCATTGAGGAGATGCTTTTATCCAAAGCGACTTATTTTTTTGTCAGTTCTTGCTTTCCCTGGGATTTGAACCCATGACCTTTGCGTTGTTAGCGCAACGCTCTACCAATTGAGCCACAGGAAAGGGTTTTGGAGAATATTTGCAAACATAGATTTGGCGGATGTACAGAAACTGTTGACATTGGTCCGTTGGCCTAGGCCGCAGTCCCTTTGCCAATCAGGATTCAAAACACAATGCACTGTAAAAAAAAAAAAAAAAGAGTGTTCACTGTATTTGTAACTTATAGGACAGTGTGATGTTGAGAAGAGATTGGGAAAAGGTTGGGAAATGACAACATTGCTCTGTAAAAACACATGTTTGTGTCTGGTGCACCGTCCACTACACCACCAGGTCAGATGTATATTGGTGGTGTGTGAGTAGCTTGTGTTGCTTGCATTTTTAAACTCATTGGAATCTCTTTTTTAATCTGTCTTAGTGCTTTAGATTATCTCCAAAACCTTGCAAAGGAAATGACTGCTCCGTTAGAGTCTTTGAATAACGCTACATCCAAGCCAGAAGAAGAAGAAGAAGGTGGTAGCCCTCAGAAAAAAAAACCACGAAAGGAAAAGGGGACAAAGAAAAAATTGGCCCGTACTTCCAGCGACATAGATGACGATGATGAGGATTTCGCTCCAGAAAAGGAGCAGGAGACTGAAGAAGAGGAGAGTGAGGAAGAGGAAGAAGCGGATTTGGTGGTGGAAAAAAGCTTTAATGTGGTCCGGCGAGGGAAAAGAGCGGGGTATTCTGTGAGTTTATTATTTTTAAGAAACTCTCACTAGGGTTAAATGATTTGATTGTTTTACGATTTTGAATTTGTTCTGTTCCACAGAAATGTTTGCTTCCTAATGGTCTGCCCAGCAATATCATGGAACCTATTTGGAACTGTTTTAGTAGAAACAAAGATTTGTAAGTGATTACACTTCATTACATTGTGGCAGAATTAATATGTGAGTTATTTTAACCTTTGTCTTTTTCCCAAATGCGTTTTGTAGCCGGGATGAAAACTTCTCCCCGTGGGTATTTCCAGAGTGGATTCCTTCTGCTAATGATTGGGATTCCCTGTCTGAAAGGTACTGGCATGATTTAGTATCTTGTAATATACATAATTTTGAAATGGTTCATCAATAATTAGCTTTTTGTTTACAGGGAGGCTGAAAAATATTTACCCGAAGAGAAAGTGTCTTCTTCTTTTACTTTTACTCGAGAAAAGGTTAAGGAACCGATTGTACTGCAAACAATGAACAGGTAATGTATGAATTATCAGTTTCATTTTCTTTTTTAAAGATTTTTTTTTGCCTTCAACGGAACAGACAGGACAGTTGAGAGAGACAGGAAGAGAAGTGGATAGAGAGAGCGTGGAGACTGGAAAAATAATGGATTTGAGATTTGAACCCACATTACTTTGCATGTACATGTCCAGCACACCGTCCACTATACCGCAGGGACAGATCAATTTTGGCTTTTTCACTGGGAGTTGTAGACTTACAGAAGTCAAACACATAGGCTGATTCAGAAAGGCCATGGATAAACTTGGTGCTATAAAAATACAATCCAAAATTCCCTTAAATAGTTAAGGGAAAATCTGTTCATTTAAAAATAAAAACAAAAAACACTGATAAAAAAAACTACTCAATGCAAAATAGATAAACTGGATAAACTTTAGTTAAAATTTGTTTTGTAGTAGTTTGTCCTTCATTTCGTCTGGAGCTATTGAGCAGAGAAACTGAATCTGCGAATCTGCTGCCAAATTTACGTAAATTTTAGATGTTTCTTGCAGAAAACCCTCCTACTTCTCCATATTCCACAGACAAGCATTCGGAGATAGCTTCGGAGGACAAACCTTGTCCAAACGTTTCTAAAACTTTTTTTTAGCTTCTAAAGCCATAAATCCACTGTGTAATAAAAAATATTTTGTATCCTATTGTTCTGAGATAGAGCAGGAAGTTACATCACAACCTGTGCTTGCTTTTTAAAAGACGTTGCCACTTGGTTTTTTTGAGGCCCCTCTCACCTTCTCCCACTTTATTTTCTCAGTGCAGTTTTGTTAGTTTTCTTCAGTGTTTAAAGCCTTCTTATAAACCTTGCCTCCAGAGTCTTCTATAATAGGTTATGATTCATATAAATTATATTAAAACTAATATAAATAGAACAGTGTGTTTAGGGACAGTGATATGTATTGGGGTAGAGTTATTAAATTCAAAGTGTAGTCGTTTGCACCATTGCATGTCTTTGATAAGCTCACTGCTCACTGTACCAGTGGAGCTGACGGGGTGAGAAGTTTGGAAAATTACTTAAGGCAAAAATTATGCATTACTTAAAATAATTTTTTAGCATTTGTTTTGCAAAATAAACGCTTTCAATTGTTACAAAATCCGCAGAAGGTTTGAAAACATTGTGCCCATCATTCATCCAGGTTTGAGTCAATGCCCTATCACCCGGAGCGCTGGGACTCTATGTTCTTTGTGGGAGGACCTGTGCATTCGATGGAGTGGTGCCCGTGTCCTGATGGCGCGGCAAAAACGCAGTATGCTGCCATCTACTGTCATAAAGGCATGGATGACCTACACAAAGTTAACCAGCTGTATTCTTCTCCTGCTTTGCTGCAGCTTTGGGAAGTCGGAAGCCTTCAGAGCAAAAGGTGATGCGGATAGATTTGAGAACACATAGTTTTATTTTGTTATGTTGAGATTAAATAATAATTTGTAATTTATATTAGGCCCTCCACTGCTCCTCATCTAGCATACGCTCTAGCAATAGATGAGGGATTCATCTGGAACATGAAGTGGTGTCCCTCAGGAACGTGGGAGCTCCCATCTACATGCAGAAAAGTAGGAAGATTCATTCGATTTTTTTCAGGAATAACGTTGAATACTCTCTAGCTGTGTTTAAATGCACTGGTTCTTATGAGTATTTTGGAAAATTGTGTAAAAAATGTAAACTCTAAGATGCACATAAAGTTTGAAAATGCTAATATTTGGCGCCAGTTTATCAGGAAATGGCAGTTTTTACTTGTTGAATTTAAACGGTGCATTATTCGCAAAAATTTATGCAAAATTCCAGTTTGTACTTTTGTTGTTAATGAGTGTTTATAAAATGACTACTGGTTTGTGATTGTTGGGAAACTCGGTTGTTTTTGCCAGGCTCCCCATATGCCCAGGTTAGGTGTAATAGCCTTGTCTTTCTCTAATGGAACCATTGGCGTCTACAGTCTTCCACACCCGGAAGCTCTCGTGAAACACCACGAAAAGAAAAGTATGTGAATTTTTTTTCAAAACGTTTTAATTCTTTAATGGTTACAGATTGGATCCGGTTCTTGAACTGTAACAAGATGTCGAAATGGATGCACCAGTTTCTTGTAACCGGAGGATTTTCTACCAAATGTCACTCATGCAGTGTGCCCTTATCCATTGTCATTGAACATTAATTTAAATGTAATTTAATTCTGCCCAAGATTCTGAAAACAAGGTTTAGGAAGATTTAACTGGAAACGTGGTTTTATTTAGTTTAAACATTAGAGATAACACATGCTGCATTGAGAACGTAATGGAGGGGAGGATCTGGAGGGGAAAAGGGCAGAGCCTAGTTGTGCTGCTTTATTTAAGCAACATGTAACTTCCTGTTCTGTCTCAGACAATTCTAAAGGTTTTTTCTATTACACAATCAAGCATATTTTATCAGAATACCACTTTTTATATCTTGTTTTAAATAAAGTAGATTCCAATCCCATATTAAATCTTTTAAATGTTGATCTAAAGTATAATTGCATACATTTATTCACCCTAATAATAGCCATAGAAGCTGGTAGGGCATTTTACTCACCAATGTGAAGCAATTCTTTTTATAATTTAAATGTTTAGCTGATAACACTTCTCTGTCAGAAATACACTAAAGTTTCAGACCAAATTGTGAGAAAAGGATATCTGACGTAACCTTTGTATTCTTGTGTAGTGTTTCTGTCCTCCCAGAAGAGGGCAGAACTAGACAGAAAGTCAGTGGAACGCAATGTGAATTTTATCTGGTCAAATTGGTTTATCTAAATAAAAATCTATATTTTTAGATATCATCCTTAAACCCTTTACTAATCATTTAAATGCATGTGTTGCAGGATTGTTGTTTTTACCACTCAATGGTTAAATGGGAAATGCTCATTATTATCATGGCGAAAACATGAAAAGCCTGCAGACCGTTGTGATTGGTTAGCTTTTAGGTATGAAGTACCTACATTAGTAAAATTCCTCCGAGCATCATCCAATGAGTGGCTTTAATTACCATCTTTAACTTAAATAGATGGTTTATTACAGTTAAAGTAGATACATGGGGATTATATCAGGGAGTTTTCTTCTCTGAAGACTTCCAAACATTATTTTCATCTTCCCAGGCGCTCAGATGTGAATCACAGGATTTAAATTGATCTCACTGAGCATCTTGAGGCCCTGTGCACTAAGCACCAACATTGGTTGATTGTCTCATGGGAGCTCATAATGTCCTCTCCTCAGGGAGTGCTGGAACCAGACTGATGACCTGCCATCCTCCGCATCATTCTCTGTTTTCTCTTTTCTCTTAAACACACATTATCTGAAGCATTTGTGTCTGTGTGCTAAAGATTACCCTCTCAGGGCATCTCATTCATCATGGTCGCTGTGAGAGAGCTTGAGAAACGAAGGAGTTTCCCTTTAGACGCTTGATTACCTCCCTCCATTTTCACTGCATTAAAATGCATCCTATTTGCAGTTTTACTGATCTCTTCTGTGAGCTGGAGTCTCTCTTTTGCAATGGTGCGCATTTTTCAAAAGAAACATTTACTTAAACCACCATTGGCTATATCCTGAGGCTTCTACCATCATTAAGCTAGCTTTCTGTTTACACGATAAGTGCACAAGAAAGAAGCAATCCATCACATCTCAAGAGTGGTGCACAGATTTTAGTTAGTGATGCAGTCTTCTGGTTAAAGATTAGATGAGCCCAAAAACAGGTTGCAGATATGAAATGAGCAACTCGTAAATAAGTCATTTGTGAATGTACCTTTTTTAACCGTGGTTTGTTTCGCACCACCAATTCAGCAAAGTGAGGTTTTCCAAACGCTATTAAAGACTGGAGGCGAATGAGGTACGCTTGACCCACACACTGTATAAATGGTGGACATGAAGTTTTGGATCAACTGTAAAGAGACTTAAATTGGGTTTTCACAGCCATGTGTCTTACAAAGTTGAGCACTTCCACATGGGTGGAAATCAGGGTCAGGCGATCAATTGCAGATTAAATCATTTCCTGTTATGCATCCAGAGCGAATGTGGGAGGTTGTCGTTTTGTGGGTAAAAGCTTAAAAATTCACGGAATGATTCATAAAACACGCATTTACCATTCGTTTTTTTTAATCTCACAAAAAGTAACATAAAAGGATGCGATTGGATGATTTAAAAATGATTTGCATATTGTAGCCAAGGAACTAGTGTCTTGTTTAAAGACTGTAGAAGATGGAGGCGATCAGAAGGGCCCAGAAGAAGCCATGCTGTGAACCATCCTATGTTTGAGTCTTCAAAAAACATTTGAGCAGTATTTTTGTTTTGATTTAAAAAATTTAAATCTTTGAATTTTGGGGGGGATTTATGAACTTTTGTATATATTCAGGTTTGTTGTGTAATCTTTTGCCCCAGTTTTAAATGTCATTTATTAGAGCAAATTGTAAAGTGCTCAAAAAGGCCCCAGACTTCTAAGGGTTAAACCAATAGACAAAAGTCGCTCTTCTCTCAGTTGCCACAGTCACGATTGATGATTTAAATCAAATAAAAATAAAACAGGCTTTAAAGTTGTTGTTTTGTTTTCAGTCACACATTTAAGTGTTTTAACATTAGTTTCGATAAAAATCTTTTCCTTTCTGACACTTCTGAAAAGTATGTTTGATCACAAACCAATAAAATAAACACCCAAAACCAAGCGCACCACTTTTTGAGAAATAGACCGTCTAATCCTCTCCAAGCAACAGGAAACAGGGTTCCTTGTAGCTCTGTGTGCTCAATTTATCATTTGGATTGTGAGCTTTTGTATTAAGTCTCTGTGGTCATTGAGTAGTGATTCAATGCCTCCTGGCAGTCCCTCGAGACCCTCGGTGTGGTAGACTCAGTTCCTGCTCCAGTAAAGATAAGAAGCTAACTGTCCACCTTCATTAATGAGCAATCCTTGTTTCCTTGGCTCTGCCAATGGCTTCTTTTTCGTCTGTTTCTGCATTTCTAATTTATTGATCTCTCCTAAGCTTTCCAATTAACTGCTCACTGGGGCCAGGAGATGATTGAATTCCACAAATAAGAATAAAAAGAGAATTTGATGAAATCCTCTTTGATTTCACTTTCTTGAAACCATATTTGGACTTGGAGCTCTGCACTAATGTTCACTGCGCTGACTGAATTTTGCATGGCTATTGTTCTATTTTCTTCCCTGGCTGCTCTTTATATTCATTTTCTACCTGAAATTACTACTGAAATTGCTTCCTACACTCAAGAACTTTAACATCTCCGGCCTGGCATGGGATGAAATAAATTTTAGAGTTGTTTTATGTTTATTTTCTTGCTGGATTGAGTTTTATCTGCTAGCAAACTGTGAGCTCTAGTAAGAAGTAATTTTTTTTTTATCTTCATACATTGGGTCTGCAGTCTCTGCGTTTCTCTCTTTCTCTTGCATCAATACTGTATAGGGTTAGGGCTGTTTTATGGAGGTTTTTAATGCTTTTTGGTGGTGTGCATTTTTTGTTTGTGTTTTTTTGTTATGCAAACTATCCACAGTATCATTACAATTTTAGTGACAACAGTTTCTTACTTTATGTTCTTGGGACTAGAAGCTAGTTGGTAGGTAATTACAAATGGGTTTTTCTAGAGCAAACGGGCGTCCTGTAAAAGGTGACTGGACGGAAGCTGACTCCTCTTTGCTCAATGGAGATAATTTACTGGCTTGTTTTCATCAGACAAGGATCTATAATTGAAATGACAAAAAAGATGCATCGCTACACAGTTGTTAGTGTTGGAAGCCATGAATTTCAGCTGAAGACCTGACACCCATTTTCTTCGGCCTGTCAATCAGAAAGACCTTAGTCAGGCTGAAGAAAGAGCCCATGGTCAGGGCTGTCCGATGATCAGTGTGAAGGAGTGGATCCGAGGTGGGATGCTATATCGACCTCATCGACCCTTCATCACTCTGTACAGCTCTGACCTGAAGTCAGGCTGCTATTTATCACTGCACACACATTATCCACAGTCACAGTTTAAGAGACTTGTCTGCCCATTGTCTAGTATTTCCCTTTTTGTTTAATATTCAGTGCTTGATGAGAACATAAATCACAGTTTAAACAACTTGGCAATTATTCTTTCTTTTTTGCACTTTTGTGCCAAATCCGTTGTAGTTGTTTTAAATTAGATTTAAATAGGTTTTTCCCATTGGATTGTTTAAGAAGCCCTTTCCATTGAGAATTTTTCATGTACAAATTTTTAAGTTCACATGCCAATAGAGATTTCCTCTCAAAGTTTGGAATCCCTTTGGCACCACACAAATGTTTTCAAACATTCTACCTGCCTTCAAAGGCATTAAGCAACCATTTTATTGTCTTTGTCTTGTAGTCACAATCATTTGATGTACTCTCTGTTGACAGCCTCAATTCTCAATGTCTTTTGATGTTGAGTCTATTAAACTGGCCATTGAATATAATTTCTACTGTCCCAATCATTGGACTTCACCTAATGTCCTGGTCAGTGGATGTTGCCTCTATGTATCCAGTAGCTTCTGTCATTACGGCTATTTACTCGATCATTGGACATTTACTCTGCCATCCCTTTGGATGTAGCCACTGTCTTAGAGTCTGTTGTCCTGACTGTTGGATGTGGACTCTGTCATCATGGCAGTTGTCCACAGTTTCTGTCATCTTGACTGTATCTTTGGTCGTTTGGGCCTAGATTCTGTGGTCCTGATCACTGGATGTAGCTTCTGTGGTCCCGACTGTTGGATGCAGCTTCTGCCATCCCGGTTGTTGGACATACTTTTTTTTTCCTGCTCAAAAGCCACCACATGTGGTGCTTCGTTTGAGTTGGTCAGTTTTGTTATCTCCTGGGGAGTGAACGTCTGGTGTGGTGTTTTCTCCTCTTGATGGAAGCAGTGAACTTATGTAGTTTATTTTTCCCATGGAGCAGTTTGCATTAATTACATCAGGACAGGAAGGTGTTAAAAGGATAGGAGGGAGTGGATAACACATGTAGGTGTGGGAGAAAGGTTCACGAGTGGGAAGTTTGGGCTGTTGGGCATAGCTTCTGTGGTCCTGCTCATTGGATGTAGCTTCCTGACTGTTGGGTGCAGCTTATGTCATCCAAACCATTAGGTGTAGCTTCTGTTGTTTTGATCATTGGACTTCTGTTGTCAAAGTCTTTGAAAATGGACTCTGTCTTCCCGGCTTTTGAACATAGTGCCTTTGTCGTTCTTTTGTTTGAACCCCATCTGCTTTGCACCTCGTAGCATGTCCACAGAATGATGTTTGTGATCCCTAGAGACAAATTCTACATGTAGAGTTGAAGAACCATAATATCACAGTTACTACAGCCACCAGGAGGCTTGTGGATGTAAACTGTGTTCGGCCATTGTTAATGACAACATTAAGCTTAACTCCAGCTTGTTTGTCAGCACTTCACATTATTTGTGATACACCAGCAAAGGTTTTGTTGCTTTGATTGCTTTTCCTGAGAAATGCAGTCATGTGTTGAATAGAGATGCTCCTTTCTAAGAAATGCAAAACTCATTTATTTGTTTTCCAATAGGAGAAGCCAACCGAGCACCACTTATTTGCCGGGTAGGTCAATATCTACTCTACCAGCATGCCTCTTATTCTTGCAGATAAGACTCCACTTCATTCTACACGATCACTCAAATGTAATTTTTTTGTCTAGATGTAAAGATGTAATGAAAAAGAAGAAAGGCACTCTGGAATTTATTGTGTAATTCTTACAACAGCTCAATTTCACAGTTGATGTGGCTCTTCACTAAAACTGTTCTGCCATGGAAACTATAGCTATTTTATGTGCTGTGTACTGTATGTGACATTTCACGGACCAATGCGATCATGCTAGAAATTAGCTTTCAGCGAAGAATGAACCAAAACAATAGAAAACGTTTTTATTGTTTAACAAAAATATTTTCACATTATTGTCTGCTGTCAAACGTTTTTATTTTTGAATATCTGCTCATCATAACTGTTGTTGTGTGCATTCAAAAAAAAGTTCCAGTTGCTAGTTTTGAAACTAGTAGATTATTGTGTTAAAAGAATTTTTTTTTCCTATTCAGGCGAAGAAGGTTTTGTCGTTGAAGATGGGCGCCAATCAGGCAGACCATCAAGGGCAAAGTGGCATATGTTATGCAATGGATTGGCTCTATGTCAAGCCACATAACATCCTGGCTGCTGGTTTTTATGATGGTGATTTTTTTTTTTCTTCCTCTTCATGCTCTGTTTCTTTCTTTGAGCAGAGTAGTGATGTGCTATTTATTATTCCCAGGTTCGGTTGGTTTGTGGGATCTTTGCAGTAAATCCACATTACTGAGAGTCAAGGCTCCAGACGGAGGTGTTTCTCTGTTCCCTTATCACTGTTTCCGTGCCCACGATGAGAACATCCGAAGCTTGTGCTGGTGCAGAGCCTCCAGGTGAGAGCCCTCCCGGTGAATTCTCTATGGAAGGGCAAAGAAGTAACTTTTCAAATAAACCAATTCCTGTAGGGAATATATGGTTTTACTAGATCATCAACTGCTGTTATTGTTTGTGGGCGTGTGATGGACTGGTGACTTATCATTGGGCCCCATGCCAGACATAAGCAGACCTATTGAGGATCCAAAAGTTTCTTTAGATGATAAATTAATATTTTTTGCTACTTTTAATGCTGTTACTATATCATGATTTTCATTAAAACTCTTTATCAAACTTGAATATTTAAATAATTCAAAAATGGTGTAAAAATCTCAAGAAAAATTTGCCAACAAAATCTTGGCAGTTGGACTCGGTAAATCAGCTAATGGCAAAATGCAACTTCTAAAGGTCAATGTTTTAATCTTTAATTTTAATAATTTAATTAATTATTGCCACAATTTACAGCATTACTAAATACCACAACATGTCTAATCTCATGTATCTTGCAAGATTGTACCTTATAAATGTGATTGTTGAACCCAGTATTTTGCATTTCATCGGTATTCTGGAGTAGTTAACTCTTCCCATGTTCATGCCATTGCAGAGCTCTCCTGTGGAGTTTTCCCATTTTGAAACAGAGAAACGCTGTAAATTCAATACATTCCAATTCCAATCACGCATTCTTTCAGCTTCTGTAGTTTCCATGGGCTGATTTAAATCACTGTAACCTTGTGACATTAGAGTGGTTCATTTAGAAAATGACACACTCTCCCAATCCCCACAGGGGGCTAGTGAAGTCAAGCGGTGATTTCTTCTTGTACTTTGGGGTCTTTTAATGTGGCTGCTTGTGTTGGTTTCAGAAAACACTAGTGTTGTGTTCTTGAATATCCTTCAATATTTAATCTCTATTTGTTAAAAGAACTGTAATGTTCTAATTCACAAACTGTTATATAATAGTACAGAATATTAGATGTTTGCATCTAAACATCAAACAATTTCACCGTTTTTACAATTTTTCTGTGGGTTACTAGGTCTCAATTTTAAAAGATCAGTAAAAGTAGTTTCGTTCGTTCCCATTATCCCAGACATCCGACATATGTCTACGGTTGCACAGGGCGACACAGGTTGAAATACTGAACCTGTTGTCATTTCCTGTCCTTCCGCTTCTCTTCTCAGCACAATACTATCCTATTTGTTCTAAATAAAGGCTTGTCCCCAGCATAAACCACTTGCTTTTTAGAGAAATCCCATACGGGACTATGCCGCTTTCTCCTAGCCTTATGGTGCCTATATCTCATGTTGAATTGCTAAAACTACGGATGGATGAATTTTATATAATCACAAAAGGTATGTAAATAAGCAGAATTTGGCTATAATTTCAGCTTGATTTAGTTTATTTTTGGGGTATTTTTTTTGTTTATTTTAACAATATAACGTCGCAGAATATATTGCAATACAAAATTTTCACACTGTTATATATTGCCTGGGAATTGAAGTTTTTTTGTTGTTAGCGATGGTGTTTTAAGTCACTTCTGAACCTCCTTTAAGCTGTTTTCAGTTTTAAAGAAGAAACATAAAATGAGCTTGCTTAGAGAAAAAGAGAGGACTTAATGCAAACAATAGCAGTGCCCCCTAGTCGGTGGATGATAATAAATGAGTACTCTATGTGATCAAATTAGACTAGCCTTCTTAGCTTTGCAATCTCAAAATGTATCAATTAATGTTTCCCTTCACTGATTATATAAAGAGTTGGTTAAAAATAGTGTGATGCATTTCGTATCGTGGAGATATTATTGTGATATGCACTGTATCATGAGCTGAGTGTATCGTTACACCCCTAGTTAATTTTATTACTAACTATGATCCTGAAGAACACAGGCAATTCAGCCATTACTTGAAAAGAGTTTTCATTCATTTATTTTGAGTATTAATGCTAATTGTTGGTTTTCTCAAGTTTGGAGTGAGCGGCAGGGGGACACCATAGACAGGGCATCCATCCATCACAGGCTTTTTGAGGTTTACACAAGTTTTTGATTGCATTTTTCTTGTTTTATTCAGTCACTTGTTGGTGACCGTCGGGGACGACCGCTTATTGAAAATGTGGGATGTAAGGAAAAGCTACATTCCTCTTTTTACAATAAAGCGCTGCTTGACTCCTGAGGTTGACTGGCCTCTCTTTTGGAGTGGGATCCTTGCGGCACACGAGTGTTGCTTTTCCACGTGAGCTCTCGTTTTCTTTGTCTTTAATAAATGACCTCAACAATCAACTCATTATGTGCTCTCTTTTTTTTTGTTCTGAGTAGCTTTGGGAAACACGGAGTTCACTATTTTGACTCTGGTTACAATAAAATCAAGCCTTATTTTGTGTGTCCCAGGAAAGCCACTGTTTGGGTACGTAAATAAACACGACATCACAATAGAGACAAAAGATGACATCATAATGATGAATTTATTTGTACTTTTTTTAGAGCCTTTCTATGTCTGATTGGTTGAATACCTTTGCAATGGCAGACAACGGAGGAGACTGCTTGTTTAGTTGTCTTCCAGAGATGAATGTTGACCCCAGCACTCAGAGAAGACGGAGATTTGTATGTTTCACATTTGTTTTTTTTTTTTTCAAGTTCATGAGTTCAAGAGTTATGTTCATGGTTCACAGTTGGTGTACAGGACTGACATGGTCCCATTCAGTCATGGACAGAGGACCAAAGCTGAAGAACAGCAAGAAGAAGAAAACATTTTAACTCGTCATAAAACAGATCAGACCTACAGAGCTGCTAGCAGCAAGTACTACCTCCACTTTCATGACATGGACCTGGTGAGAAAAAAAAATATCATTATTTATTTGATTTAGTTATTACATATGTTTTGTATTATGTTGTCAACGAGCAGAGCAATTCTGTATCAAAGCATTGGTAGAAGTTACAATTTGACAAAATACTTGAATTATTTTTTTTAAATGGGCCATTATATGCGTAATCTACTTTTTAGAGCTTTCATTCCTGTTAGAGTTTTTCTCTTATCAGAGAAATGCCTGAAATTGCATTTACAGATATTCATGCATGTTTTAATACTCCCATTTTCTCTTTTTTTTGGAGAGCTCAAAAAGGCCTCACTTCCACTAAATAATCAGCCTAACTTCCCCTTTTTGCACAAATTGCTCCTGGCTACAAATATTTCGCCTTCTCTCGACATTTTGCAATCTTAAACTCATGCAGACTTATGCATTATAGCACGGTAATTGGACACATAAGTTGCAAGGTGATTCAAATTAAAATGTGAGAAAGACGTCTCACTAAAGACCCCAAACCAGTGCCATCTAGTGGTGGAAAGAATGTATAACCCTTGGAAGCACAAGACCTGTGATATGGCTTATGTTTTTCAAAATTCTAACTAAAGCAAACCTTATGGAATAACTCACGCATGTATACATCATCACAACCACGGATGAGTTTCAATGATGATCCATATTTAACACTGATGCTTTTATAGGTTATTTATTAAAAGCTGGGTACACAGAGCACCTTTACATTTTCGTTAAATTAGTGTCAAGTAAGGTAATTTTTAATACAAAAAAAAAAAAACATTTAACACCTTGATCTTCAGGGGTTTTGGATGCTAGAGCTGACTGTTTATATGACAGATCTAGAATCTAAACATTATTTTTACACACTCAAGTAAAAGATGTGGACCACTTTTCTAACTTTTATTAACCTTTTGGACTATATTAATTGATTGATCGTGTTTTTGGTTTATTTCCATTTAATGTGTTTATTTTAAAAAGTGGCAGAACGGTACAGCTACTGTTTACTGCAGCCACAGATCATTAGCTGCGGACTGTGTAGGGGCCATGGCTGTACAGGATTTATTGGAGTGGTTATTTTCCCAGTCCACCTGAGCAACTTCAGGAGACGGGTCTGCTCATCATGATCATATTGTGCCTCAGAGACCCATCTCGCATCTCAAGCATTACGTGTTGATTAAGTTCTGCACCCTTCATTAATTTAAAGTCATGGGGGCCTAGAGGGCTAACCCCCTCTGCATCACATAGATGCTCCATCTGCTCTGCCATCACACGCTTCAGCGCTCCACCCCTCCACCTCTCCAACCAAGACCACATGTGAGGTCACAGTCTGGAGTCAGAGCAGTTCAGTGTTGCTGATTAACCTCTCCTCACTCATCCATGTTCAGACAAGCGTGGGATCATTCAGCAGAAACACTGTTGTCAGAGGGGAACCAGCTTCAGTATTTGTAAATAGAATGCTATGATGTCATAGACACCATTTGTTATTGTGATGTTCATTTTCTGACCCTGCTTTTGTAATTAAGTTTGCTTGTAAAAAAGAGCAAATAAATTTTAAATGCATCTCCTTCTAGAACACTCAAGCTACAACCACCAACGTTTTCCAAGATTTCCAAACTGGTCTGTCTCAGAGTGCTGTATCTTTTCAGAGTGGTGCTGGGAAATTTCCATTGACTTAACATAGGGTCAAACTTTCTAATACTATAACTCAAGCTGAGAACTTTGAAGAAGCTGACCACACTTGTGGTGTTCTGTCTGTGCAACCACTCCAGCTCCAGAAGGGGTTAAACATTTCAACGATAATAACAGCAACGAAAGTATCTTCAAGATGAATTATCATAGAAAAATGGTGGTTTGTTTATGCTAATCATCGCAACACATACATTTTTTTCTGAATTAAATGCATTTTTCAAATTTAAATCACTGACTGCTCCTTAGCAACCAAATTATTTACCCTAGCAACTTAATTTTGGTGACTGATAAAGACACGGGGGTTGGTTTAAATGACTTATAGTGACATAGGTAATATTATATTATTTCCCCTCCATAGCAACCTGTTTACCATAGCAACCATATCTCTAACTTAGCTAAGCAAAACCATAGGGACATTGGTGTTGGTTTAAATTACTCATATTAGCATCGGAAACTTTGTATGATGTCACTGACTCCTCCAAAAGATCTACCTTGGAAACCACTCCATTTTGCTAATAAAAATACATTTTTATAAGCCAACATCAAAGTTTGTGCACAAACTTTAGCTATCAAGTTGTATTGAAAAGTGTACAAGCTGCATTACATGTACATTTGTGGAGTTATAGCTGTAACTACCGTGAAAAAACTTGAATATTTGTTTACTTGTGACACTATTTAACAATAATTTGCAAACGTATTGAACACTTTATTGTGTCTGATCTGTTTAGTAAATAAACATATTACACTTACTTTTTAAACAAAAAGGATGTATATTATGAATATTGTGCATAATCTCTTTTTTTTTTGTCTCATGCTTTATTATTTCCGCAGTCATTCACACTTTGTCATCTTCTTTCTCATAGGGGAACTTTTCTAAGTGGGAGAGCCGGTCCATAATGAAGCACATGCTCCAGGAGGAGCTTAAAGGGGCTACTAAGGTGGATGAAATGCCTCTCAGTGCACTCTTCAAGGTGAGCCTGCATTTATCTCTCTAGACGCAGCTGTATCACAAGCTGCGGTTCTCGGTGATACCTGAAGCACCTTATCAAAGTAACCTCTGATACTGAGTTCCGGAAGCTTGTTTCTTGTCAGGATAACCAACTGAGAATAAAGCATTACTTTTTTCTCTTATGTCTACCGCTTACAGTTAGGGGTGCATTTAGCCTACAGTTATTATAACCCGTGCAAAATCCAATGTTCTAGGGGACTCTTCAAGATAACACATTGCCACCATGTTCATGGTGTTATGAAATTCAGATATTTTTTTATTACACACTTTTATTGTAATAGTGTAATCTGCCACTGAGCTATAAGTAATGTTTTACTTTTTTAAAATCTGTTCAGCTGTTAGGGAGATCTGGCCATTGCACTTTTAGCGTAGCTTAGCACAAATCATTCAATACAATTAGACCGTTAACGTGTTCTTGCAATTCAACATTACGGCACTTTCTTTCCATTGGCGTGTTGTTCAAGGACTCAAATTATTTTGGTGGCAGTCAACATACAACATAAATGCATATAGTAGAGTTAAAAGAGTCAGCATGGGAAATATCGAGCATAATAGCTAGGAGAAAGCGGCATAGCCCCATATGGGAATTTTCTAAATATGACAGCAAGACAAAAGCAAGTGTTTTCTGCTGGAGACAGGCCATCTTCAGACCAATTAACTCTGACTCTTTTCATGGTACGAATATGACGTAAAAGAGCCGCTTGGTGGCACTCATCCCACATTTGCATAGCGACTTCGCACAGATATGGTGCACCACAAGTCGCTTCTATGAGAAAGGGGTCATCCAATATACTTTCGGCTCTTTTAGAAGTCGCTCTGTCCTGGGTTTTGAGCCAAGAAGCCAGGATTAAATGTCTTAATTTATCTTTCTCTCATTGTTTATTATGTTTTATTGTGTTTAAATGATTTTTAAATGATGTGTCCTCGACAGCATCTGAAATAAAAGTTTAATAAGTAGTACGAAATATTAGCACTATTGTTTTTTTACATGCTAATACATGGTATGAAACAATATCGGCCAATCAGATTTCAAAGTCCCACAGAAAAACCCATATTGGTCAACATCTAGATAACCAGTGTTTTTTTCGTCAATTATAATGTTAACTAGCTAAATATGTTTCTGTTATGAAATAAAAATTGACGAAACGTCTGCGAATTTTCATTAACGAGAGTCAACAACGTTAATGAGTGTATTTTAAATAACAGATTACAGCCACGAATCACGAAGAGCAGAAATGTCTTGTATTTTGAACGTGAAACCGCACAAAGTATCCACCAGCGCTTGTAAAACGTCTAATATACTGTTTCAGGCAGTCAATCACAGATGTAAGAATCCCGTAGACTGCAACGGAGGTTAGCTAATAAAGTTAGAAGTCTATTTTATGCGTCAGTTTAAGCTGGCTGTGAATTAATCTCACTAATTCTCAAATAAAATCGTATCGAAACAATGTAAACAAAGCCCAGTTTTAACTTGCCTTTGAAAGAATATCAGGGTGGTGAGCCTTTAGGTGCCACTTGAGATTTTTTCCCACCTAATTTGTGCCCAGTGTTTTCAGGGAATTTGTTCTTTATTTCATTTGCTCATATTTTGGCCATATATATGTGTATTGCACTTCAGGTAATTTGCAAATTCCCTAAATTAAGCAAATTGTGGCTTTCTCTTAAGTAAAGAAGATGCATTCCTTTGTGGTAATAATTTATTTTGCATAATCCTTAGTAGATCATACATATGTATCATTGTGTTTATTAACGAAAAGCCTATTAACAATCTCACAATGTGAAATGGAGAAATAAATGTAAATACACAATTTCTAATATTTAAAAAGTTACATTTACTTATTAAAAGACCATTTTTTACCAACTAAATCTACTTTGACTAAAACTTTTTTTTTTGGTGATTAAGACTTTTTTTTTTTTTTTAATATTGCGCTATAAAGTGGAAAAGTGCCACTTGAACAAGTCTGAAACAGAACTGAACAGAATTTCTTCCAGCTTTTATTGTTGATCAGTAATTGGAGCTTGGCTCAAATGCTTTATTACAGGCCGTATAGTTCAGTGACCTGCAGAGGACGTGTAGGAACACAGGCTTAAACTGAGCTTTTAATAATCAATTACTTATTCATCCGAGTGTTCATCCACATCCTGCTTAATCGTCCACAAAAAAGGAGGCTACTCATGTGTGTGTATAGTGCTGTGAACGTTGGTTTAGAAACGCTCTGTGTTTACTGTGTCTTCCAGGTCCGTTTTAACCCGAACATGGATTCGTACAATTGGCTGCTGTCGGCTGGTCAGTCGGGATTGGTGCGCGTGAACTGCGCTCGGGGACTGAGTTGCTCTGTTATGCTGAAAAACCTGCGTGAAGCTCAAGCTCAGTTCAGTTCCATGTTCAAATCGCACGATTCTGATGACTCGGTGACCGCCGTGCATCACAGTAGAGCAGAAACCGTGCAAGTGCAATAGGCTTTAAAAGCGTTTTTTTCTTTTACACGTGCACGTCTCGTATGTGTGTTCCGTTTTAAAAGTTTCTGCACATTTTAACAGGGTTTGGAGAATATGGTGTTAAACTATGCACTCGGTACTGAGGCCAAAAATTTGGATTTTATCTTATGATTCAGAGAAACTGAGGTCGTCTTGTTCTAACAATACCTAGGATTAGCTTTTAGCAAATTTGCTAGCATGTAAACTTGTGTATAATTCTTACCTAGAATCACCTTGTTTTTTAACAGCACAAATACATCTACTTCTATTAGATTTTTGAGCTTGAAGTCAATCTTCACGTTTTGAAATAAAAAGTGCCTGAAGTTGTGCAAATCTTCAGAAAACTCTAAATATTAAGATTTATGAAATGCAAAACGCATCCCAAACAATTGAAATTGGTTAAAATCCTGTATGATTTTGTTATGCTCCCTTTTTTGCTTTATACTTGGCCTACGAACAAGCCTTGAAATTTTGAGTTTTCATGATTTCTAAACAAAATCATGACAGTAAGTAGATAACACCCACTTCAGTCAATGTATTTTTGCGTTGACTTGCAAGCGTTTCAATGAATATTTGGTTTTTTAATTACAATAAAGCTCTAAAGATCTGTATCTGAAGCCATGAACTTGGGTGATTCGTTATATACAAATCACAGGCTCATAAACAATGAAATTCAAAATATTCTTAGACATTTGTGTGTCATCATTAGAATATTTGGGCTCTCGGAACAGTCTGCGGTGATAGAATCAAGAGCACAAGCTCATAACACCTCGCCTCAGTTCTAGGGATCTGCAGGACAAGGTAAAGCTACATCTAGTGGTTCTGTTCAAGTCTGGTTTGAATGGTATTAATCACTCTCCCAGTATCAAAAGCGTGAGGTGGGGTTTGTAACTGGATTTAGCTGTTCATATTGGCATCTTTTATTTTTAGATTCATGCTCTCCATATTTTCCACTGGTTTAATTACTATTACGAGGCATGTCTGCTTTATGTGCTTTTTATTACAGCTTACAAAAATCAAACACATTGTACAACATGTAAAAATTAAATGCCCG
>SRMA01025189.1:0-292500 GCA_007224835.1 Danionella cerebrum | reverse complement strand
CGGTGTGCACTGCAAGAGATCGTCTTGACCATGTCTACATGCATTGAGTTGCTGCCACGTGATTGGCTGATTAGAAATTTGCATTGACAAGCAGTTGGAGCGGTGTTCCTAATAAAGTGGCCTGCTTAAATTGAGATATTTGACCATGGTTCAATAAATGAGGTCATATTTTACTCCTGCGAAAGGTTACATGATCTCTTCAAACTGTCTTTAAAAGATGCTACTTCCTGTTGATGCAGCCGCGTCTCGATTTTCTGCAGATTAAAGCCGGAAGCACCCTGATCGGTCGCATTTTCTGGTTTAAATACAATATTCCAACCCTTGTCTGCGGCAAAAGTGGCTCATCTTTTCACTTGAATCGGAATAGGTCTGAAATTGCACACGTAACTCATTCGTTTGCCTGATAGCCTCCACTGTTTTGTCAATGGCGCATAACGTCCAGCTTAACTCAACACCGCTTCATTCACTTTCACAACCCCTGCAGAGGGACAAAGTTTTTGCAAATAGCGTTGAATACCTTTAGACAAGGCATTAGTGAGCGATCTCCAACAAAATCCACAGTCATCCCTTTCTAAGCTCTTCAACGGCAGGCTGCAGTTTGGCACACGTCCACATTGATTACTGAGCTGGAGCGAGGCATCAAAGAAGCCCTACCCATCCTCCCAAACTCTAGCTGGAATGTATGATGCCAAACATCTTCAACTTAACAGCCATTTCTCTCAAAAACCAGATGCCACAGTGTGATGTCATTTCCTTAGAAAGAAGGGCATTTGCATATTCGTAATGATATGTAGATGATGCATTTGCACAGTGTTTCCATTTCTGGCTTGGACCCTCAGTGAAGCTTAATATACGGTGTGCATACTCTACTTTTCCCAACAGAGACCAGGGAGCCTGGAATCAGTCCATGGGGTCCTGGCACTGGGCGCAGTGGCTCATCTCCTCGCTGTATGGTTCCACTTGAATGGTTGTGCTGTAAAAGCCAAACTTGCTCTGGAGGAGGTCAGTGGCTTCCTTTAAAACGCTCTGAGGGTCTGCGTTCTCCTCTGAAACGAAGGCACGGTAAAAATGGTTGTGGCTTAAACTCAAGGTATAGTAATATTTCATTAATTATCAAATAGTATTTTTTTAAAAACCAATAAAAGATTTTAGGATATACCAGAAACATGCTTCGGATTTATTGTGAAAGTGGTGCTGTGTTGGAATTTGCAGGGTGTACCACCAGAAGACCCCTAGCCAGTACTAAATGAGTAAATAAGTAGCATATGGATGGATTTCTAGTTCCAAATACAGCAAAGTAAAAGATACATATACAGCAGTATAAAAATGAGAGTCTGCCTGCATCAGTTAAGCATGGTAGAGGTTCCTCGTTCATTTGGGGCTTCATTTCTGCAAATGAAATTGGGGATTTTTTCTGCCAAATGCTTATTATGTATATATATCATACATATGTCATATTTGATTGGCCCAGTATTTATATGGCAGCAGGAATATGACCCCAAACACACAACAAACCAAAGAATTTCACAATTTGATAATTTTGTGCATTTCGTGTTTTTGGAAATTAAATTAAATGAATTTGCCATAAACAATAATGCGTATAGATTTTTTTGCATTATAGGTTTGTTTGTCATAAGCTCCTCCCCTTTTCTGCTCTCGTGCATGCTTTTGCTTATAGTTGAAGGTATTCATGACTAGAAACAAATATTGAAAAAGTTGAAATTCATGTCAATGTAATCAGGCTACATTCCTAAAAAAATGTTTTACACCGATGTATGATGACACTTAGAGAGCACATGGATTATTTCAGTTGTTTACATTAGACATTTCTGAGACATTTTATATCTGAATCCTACAGAGACTGCCGTTCTTTCTCCAGCAGAACTGGAGAATGTAAAAACGGTAGCTGGTTTCTCATAAGAATCAGTTAAGAATCATAAGAATTCAGCCCTAACAGCAAATGAATAAAGAAAATCATAAAAGAGTCGTGTATATTTCTAAAAGCATCAAATAAGATGTATTCAAGTTCATTTCTTTGAGCTCACCGATGGCTAAGTGCACTGACAGCAAGCTCTGGCCGAGCGTGAGCGCCCAAAGATGCAAGCTATGCATGGCCTTCACTGCCTTCAGGGACAGAAGCACCTCCTTTACGGCGTTAAACTCAATTCCTTTTGGAGATCCTGTAAACAGACATGTACGCAACGCTGAAGCCAAACCTGTTTATGAAATTACTTAAAAGGTGAAGCGAAATTTATGCAGAACTTCAAAATTGGTTACTTTATACCTTTTCTTTATCAACACCAGTTTAAAAAACAGAGCTTCAACATAATTTTATTGTTATTTAATGATGTGTCCACTGACTGAAAGTGAACGTTACCCTCCATGAGAATGCGGAAGACATCTCTGAGGATGGTTATGGTGGTGGCCAGGACGAACACAGAGAAGAGGAAAGTGCAAATGGGATCGGCTATTTTGTATTCTGGCTGTGTTTGGAGAGAAAGAACAGAAAGTACTGGTCATTTAGGAGAGAAAGCACAAAAAAAATTTTTTTTAATTTATTTATTAATAAAAATGGCCACTTTATTAGGTACACCTCTCCGACTGCTCGTTAATGCAAATTTCTAATCAGCCAATCACATGACAGAAACTCAATGCATTTAGGAATTTAGTCTCGACAATCTGCTGCATTTCAAGCCAAGCATCAGAATGGGAAAGCAGGGTGATTTAAGGGACTTTGAATGTGGCTTGGTTGTTGACGCCAGACTGGCTGGTCTGAGTTTTCAGAAACTGCTGATCTGCTGAGATTTAAAGAGAATGCTGTAAAAAAAACAGAAAATATCCAGTGAATCAAACTTTGTGAGGAATGTTTCCAGTACCTTGTCGATCTATGCCATAAAGGATTAAGGGATCCAATCCAGTACAAGCAAGGTTTACCTAATAAAGTGGCCGGTGAGCGTATGTATTTAAGAAAAAGATGGAGAATAACAAAAGGAAGAAAACTCCAAAGCACTTAATTAATAGAACCTTGTCATTTTTTTCTTCTTTTCCCTGATCTCTAAGTCGCTTTGGATCAAAGTGTCTAACCAAATGCATAAATGTCAATGTGAACCTTCTTAAAGCAAGGTTCTGAGTTCAAGTATTGGGTCCCCCAGGCCGCAATGCAGAATGCACCATTAGTAAATTTTGCAGTTTGTGTCTTTTAAGGCATGTCCCGAGGAGCTTGATTTATATTGCCATGCAGAAGTTAGAACATTTCCTGGTTCTTGTTAAACTTATGAAGTAGGAACTTCGAGAGGAGTCAGCTGAGGAGGCTCTGGCATCTGTTTGAGATGACTTCTGGACTCTATTTCCACAGTAAAATCCTAAGAGTTAAATTAACTCTACTCGGAGTATATTTGGTCCCACTCTATATAGAGTTAAACCGACTCTGAGAAAGAGTAATTTAATAATCTATTTTCTTCATGTTTTTCCAAATCTGCATGGAAAATGCAAACTAAATATTAACTATTCAGAGAGGGACCAAGTCCACTCCAGAAAGAGTAAAAACAGACAAAAATAGACTGTTTAGTTCAAATAGACTTATTTAAATAACTCTCCTTCAGAGTTGGTTTAACTCTATATAGAGTGGGACCAAATACACTCTGAGTAGAGTTAATTTAACTCTTAGGATTTTACTGTGAGAGAGTTTCCAGCTGGAAGAAGGCTCAAAAGAAGACCAAGCACAAATAAACTATATCTTTATTCCGACGTAAGAACTTGTCAGTATTCCCCTGGTAAAGCTAGAGGAAATGCGCAAGGAGAGGGCGAAACTAGGCTGCTGCCCTACAGACCTTGTACCAGATAAAGTTGATTAAAATCACTTATTTACCCTGAAGTAGATTATAAAGGCAGCCACCATCACTCCAAAGCTCTGCAGGAGATCCCCTAGAACATGGATGAAAGCCGCTCTGACGCTGGTGTTCCCATGATTGCCCAGAAGGCTATGGGAGTGCCCATGACCCACCGGACTCATCCCGCTTTCATCAATCTTGTGATAGCCTGAACCGTGGCTGTGGAAGGTTGTCGAATGGTGCAGAATGTAAGCCATTCTAGAAATACAGATCCATATATTACAAGTTATTCCAGGTTCTCCAACTGGATCTTCTAAATGGTTACCCCTAGTCTCTACTCACACGATGTTGACTATGACGGCGCACCCTGATGTGATGAGCATGACGTGACCTTCAATTTCGTAATCGTTTTTTACTATCCTCTCAATGGCAAGGTAAACCAACGCCCCTGTCACGATCCAGATGGACATCACCGATATCAGAGCTCCCAGGATCTCTGCCGGGGAAACATGAGAATTAGTGTTTATAACGTAACCACTCTGATTTTTATTAAACGTAAACACGGAAACAAACAAAAATAAGCTTCACTTTCAGCTTCTATTCATAGCCCTGTCATTAGCTTGGTGTTCATGCTTTGATGTTTGAAATCAGGAAAACAAACAAGACCTGGCTCAAACGTGGCTCACCTGTCTTACGATTTTATTCCACAGGCCAAGCTAAATTTGTTGGTTGCCAAGGTAGAATTTTTGCCTGCTATAGAGGAGTAAGTGACATCATACAAGCTTCCCCATGCCAATTTGAGTGATATAAAACAACCCCCACGTCTCTATGACTTTCCTTCGCTGAGATAGCTAAATGCCAATTTGGTTGCTATGGGAAACACTTTGGTTGCTATAGAGGAGTCAGTGACAATATAATGTTCCCTTTGTCAATGTAAGCTACCTAAATCAACTCCCTTTTTAAATCATTGAGCAAAGTTGACATAGTAAAATCCTAAGAGTTAAATTAACTCTACTCGGAGTATATTTGGTCCCACTCTATATAGAGTTAAACCGACTCTGAGAAAGAGTAATTTAGTAATCTATTTTCTTCATGTTTTTTCCAAATCTGCATGGAAAATGCAAACTAAATATTAACTATTCAGAGAGGGACCAAGTCCACTCCAGAAAGAGTAAAAACAGACAAAAATAGACTGTTTAGTTCAAATAGACTTATTTAAATAACTCTCCTTCAGAGTTGGTTTAACTCTACACATAGAGTGGGACCAAATACACTCTGAGTAGAGTTAATTTAACTCTTAGGATTTTACTGTGTAGAGTTCAGAAAGTTTGGTTGCTAGGGTAAACAGTTTGGTTGTTAGGGAGCTGGCAGTGTAAAACAAACCACTATTTCTCTTTGATGTTTTATCTTGGAGATATTTTTGATCTGTTTAACCTTTATTTTCAATGGCCATTATAAGGTATAATTGTAAACATTTATCTCCTTCTAGAGCCTGGAGTACAAATACTTTTGCACAGTGGTTGGTATGAGATCTTTTGTATCATAATAGTTCATTTCAAGTTCATTTCGAGTTTACTTTACCACCCCCTTTAAGGCTGATGACGTTTTTTATGCAGGACAACGGCGTCCTGACTCACCTGATCTGTGCCAACCAAAGCTCATGGTCTTCGTGGGTGGTCTGGAGGAGATCCACAAGGAGAAAAGGCTGACCATCATGCTGCCAAAATCTGTCAGGAGGTGAGCTGCATCCGTCATGATGGCCAAACTGTGTGCAAGATAACCACCTGCATGCATCACAAAAAAAGCCAATTGGCTCCTTTGATAATAATTTATATCCAGATTTTGGAGATCTGGTCATTTAGTATTTAATCATAAATTATTATACATTATTTTGGTAAAAGTTGTGGTGATTGAATAAAAAAAATTAATAAAAATTTTGCAAAGAAAAAAGATTTGTTCTTTGCATTACTGAAATGTTGATATTTGCATCTAGATTTGATAATTTAATCTATAAATTAAATAAACAAATGGCACCCAGCACAACCTTCAACTGGTGAAAAGAAGGGATAACTCATGGAAGTACAAGACCTGTAATATGGCTTGTGTTTTTCTAGATTCTCAAAAAAACACAATGGAACAAAAATGCTTGCAACAGAGTGGAAGGTTTAGGAGATGCTGTTTTTTTTTAAAGAAAATGTTCACATCGTTCAAATTGTTTTTTTTTGGGGGGAGATTTCTGAATATTTGTTTTGCCTTAAAACTTTTGTTTTTGTTCTAAAACAACTGTTCTTACAAAAATATTTGGGAAAAAAAGGAGCTGGGTTTGTAATAAAAATAATATCAAGGATTGCCACAAAAAGAGTTTTAAAGGTAATTTATTAGAGCAAATGGTAAGTTAATAATTCACAATTTTGAATAGAAATTCAACTGTATTTTAACATGGATGTCTATGGGACCGGCTCGCATCGGCACTCAATTGCAGTTTCACTTGGTTTCATGAAGGAAAGTGAGAGGATGACTGGTAGACCTGGTGATTGGCTCTTGAAACACTCTCAGCTCTTCTCGTCATATAAACATGTTTTAGAAAGCACATACTCCATCATTAAACATTGAATTAATTCTGTCATCTCAAGTACATATAATGCCTAAAGTCATATTGGTTGTAAAAAACGATTTGGTGTTATAATAGATAATATAATAGATAGAACAGGAAGTTACATCACAAACAGGAAGTTACATCACAACTATGCTTTATAAGTCCTTATGTTGTAGATCCTGCTCTCTCTCTTCTGTTCAAATATTTGAAAGAGCTGCTTCACATCTTTCAGACTCTTTTCCCTTCCCCCACCTCTCTCCTTTGTTCTCTGTTAGCTGTTAAGAATTCATAATGTTTTAAAGCTAATAAAGCTGGAAAGTTGCTTTATATGCTGAACAAAATGCTGCAAATCCAACTCATCACATTTATCAGATGGGTAAGCGATGATGCTGTGGTGATGCTGCATTTTTCAAGTAGCATTTCTGTTATAAACTTGGTTTAAAAGTGCAATCACAGCATTTGACGTCAATCTAAAAGCATTGCGCAGTGGACAAATGGTAATTCCTGCTGTTTATTATAATACATTAGTGCATTTTTTTTGCAAAGGCCGCACATGAAACTGCCCTCCCACTCTATTTTGAAGGAGAAAGAGAGTTCTTACCAATAACTTCCCCAATCATGAACACCAGACAGACTATGGAGGCGATGTACAGTTTCTTCTTGGCTAAGAGTTTCTCTCGGTTGTCGTTACATGCTGCTTTTTTTCCATGGCAATGAGTCCCCACTGGCCTCTTCAGCTCAATAGCTCCAGCCATGTCACCATTTCCCAAAGGCAAGTTAGAACAGTCCTCTTTGGATCCTGAGAATTCACTAAAAAGACGAAACATATTTAAAGCTGCAAGCAGCAATCAAAGGCCTCGAGTCCCTCCTGCGTCATCACGTCCTGGTGGCCAGGTTGTTGCACTACACATACTATGGCCAATCCTAATTTAGGAGAAGCATTCAAGCGAGAATTGTTAAAATTACACCACATCATCAAGTGTCATGACCACCAGATGGCGCTGTGAATTGTTTTTCTGTCATTGTTTTGGACAATGGTTTTGTCACATCGTAAAAAGAAGTACCCTATCAATAATAAATGTTGTTTTTCCTGTGGCCACCTGGTGGCGCTATAACCAAGAGTGTACGTTGTAGATGTGTTGAAACGTTGACCGTTTTGGGATCGATTAGACATTGTATGACTGAGTTTTTAACAGCTTCCTGTTGTTAATTTCGATTTTCGGCGATCACTTTTGTCTTAAGATAAGACTGATCGAGGTTGAGATGAACTGATACAATCTCTAGGAGGAGTTCATTACACTACAACATAAGCAAAATTCTGCGAATTTGCCGACTTCCTGATGATTTTAGAAACAATATCCATATTATTTATATTCAGGCATTGCACCCTAGACACGTGCCAAATTTCATCCGTTCGTTATTCGTTAGGTGGCACTATAGAGCCATTTTGCTGTACCAACTTTTCGGATTACAATAGGACTACAATCTTCACCAGTTCTGATGTGTGTGCGAAATTCGGTGAGTTTTTGAGCTTGTTTAGGCCCTTTAAAATGCACCGAAAGTCACAAAACAATAAAAATATATGCAATTATAATAGGGTACTATGCACATTCAACGCTCTGGCCCTAATGAAGTAAACATTTACCGTTTTTGAACATAAAGTATACAGCACTGTGCAGAAGTTTCAGGCAGATGTCAGAAACAAAAGTGATCAAAATGTAGAGAATAAACAAAAGTGCAATCTATCATCCTTTGCCTTCAAAAAACGCTGCAAAGAACTCTTCAAAGGTCAACTTCAAGCTTTTCATGCCGTCCCAGACACACTCGAGGATGATGGGATCAGGGTCACTTCCAGTATTTCTCACTCTTTGTTTGCTGAAGATAGTTGTTTGTGGGTTTGGGGTCATTAATAAATTAATCAAATAAATTTGGAGCCAATCCTACGTCTGGTAGTATTGCATGATGGATAAGTATCTTTATTTCCCAGCATTGAGAACACCAGTAATCCTGAGCAAATCTCCAACTCCGTTTGAAGCTGCCCCAAACGTCGAAGGAACCTCCACCATGCTTCGCATTTGGACTCATTGGTACAGAGCACCTGTCATTTTTCAGCACCTAAGTTTCTATGTTTTTATTGCTTGGCCTTCTTCCCTTGTCAGACCACCTCTGACCAGAGTGTACCTGCTTTCCGTTGGTTTCTGTAAGTTGTCAGCTGATTGCACTCGTGGACATCTTCTGATGTATTAAGGATAAAAGGATCTTTTGCACTAAGTTTCCTTGCATGCAATTCTCAATGTTTCTCGTTTCTTTGCAATATTATGAAGCTGTTGCCCTGACGAGTGGCTTCTACAACCTCTTTCTTTATGCTCTGGAAAAACTCACTGACCCCAGTTGCTCCTCTTGGCTCCTTAAATGTGTCTCTGAACTAAAGACCTGGTTCACTTAAACCCTTATAAGTGTGAGTCTATTGCATTTGGTACATTGATTTACCAAAGTCCATCGTCTTCATTGAAATGTCAGTAGTCTTATGCTCTTATTTTGAAATGTGAGAACTTTCCAGCACACACATTACCTTGAGCATTTAACTGACACTCACTGCAGTATTACTCTCTTGTATTTTGGCATCGATAATGGCATCATTGGTGGCCACCTTTCTGACAAGGTCTAGCAGAATTCATATTACCCCCATAATTACTGTATTCCCTTGAGTTGCTGCCTGCAGAAAGGATCCGGCATAAGTGCCTTACTTCTGTCCACTGTTACTGTTACCAGTCTGGCCATTTTCCTCCAACCTCAACAAGGCATTTACGGAACTATTTTCTCTTTTTCGAACCACTCTCTTTAAACCCTGGAGATGGTTGTGCATGAAAATCCCAGAAGATCAGCAGTTACTTAAGTACTCAGATCAGCCCATCTGACACAAACTAGCCACGCCACACTCAAAGTCCCTTAAATCGCATTTATTTCTTCTGATGCTCTGTTTGATGTGCAGCAGATCCCCTTGACCCTGTTCATAAACGCATTGAGTTGCTGCCGTGTGATTGGCTAATTAAATCTTTGCATTAACGAAGACAGGTGTACCTAATAAAGTGGCCGGGGGAGCATATTTAGAATGATAAATCCCTAAATGTATTCAAAATTAAGAACTTCCCAAGCAAAAATGTTATTTTTAACTGTGTTTCATCACAAATAAATCAGTAAAAGGAAGCATTTATTTGATTTAATTAATATGTTTCCTCGGATTTAAGAACGATTGTAGTTTCTTCATTTTGATTGGCACCCATATATAAAATACAGTTAATTTAGGCAGTTATAAGGGACATGATGAGTTAGTTACACACAGGGTTGCTCCTTCTGTGTTGAGAGAGATGCATGGTGGAGCTAATGGGGCAGAAATCACAGACGCGGTGCGCTTGAAAGAGCCGGAGCACCGCATCACACACACCGACACACACCGACAGACGGGCCCGAGAGCAGGCAGCCGATCGAATCACGTTTAATCACCCCACCGGGACTCAGACATGGTACACCGACGAGGCTTTTTATTAACTTGATTCAACAAGATCAGCAAAGCGCAGTGGTGATCACGTGATCTACAGGGTAATTACTGTCTAAATCAGAGAACACGTGTAGCTTTGCGTGATTCGCGTTTCAAAGAGAGCCATTAGAGAATGTTTAAAAGAAGAAGAATTTGTTTAAAAAAACAAATATTTGAATTTGAGCTATCAATATCCATCAAAACAACATTTTTTACAGTTCCTGTCAAGTTTTAAAGGACGTTTAACGTTGGCCCTTTCTATTTAAACCAATTCGCCGAATTTTTTGGAAATACCGAAGTACTTGTAAGGATGTTTGCAGTGTTAGTTTTTTTGTGCTGTGGTGAAATAACCGTAGCTTAAGCTATAATATATTTGCATGAACGACATTCAAGATTTCCACATTTAACAGATTATAAACATCGTTTCAAAACGCACGCTCGTGGAATGCACTTTGAGAATTTGGGAGTTCTTTTTTTTCTCTTAGTTGATTCTAAGGTGTTTTGTTTAAACTTCTCCCGCATATTAATTATATACTTTGTGTTCACCAAAATTAACTGCATAAAAATGAACTCTTATATTACATGTAAAAAATGTGGAGTTACCAACATAAAGAATGTAATTGATCTCTGTTGGAGTCAAATCAACACTCCATTGGAATATGGCAAAATTCTTACAAGACTGAAAGCAGAGTGGAACGTAATAAGGTCCAAATCTACTTTTTTGTAGGATACAAGCTGTTTCTTTGTGGTTGACCACCTTTTAACACTCAAAGAAATGCGACTTTGCTTTTATCCAAGAAATCCGTGAAGTGATTTTAAACGTGTGTTTGTTTGTTTTTCTTGATACGCATCATTTTTATCTAAAGTAGTCCTGATTGTTCTAAATTCCCCAACACCCGTCACAAAACATGCATTGTTTTTTTTGTTTTTCACAAATCGTGGATTATTAGTTACGTTAAAGATTAAGTTAAAATGGTTAATATTAATTTTGTAATAAATATTATTCCTATACACTCATCAAAAATGCAACGTTATCTTAAAGGGTACAATCACTGGCAGTTTTAAGGGCAAATGTACCTTAAGATCTTTGTACATTTTTAACGACCTGATATGTATCTCGGGGGACACATTTGTGTTTTTTCACATACACGACCTTTTTTTGTACCAATTATTTCAAGTATTTGGTAAAAAAAATACATTTGAACTGAGAGCTCCACAGTAAAATGTACATTTTGTACCCCAAAATTGGGAAACGTGTTCCACTTTGAATACCCACTCTGAATTCAATTTAACATTTATACATTGCAATATTTTCCAATCGTGAGTTCACATAATTTTAAATTCAATACATTTAACATGAAATCAGAGAGCCTTCAGTTGCTGAATGCACTCGGACATTTCTGTACCGAATTTAATTCGCATTTTTACTGGTACTAAACCTTACCATGCGAGGTTGTAATACATGTACACAGCATCCTTGAGGTTCTTACCCTATGAACAATCTAATGTCGTTTTTGTGCCCGATATCTATAATTCTTTTGATATATCCTCTTTTAATTAAATATATCATGATGCTACCTGAATTTCAGAAGATATCTTTATTATCAAAGCACCTGTTTTGTAAGAGTTAAAATTAGATTTCGCCTCTTGCAAGTGCATCTGTCCATGGTGCTGAAGAGAGGGTAATTGTAGAGATTTGAGATCTCAATTTGGAATCGAGCAAAGCTAATTAATTGTTCGAGTAAAGCTAATTGAATTATATAGAAATATTTCTATATGAATCCCTTCACAGACTCCAATCGGTTTGTTCAGCAAAGTAATTTATAATGTATATAGATCAACGGAATAAACTTAAATGAATGTCATCTGTGCTATGTGTTGGGACCATGTAACCAAAAGTGGCGCATATGTTTCACAATTAAAGCCACGATGTGGAAACATCAGACTCCATCTGTTTGCTGCAAGGGCCGCCGTTATATATTAAAAAATCTAAGTTTGAAAATATATGCTCTCCTGAACACTTATTTAATTTATTTTAGTCCCAAGAATAAAATGCAGGAGTCTTTTTAAGCAACAAATTTCCCCCAATACGATCACAATTGTCATATTAAAGGCAATAATAATTATAATATTAATGATTATTAAATAAATTAGTCAAAACATGCACGAACCTTACCTGTTTAGTTTTAAGGAGTATATTTTGGCATTTCTTTCGTTGATGAGATGAGATTTCTCCGAGCTCGGTGGAGGGTCCATAGTCCTGCTGATTCACTCACTGTAAACACGAATTGATTTATAAAGGAGTTTTATAGGGCTACTTCAAATATCTTACATTTCCCAAGCCGTTTTTGAATGAGTAACAATTTGTGCGAAATTAGGCAACACATTGCATCCGAGAAAGAAGGTAAAAGAATCGTCAGTAATTCCGATGCGGAGCCAGAGAACTTGGCCGAGTAGGAGCCCAACCAGAGATGACTGCTGCAGAACCTTCAACGATCCTTAATCTGAGCATGCTGAGAGCGCGGGAAAATAAATATTCATGACATAAAGGAGGGGTTTTGAAAGCAGTACGATTAATATTCATGAATGTATAAACCCATTGGATCACTACTAAGAAACGTCACAAATATTCATAATATTTACGAACCACGCATTTCTGTTGTATTTTTTTTGTCCAGATAAAAATGAAGTCTTCAAATAAAATGTACACATCTATACACAAACAACTGAATACAATCTAAAATAAAAAATGTAAGACATAAATAAGCACAAAAATAAAATAAAAATCAATTTATTCTGGATAAATAAATACACCGCTGTGAATACACATTTCAACGGATCCTATTTCCGAATTCATTTTTATTTTTCATCTTTTAAAATACTTATCCCAGGGGGTTTTATCCAATCTCGACCCTCAACTATTACAAGTTATGTAAAACAAAGCTGAAGCAAACATACGTGTGGATAGTATTCTTGTTAAGCAGCAAACTTTTATTTATGAGTGAATTATTAACAAACTTACAAAATCATAGCATATTTTAACGTTAATGCAATAGTATAATTGGCTAAATAAGCGCCAATCAATGATGTTTCACTGTTTTACAAACCGAGGACGCGTCTTTGGCGCCATCGCAAGCATGACGCAAGCGCACTTCCGGACATGCGTTTTCGCGCGGTAGGGACTCAAAAATGGCGATGACAATGAGTCAAAACGACGTCAAGGTGCAGCAGCAGAAGAAAGAGAAAGATGAGGAAGATCGGCCGATGACCAGATCAGACAGGTGAGTTTATGTTTTGCCAATACGCCGCTATGATCATTTTTGAATCCGTTTAACCAATAACAGAAAACGTTTACGGATGACAACGTTAGCTTTTCCGCAACCGATTACCATTTTTCGTTATAAAATACCCGCCTCTGTGGGCATTTAACCTTATGCTTCCAAGTAATGGTACTTTTAGAGTAAACGGATAACATGTTCATATGTTTATGAGGGTACTGTTAACCTAATATCTAATGTGACCAGTGCTGAATGTTCAAAATTAACATAAATGCACACAAATTAACATTTCTTGTTCAAAAATAAAACAATTTTAACCTAATTTGTTTTTTGTTTACATGACTTGTGACAGTTTTTCAAAATAAAAGTCCCGTTTCAAGAATTGGAAAATCATGTTAATTAACAATTAAACTCCAACTGGCAGATAAACTACAAATACAGTAACCAAGAGGATTAGTCTATGCCGTTTATGATAATTTTTTAACGAAAAGAAACTACATTTTAAAATTGAGTGTGGCTAATTAGTATTTTTGGGGCAGACAATACTTAGACTAGAGGAATCGTTTTTAGCATTAAAGTACTTTTGATCATAAACGTGCCTTAAATAATGTAAAATCATTTTTTTCTGAATATTTTTCTCATTATGTGCAGTTATATTGGTTTGATTAATGTAGCAGCACTGCTAATGATAAGTTCTCATTTAAAATTTTGGTGGTGATGAGTGTAATTTATCAAATTCAGCAGTTTATCAAATCATACTGATGCATAACTAGTAAGTTTATTACAGGTTTGTGAAGAGTTAGTTTCCCTAAAGAAACTGAAACTTAACTAATCTAAACACTGCAACAGTGACAATAGAAATGCAAGTCAACCAGGCTTAATCCATGTAAGGCCAGTGTCCACGTCAAAGCAAACATCCTGACCTTTTCAGTGTAGCCATTGTGTAATGATCTGTACTTCACATTGATGGTCCCTTAGCAGCAGTGAGTGTCTAGCAGCTGTCCGTGTGATGAGAGCCTTACTCAAATGAGGCTCCAGCTTTGACTGAGCAGATGTGTGCTATCCTGGATTGGATCTGAAGATAGACTCGGTCCCTCTTCCACACAGACACCAACGATCATAAGAGAATCTCATTTTGAGGTCACTGTGAAGCCGTAGTTTCCTCAACATCTCTATGAAACAGTATTTCTAGCCATGCTCAGATCAAATGGGGCTGCTTATGATTTTTAAGGCATTTCTGATGGCAGTTTGAACACTCATCGCCAATATTAAGTGCATCATGAAGGAGGCTATGTATTATTTGTTCTATTGGTGTTTAAATGGATTCCTTGTTTCACCACAGTGGTGAGGATTCTCTCGACGGTCTTCTGAACCACAGTTGCCCCCTGACCCCTTCACTGTCCCCTCGCAAAAGGAACACTAGCCAAAGCAAAACAGAGCCTCCACTTCTGAGGACGAATAAGAGGACGATCTACACTGCAGGCCGCCCACCCTGGTATAACGTTACAGGAACCACCTTTAAAGAAGCCTTCGTCATAGGTGAATATCTATTATTTTTCTAGTTTTATCTACAGATTGTTGACGGAGTACCTTATGCTACCTTAGTTTTTTCACACGACATCTTACGAACTATACAAAAATGTTCGAAATCATGTGGTAACAAGCTCTTCTTACAGCAAATAGAGGCATGAAGAAAAATTCTCTTCTAGGGTCCAATCAGAAATTAGATTGTAAGTGTTTAGAACACTTCGAAGTAACCCCCAAGAGTGATGCAAAGTCATCTTCTGAGCATTTGGGTTAGTTCAGAGCTGGATGCTGTTCATGCTTGAGACATTGGAGACCGATGGCGATTGCACATTTTTTTAGAGCACAATTGGCGTGCACAAAATAATCCAATTTCACCAAAGACTGCAGTCTGTTTGTAGCCTGACTTAAGAGCTGTACTAGGGCCGTGCAATAATAGAATGATTTGAAAAAGTGGACACGGATCTAAAACGTATAAGGTGCAATATTTGGTACCCGATTGTGGCTTCACACTACCAATCTTCGCCAGCATTTTGATTGTTCTATTATTTTAAGAGAATAACTAACTGGGATTCTATCGTTAGTTATGTTTAAAATGTTATTGTTCATTTTTAACTTGTAATTTTGAAGATTGGGAAGGTGAACTGCATTGTTGACTTGTTTTAAGGAGAATTCACAATGCAACCAATTTCCAAACTCAACGAGTAACCATGTAAAATAATTGTCATTTTAATAAAGACCCAAATAAACATGATGATGGTTTCTTCCATAATCGAGCAGCCCTTAGCCGTACTCATAATTAGCACTTTTTAATGTCTATACAATGATGTCTAGGGGTGTAACGGTACGCTAAAATCGTATTCGGTTCGGTACAGTGTCTTGGAGAGCTCGGTTCAGTTAATTTTCGGTACAAAACAATAAGAGCTTACAAAATCTTCATTTTGAAAAACTGCCAATACACAATAGAACTCTTGCATAAAATAAATAAAAGTGACACATTTGGGTGATATTTTAAATAAATTGCACTCTTTTTAAGAAATACACATTTTTAAAATAAAAAATTAAAAACTTTTAACACTAGCAACAGCTTCAGCTTGTAACTCAACAAAACTAACTTTTTAAGTTTTGGCTAAAAAGATGAACCTATCCACATTTTCTTAAAGAGAGCACAGATCTGGTTGCAGTGACAATATCTCCAGCAGTAGAAAATGTTAAATGTGTTGGCTGCACGATCTCCGTGAAACAATGTCGGAATACAACCTTAAATTTATCCACTCGTCTATCCCCGTTATGTTTTTAACAGAGAAGCCAAAGTGTTCCCAAACACTAGACCGTAGTGAGGTAGGAGGGTCTTCAAGCTCTGGCTTCTCTTTCACTGTTGCCATTTCTCACAGCTACTCGTCTCGTACACTCTACTGTGCGTCACTCAATAGCGTCCATGTGGAAACTCGCCTAGGAACATTGTTCCGCTGCATTTAATATCGCGCTAATAATACATTTATATTATTTAATTAAAAAAATATACCGAAACGGTACGCAAGTTTACCGAACCGAACAGGCCGTACCGAAACGGTTCAATACATCCCCATGAACCGTTACACCCCTAATGATGACTTTAATTTGAAAATATCTAGGCTTGATTGAGTTGTGGTTCCACATTGAATCAGATCGAGTACTTGATCTCGGAGCTCATTAGCATGCAGTCCACCCCTCACAAAGACCCTGTTGAATGGCTTACAATTTCACACTTGGGTGTGCTCCAGTCAATTTTTCCTGTTGCAAAAAAATAAAAGTCAGTTGTGGTTGGCATCACTGCTCTCTCATTCAGGGAGAAGCTAATAAATCCAGCCGAGCGACCTGATGTTCCCTTCATAAAGGTCAGAGAGAGAGAGAGAGAGATATGGTGTAAAAACACTGAAGTCTTCTATTGGTTATTCCTTCTGGTGATTCATCCTATTTTACATAGTTATATGTATTTTTATTACGCATATTGTACAGCTCTCACTTCATCGTCGAAGTTAAAAATCATCCAGTTGTTTATGTTCCTAAAAACACCTTTATAAAGAGCTGTTCGTCAAGGACAAAGCTCAGGGGCGAGTTAAAGAGAACATGAGGTAAATCGAACTTAACTTTATTTCAAAGTCAGTACAGAAGTCTCGTTGATATCTCTACAGTGTTTGAACAACATTTAAACACTGTTCTGGAATAACTATGGCTAATGTTATAGATTATCTACACTCCGTCTACGTATGCAGATGCAAACATCTGCTCTACATGTGACTAGGCAGCAGTGTTGACCTAGTAATGATACATCAAAAGTACAAAAAATGTGAGATACAAATATTTTAATTATTTAAATCTGGTGTGTCCCACAGGTCTGTGTGGAGGAAGCGCCTCTGGAAAAACCACTGTGGCTAATAAGATCATAGAAGCTCTCGACGTTCCTTGGGTTGTGTTGCTCTCTATGGACTCTTTCTACAAGGTAATTTGTGGTTTACAAATCAACCAAGATCGATTGTAATGTTTGATCAGTGATTGCTTTGCTCCCCGTTGCAGTGATTGGAACAAGTCTCCCATTGAAGCGTTCAGAAGAAAACTTCATGCATTAGTCACTGAAGCATTAATATCATTAGCAGTTCCTTCAACTCTATGTGGCGTAGCGACTACAGGAGATGCATCGATCAGATTTAATGGCAACTCCTTCAGCTTATTAGTGGTCTAATGAAGTGGTTCAGTCAAGCTCTCATGCTCTCACTATGTAAGGCATTTATGTGAATGACTCAAATTTAAGTCGATGCTTTCCACAATAAAAAAAAACCCAAAAACGCTTTAAATAGTTTTAAACCTTAACATGAACAGATAATGGATAATGAACTTTTTTTTTAATAAAAGATCCTGCAGATTTCTTTTATTTAAAAAAAAAAAGTTTTATTTAATGGCTCTGTGACTATCTCCAGTTCCCCATCTTCTTGCCGACCCTTTCATTGCAGGAGTCTATCGCTTAAAGAACCCAAAATGGATCATCAAATTCTAACATCTAGACCCTTGGTTTTAAATGTAAGACTCCAGGCAAACTGATTTTTTTGGTTGTATTATTATAATTACTTGGGGGAAACCAAGCAATGCCAGACCACTTGATGCTTGAGTATTGTTTCCAGCTGTGTGAAAACTTTATTTTCTTCCGTTTCAGCAGAATACCGTACAATCTTTAATGCTGTTGCATATCTCTTTTTTTCTTCTTTTCCATCTTCTTTTTTTTTAATAAATTCCCCTTGCACCAACTACATAAATATTCATTGAAGTCAGCGCATGGAACAATTTACATTAAGGTTAATAAGTCAACTTGGAAGTGTTAAAAGGGGTTGTTGATTTGTTTTTTTTTTGTGTGTGTGTTTTTATATTTTTGAAATAACCTTGAAGTTTCAGAACTCTCAATGTTTCATTTAAAAAATAAAAAATAAAATGGGTGTTTCTTCTCTCCTGTGATTATAACCAAATCCACCTTCTGGCTCATTGCAAGAGTTGCCCAACAAAAAAATAAAATTGTTTATTGGCAAGTTATCTTGTATTATGTGTCCACTATTGCTTAGTGATGAGTACTGGGCACTTTTTTTTTCAGACTCGAGGAAGCTTTCCATTAACGTTTTCTTCAGATTCATAGTCAGGCTCTTGCTCAAATCAGTGCGGACAGTTCTTTAAGTATTCAATACCGTCAGCCAATCGAAACTGGGAACAATTTTTATTCAACACACGAACTGAAACAGACTGTTTTGATAACAAAAAGCTGAATAGAATAAATATAGGGTATAAAGCATTTTGTGGCCATTTCAACGCTCGTTTTTCTTATTTTTCTTTCAGATTTTGAGTAAAGACGAGCAAGAGTTGGCTGCCAGAAACGAGTATAATTTTGATCATCCTGATGCTTTTGATTTTGAGCTGCTGGTTACGGTGTTGAGAAAACTGAAGAAGGGTAAAAGCATCAAAGTGCCAGTGTATGACTTTACCACCCACAGTCGCCGCAAAGAGTGGGTAAGCAATCTGTTCCCCCTAATGCATGTGAGTTTGAATGTTTATTTACTTGATCACGAACAAGGATGCTTCTCCTTGATATTTTATAACAGTTTTCAATTGGTTGGCATTTTTTGTCTTTCTGGTTTTACAGAAATAGTTTTTTTTTCAGCTATATTGGAACACTTTAATTTAGACATGGAAGTATACAGCATAACTCAGGAAATGGTACATTTTACATTCACCTGTGTACAATTATTTGCTTTGGGGTTTTTGGTTTTGGTTGAATTTAATCGTTCTAATTATTGTACATTTTTCAGATTCATTATCATCTTATAAACTCATAACAAGTATACAAGTTTTTTTTTTAATTATCATTTAATTAAAAAAAAAACATAAAATACATGCAAACTTCAGAACTTTACTGATAATAATAACCGATGGCTATATTAACAAACGGAACTCTAGGACTATGTTTAGTGAAAATGGAAGGCCTTTTTCCTGTTACTGATGCTTGATCAATCATTTTAAGTTTCTACTTCTACACCTTAATGCTTCCCTGGAACAAAGTAATGAGAGTTAAACCCTACAGCCAGAATGGCCCCCGGCATGTGTTTATGATTATTTAGGGACTTTAATTTGCTGCTGAAATTTATTGTGCTTGCAAGCCTTTGAATGCTTCATTTTTTTAATGGATTGTAACGCTAATGAGTAATGATAGACTCTTGGATTAAATGGGCCACATGTGCTGATCAATACAGCCTGAGCAGCCATTGACAGGACGTATCATGCTAGTGTTCTTGTCTTAATGGGATCATGACACCATCAGGGTTCTTTTTCTGATGCAGGGAAGCATGGAGGAAATGCATCACCGCACACTTCCTCAGTCTCCCCCTACACTGCTTCTATTTATTAACATCAGTAATGTGAAAGCTTTGCTTTTAAAATGGGAATTCTTGAAAAGGGCCGATTCAGTCTTAAATAAAAAAAAATCCTGTTTTGAGGTTCCCATTTTGAGTTACAACAACTCCAATGACTAAGTATCACCCATGTTGAGGAGATCAACTAATCACCAGTTTAGTAATCATTGCTTAGCTTCCAGTTAGCTGCCTGCTTTGGGAGTTACGGGATGTATTCAGATCAACAGATAATTTTTTTTCTAATTTTATTAATATATTAACGGATCTTTTAGCTGCACATGAACAAAGCTGGCATTAGCACGAGATTGTGTTTACACAATTGACTAATGGTCTAGCTCAAATTGACACGGAAATTTGCAGAGACGTTTTGATCCTTTATTTTGTTACAATTACGCTCAAAATATTTCTTAAATGACTTGAGTTCATTGTTCTGCTAACAGTGAGCAGTTCTCAAAGCTTGTCTGAGACTACCAAAGTAGCTATGGTTGGGGTGAGAAGGTTTGGATCAAAGTTTCCTAGCCTTGTGTCAATCCATGAACTTCTAAGGGCTGCTAAGCTTCATATAGCCCAGAGACCGATCTAAAACCAGGAATAAACCAACAACTTTGAATAAAAAAAAGAAAAGAATGCCAACTACAATCTGAGAATGAACTAATGACATAAATCCTTTGGTAGGATAACGTTGAGACGTCTTTGGAGTTGAGAAGGGATCAATCCCAACAAGATTCCATATGAGATTAATAAAAAATCGTGTGCTGTAATAGCAGTGGACATATGATTTGGCATTAAACTGTTGTAGCCATAAAATGCAGTCACGGTTTTAAGAAGGCAAAAAAGACCTAACAATGTTTTTGCTATTGTTCCTCTCCAGAAAACCGTTTATGGTGCCAATGTTGTGATATTCGAGGGAATCTTGGCTTTTGCCAACAAGGAGCTTTTAAAGGTAAGTATGTCTGCTTTTGCATCACAAAATTTAAATATTTGTATCTCACGTTTTTTGTACTTTTGATGTATCAGAATCAGAAAGAGTTTTATTGCCAAGTAGGTTTGCATTTACTTATTTAATTTGCTTTGGTGACAGAAGCTTCCAGTTGCACATTTGTAAATAGGAAATAAATAACAAGAATATTTCATTCATTCATTCATTTTCATTCCCGCTTATTCCCTTTCGGGGTCGCGGGGGTCTGCCGGTGCCTATCTCCGGCACACATTGGGCGAGAGGCGGGGGTTCTCAAAGCTTGTCTGAGACTACCAAAGTAGCTATGGTTGGGGTGAGAAGGTTTGGATCAAAGTTTCCTAGCCTTGTGTCAATCCATGAACTTCTAAGGGCTGCTAAGCTTCATATAGCCCAGAGACCGATCTAAAACCAGGAATAAACCAACAACTTTGAATAAAAAAAAGAAAAGAATGCCAACTACAATCTGAGAATGAACTAATGGTACACCCTGGACAGTTCGCCAGTCCATCACAGGGCAACATTCACACACACACATGCACACCTAAGGGGAATTTAGATTATTCAATTAACCTAACCGCATGTTTTTTGTGATTGTGGGGGAAACCGGAGTACCCGGAGGAAACCCACGCAAGCACAGGGAGAACATGCAAACTCCTTCCAGGAAGGTCACCGGCGAGCCTCGAACCGACAACCTTCTACCTGGAAGGCCACAGTGCTACCCACTGCCCCACTGTGCCGCCCACAAGAATATTTCATTTTTTATAAATGAGTATAACATATTATAAAAGTAATATATTTATAAACGTATCATTCATATACTTTTTAATTGTTTGTTGTTGCATACATGATGCATTGCCGAAATTCTAAGTATGCCTCATCATCATCATCATCATATAAGTTCTAAAGTGTTTTTTTTATAGTGTGGAGTGAAATGAGCCTAGCAATTTCACAGTCTGGTGCATCTCTGCTTGAGAAATGGCTGTCTCTCCTTCAATGTGACCTGGAGGATGAGATTCTGTCTTTCTCTAAAGCCCAGAAGAAACCATGAATGAGATCCATAATTTAGTTCTAGATGCATCTAGTATCATTTAAACGAGCAGCTTGGTTTTTGGATGAAAAATACTCTTTTCTCTCCTCTTTAATGGTAAATGGCCAGAGGAATGGAATAGCTGGTGTTTGTCTGTGCTTGCCTCAGCACTTTCCCTCTGCCAGGTTTTGATTCATCCTCGTGCACAGTGTCTCGAAATCTATCCCAATTACAATCTGAGGCTTTAGAAATTTGATTCGTAAATACACTTTCTAAACGGAGGAATCCTTATATTACTTTGTTGACTTATGAATGGATTTCTGCGTTTGACGTTATTCATCTGAAAGCATCAAAATTAGAAATGGGATGAACCCCTTCTCCCCATTCTTCATGTTTCTAGCACACAATATCTTATGTGATAAATCTGGAGAGCTGCTGTTTAAGGGCTTTCGGTAGTTTATCGTTACTCTCAAATTTAATGCCTTTGCTGTATCTCGTCATCTCTCTGAGTAATGTTCATTTGATCATCCGTGTCAGCACAAGCGGTACGTCTCGGATAGTAGGCGTCAGATTGCACTTCCTTGCTTTGATTGATCTCGACGTTCCCACCGCTGCAGTGCTGTTTCAAAGCTTCACGCAGTTGAAGAATCCAATGCTTATTTTCTGTAACAGAACGGTCGATGAGGGACATCCTGAACAGACTGTGCTAAGCTTGAACACGGGAAAGGATTGGACACTAAATATTTGGAAGTGAAACCATGTGTATTGAATCATTAGATTATATTTGGAGCCCATAGCATTAAGGAATGATCAAAAATGACACAAATATTGCAGTGACTACCATTTGGCTGTATAAATAATGGATAAAAGCCTCTGCTAAATACATAAATGTAAATAAACAGCTGAGATTGTGCATTGCCTCTCAAAAGTTCCATTTCCTCTATGAAATGTCGACTACAGTACTGTTACATTTTAAAACGAGGTAAACTGTGAATTCTTTTGAGAATTGAAGTGCTATATTTTTTTCCCCCATTGATTAACAAACTGCAGTGCATGAATAAATGAGAAATCTTTATAAAATCAATATTTGGTGTGACTACCAGTGGCTGTAGGTTGCTTGGGGTCATTGTCCTGCTGCAGAATGCATTTGGGGCCAATCATGCGCCTCCCTGATGGTATTGAATGATGGATAAGTATCTGCCTGTGTTTTCATCAATCCTGCACAGATCCCCAACTTAATTTGCAGAGATGCAGCCCCAAAAACTCAAGGACCCTCCACCATGCTTCGCTGTTGCCTGCCGACAATAATCATTGTATTTCTCTTCAGGATTTTGAATAAACTGCCCTCTGCTAAAGAACGTTTTCACAGGTTTCTGGCCATTCTGAACTGTTTGCTGGACATCTTCTGTTTTTGAAGGGTGATTAGCTTGATGTCCATCTACTTTACGTTTACTTTTCCAACCACTGTCTATGATCCTCAATTTTGGCTCATATTATGCTTCTTTGGATAAGCTTGACCAGCGGATCTTGAACCCCCAGTCTGCTTTTTAATCTTTGCCATGACATGAAAATGTCTCTCAATCTTACCTTACCTTACCTTAAGTTTGGCTAGTTTTAAGCCTCTTACACAGTTGTGTCTGTTTCAATTCATGACTGGGTTTCAAACTTTTGGAAATTGTCGAAACTGGCTTCAGTTTTGTCTAAGTGGTGGTACAAAATCCATGTGCTCCCAAATACTGATTTGATTTAGTGTTTTTTTTTTTTTTTTTTTTTAAGCACAACTGTTTGCACAGTACTGAAGCATCCTCTCTTACACATGTGTTTTACTTTCATATTTGTTGATTACTTTTGTCTGCAATGGGTGCTTTTTTTTCCCCACAAATGTATTGTTTCTGATGCATCCATCTCTGTGATCCCCTTCAGCTGCTAGACATGAAGGTGTTTGTGGACACAGACTCTGACATCCGGTTGGTCAGGCGTCTGAAAAGGGACATCACGAATAGAGGACGTGACATCACAGGAGTCATTAAACAGTACAACAAGTTCGTCAAGCCGGCGTTTGAGCAATATATTGAACCCACAGTGCAGGTCGCAGATATTGTGGTTCCTAGAGGTATGGGAGTTTCCTAATTGAAATGTTTTATTTTATTTTTGCTGTTTTTCATCTTTGAAAGCTTTGAATATTTTATGCAGATGTCAAGTTATTTGAAAAGTTTCAGTCGAGAGAGTTTTACTTTTAAAGACCCTGCACTAACTTCTTGCAATCATGCTCAATTAAGAGGTCAGTGTAGGGCTGGCCGATATGAAGCAAAAAATATATCCCCCCCCCAAAAAAAAGTAATACAAATGTCAGTCGTTTTTTATTCTGCAAATTCCTTGTATACATATTGCCTTTTCATTCAAAACTAAAAACAGGCAGTGCGAAGGGACAAAGTGCTCCTGTAACATTTAGGATATAAAAAAATCCCTGATAACATAAATAATAATTTAACTGTAAAATAATACACATTGCCTTCTTTTCATTCAAAAATAAACAACTAAACTCAAGCTCATCTTTGCAGGACCTTTGTTGTAAGTAACCTTTTCCAATTCAGCAGCAAGCCGCGCTCTCTCTGTAGTGTACAGTCGCGGGAGTTCCTGTCTCGAAAAGTAATGCCGACTCGGTAAACTGTATCTGACTGGGATCAAGTGTTTTTAGCAAACGTTTAAAGCCACTTTGTTCAACGACGGATATGGGTGCCATGTCCACCACTTTGCGAAATGCCATGAACTCTGTGATGCTACACCACCTTGCGCTCTGTCTTTCATATTCTACACTCCGCGTTATAGAATTGTGGAGATTAGTTGAGCTTTGTTTGGCAGCAACTTTCACGGCATTCACGGCAGTAGACATCTGTCTGTTGTTCGTCTGACGACTTAAAACCAAAGTATTTCCATATAATGGAGCCAGCTGTTCTTTTTTTTGCAACAAGTTCTGTAGCCTCCGGGCTGGTTGCGGGCGCCGCCATGTTGAATGAGACGACAGGCAAGGGGAGGGGGAACAAAAGCAAGGAGGCGCGGACGAGCGCAGCACAGAGAAGGCACACAAGCAAAGTGGCGAAAATTAAAAATAAGACATTATATCGATATGTACGATATGCCAGAATTCATATCGAGTTTAAAAAATATCTCAATATATTTTAAATATCGAGATATCGCCCACCCCTAGGTCAGCGTCTGTAGTCATTGGCTCACGGCTAATGTTCTTGGCTCTGCCATTCCCCTTGTGTTTAGCTGTGTCTTTCTAAAAACTTTTGGAAATGTTAAGACTATCAGTTTTAGGATGAAAGGCTGTTTTGCTCTAAGTTGGTACATGACGGGAGGAGGGGGATTTTTATGTTTGCCATTTTATAGTAGTTTAATTTGACCACTGGGAATAAAATTGAGATAATTTAATGGTAGAGAAAATGGCAGAGACCAAAGATTTCAGGGACGAGACTTTAGGCAGAAATGGCCAACAAGACAATCAACTTGGTTTGCAGTCGACATCAGAATCAGTACGGGATCTAATCCTCAGTTTTGAACCCTAAAACCAATCGATAATCTATAAATACATGCTAAATTAAGCTCATCAAAACTCTTACTTGAAGCTTCAATACTTCACTTTGTGTTGCTTTAGGTGGAGAGAACTTTGTAGCATTGGATCTGATTGTTCAACATGTTCACAGTCAGCTGGAGAAGGTGTGTATTAATGTTTACTTCAGCACTGTAATCTGTAAAATGTGAGTTTGGTGGATAATATTTAAAATGTGCATGTTATTATCTCTATTAGACTGTCCATGCGCTCCTTGTATACAAGTTTGCTGCATGTGTTTGCACATTTTTATTGCTTCATGGTAAAGGAGTAGTTTGCCCCCTGGTGGCAGTGTATGTGTTGTGCTGATGGATTTGTTGTAAACAGATGTACAACTTGTAAATTCTGTTGTACAGAAAAGAGGAAAAGATTAGAATGTTCATTTTTAGAGACCCTTCCAATACAAAAGAATGAAGTTTTTTTTATTTTATAAACAAAATGTCTTGGTTTAAATATTAAAAAGCAATGTCTGTTTTTTTTATAAATAAATAAGATTATTAAAAAAAACTAGGATTCGATGAATCTACCGGTAAACGTTTTTTTGGGTCAATGTCAGATTATACACAATAGAATTATTGTATTGTATTTTTTTCAATATATTTATGCAAAAATATTTGAAAACCTTTCAAGAAAAAAAATTATATATTTAATATTAATTAATTAGTATTAACAAATAATTTGGGCAGGAGAAGGGTCTTTTTGAGCTCAGTGACTGACTGCTGACAACGTTTTGTGTCTCTCAGTCCCCCTTTAGAGAGCAGACCCACAACTTCCCAAATCAGGCTTTTTCACTGTAAATGAATTGTCTCTGAAAATGCTAAAATAATCCCATAATCCAATTTCAGCAACTCTGGAAATGTTAACTGGTGCCCACTGGAAGACACAGTTGTTTGAATAACGGAAGCCATGAGTTACTATGGTTACCAATAACAGCAGGTTGTTGTCATAAGTAAACAAAACAAACTGGAGCTACACGTGCGGTCATTATGTAGTGTTTATATATTTGTTTGATTTATTACAAAAATGTATATCAACTTAAATCCAGGTCTTAAGAAAGGTCTAAGATTGTTACCATGAAGTATGGCAGCCTATAAGTATATCATGAAGTGTGTGAGGGCTGAATGTTTGGAATGGCTTTTCTGACTGAATTTCTCATTTCATAAGTTTGTCTTTTTCTTTCTTTTTTTGTATTCTTCTCCTCCCTGTGTGCGTTTGTAATGAAATACTTGCTAAACCCTCAACCAAATCCTCTAACCATCCCAGCGTGAAATCACCGTGAGGTATGGCTGCTTTTCACCTCATTCCGTTCCTTCTCCTTGTTCTGATTCCTTGTCCTCGTTCCCTCAAATCCTGCAGAGATGCACATGGAAACAAAAGTAGAGACTCTGGTGTTCAAAAGGCACACTTTTGAACGTTGAGATAAGAAAGTGAAATAGGAGAAAGTGACAGAAGAAAGACAGAAAATTTCAGTCCGTGTATGTTTGTTTATTTTTAAAAAATAAAATGTAGTTTTTGATTCTGAATTGAAAATCAAAATTGATCCCAACTTTATTTTTTTTATTTATTTATTTTTTATTTATATTGAATGGAAAACAGTGTGAAAGATGCATGCAATTACACCTGTAAAAATGCTGTTTCCATTTACAATGGGAAATCTAAGAATCTAATTTTTATTTATTTGCCAAATTATCGTCATTTGATTTTCAAATATTACTTGAAAATTTAATAAAATGGGCGATATTTCTATTTTCAATTCTAAATCAAAAGCAGAGTGATGTATTTCATTAAGATATAAAATTCAAAATTTCGAGGTTTGAAAATGTAAATGATAATATAGAAAAGTTAACATTTTGTATTAGAAATCTTGTAAGAAGTTGGGGAAAGTAATGAGTTTTTTTTTTTTTTTTACCGATCGTTTTTTTATTTTTGCAGTGATGAAAATATAGGGAAAATTTTACATTCTCTGTCAAAATCCACCAGAGCTTCACCTTTTGTCTCCATTTCCACCATTTTTTTTGCTAACACTTGTTTGGGCCAGTTTCAGTGGGTTTCCTCCATTCTTACAGCTGGAATTCTGAAAACCACTGAGATTTCCCCCAGACCTGAGCTCATCTCAGCTGTGACGTGTCTCCTTTGTATAGACATTATAATCAGGTCCTTTTCTTTTCTGCCCCTCCCCCTCTCTCTTTCTGTCTCGTCATCATTGTCTCCCAATGAACATTTATTCCCTTCTCCAGAGGAAACTCCGCTGGGATATGTGAGGATAAATTCCTGCATCCTCTTGGCACTTTTCTGTATATTTCATTTTTAATCGTTTCTTGTCTACAATATTCAACTCCTCTCTTGATGGATATTTGTCTAACCAACCTTTTCACTAATGTTCACTTTATTTAATGCTTGTGAGTATTCATCTCGTCTTGAGAGGTTAACACATTTGTCATTGATGGTGTTAACTTTTGAATCATGTCTACTTTTTGCCCTATTTTAACAAAACGCCCAACCCGTATCTCCTAGTACCTTTAGCAAATACCATCATTTACATTCAATTTAATTTAACAGATAAACACAAGAGTTTTTCATTGGCTTCTTAAGAAAGTCGCTTCTTTGAGGTGGAAAGAAGGCGAGTAAATGATGGCAGTGGTCTGTTTGTTTAGTATTGCGTCAAATCTTTGGTTCCTTTCAACACCTTACCATTTTAAAGGCCTGTTCACTCAAGTCTTTTTCATGAGAAAGCTTCTTTTTGATTGGACACCACTTGTGTGATATACATAATTAACTCAAGATCTTACTGGTCTTTGAGGAGACTTTTGGATTCGTAGTCTTGAGCTGAAAAGGCCATAACCTGCATTCCTTAAAACTCACACCAGTTCGTCAGAAATGTTTTTGTTGAATTTTACCATATAATATATTGTTATTTTAACGGGGTCATGACATGTTGAGCCTTTTAGTTGCTTTTATATTGATTTATAAGAGTGGATTGAATTAACAATTGAAACATGGACGTTCCAGAACAAATAAAAAAACAAACACGTTTTATTCACGTTAATAACGAATCAAATGGTTACGTCAAGGCTGGACCTGAAAGGCCTATTTTGTGCTATCCACAAAGCAAAGGCTTTTCTCTTGAAATTACGATACAAATGCGTGTCAAAAGAGGGAAAGATGGTGCTAGCAACTCACAACTGTGTAACGTCAATAAATGAAGATGGTATAACACGATGATCATTCGATGCAGTTTCTTGAGACTGAAAACCATTTCTGAGCCCAGACCCTAATAGCAAATAGAAAGTGTTGATATGTCTGGATTAACTACAGATTCAAGGGCACTTACCTGCTGAGTATTTTTTTCACAACTTGTAAGAAAACTAATACGACACGGTTACATTTTTAATGACTGTTTGAATCCCGGTAGGGGCAAATCCAATTTCAATAGTTCTTTTTGTCATTTTGCTGGAATATTTTTTACTCACTAAATAAAACAAGACCATATGTCATTGCTAATTGAATTCTTATGAAACTTGTTGTGTTAAAGTGAGTTTGATGGACGAATCAGCCAACGTTCACATCTGGATCACCACTTAACACGGGCACCACTCGTTTAAAAATAAAATTAAATTATTAATTTACTTGTGCTGGTGGCTCCTCCTGCTGGAGCCTTTATTTAAATGAAAAACCACGTAATATCCATCGTTTATGCCATCCTCTCTCTATTGCAAATCGTTTCTGGGTCAATCCGGCCAGCGTCGCGCAAACAAATCAGATCAGCCAATTAAAAAAGACGCTCCACGCAATCCTTCTCTCTGATTTTAAACGTTAAATCAGCGTCTAGCAATGCTCGTAATTGTTCATTCTAATCTCCTTCACACCTACGTTTACAGTAAACAGTAACTTTGCATACAAGTCATGAATATGCAAATCAGTAACCAATGGGTGAGTAACTGGGGAGTATTTGCAAAGATTTCTAAAAGAAGATCTCATTTTCAGAATAAGCCAGAGCTGGTAAAATGAAGAGATTGAATGTGTTTTGAATGTAAAATAGAGACTTTTTGAGGTTAACAATAAAACGATGTCATGATCCCTTTAAAAAAATAATCCGACATGTTGGTTTAAAGGTGACTATACTTTTCTTAAACTATTCTATCCTCTGTGCAGATCAGCCCTGGCTTCGGCCCATCAGGGTCAGCCTCTGCCCAAGACCCTGAGTGTTCTGGAGAGCACGCCACAGGTCAGAGGAATGCACACTATTATCAGGTAACCCTTACGAATAAAATACCTTCAAACATTAAAGGAAGGTGAATGTGGTTTTGCAGGTTACCCCTTGATTAGTATTAATGCCTTTGTATTAGCTGTATGAAATACATTTAGGTAATCACAAGGGGTTCACAGTGTTCTGAACTGATGTCATAAGTTGTGTATTATTAACTGTGCCCCCAGGAATAAAGAAACAAGCCGTGATGAGTTTATTTTCTATTCTAAGAGATTAATGAGGCTTCTGATCGAGCACGCTCTGTCCTTCTTGCCGCTGAAGGTGAGTGGAGCCGGAATAATGATGAGCTTTTAAAAGCTTGAAATTATGAGCTCCGTGTGCTGCGTATAATACACTAATGCATGGTACTGTCAGATTTAAATTAATATTTTTTTTTTGTTATGGAGCAAGTTAAAGCAGGAAGATTATTAAGATTTTTAAAAGAACAAGATCTTTTTTTTATTGTCTCTTTAGCTGGTGACTGTTGAAACTCCCCAAGGAACTGTGTATAATGGAAAGAGGCTGAGCGGGAAAAGGGTTTGTATTTCTGAAACGTCATTGTTGGGTATTCGTTAAAACAGAGCATGGTTAATATTTAGGTCGCCTTCAAGAATGTCATGCATAATAGAGTTGTGCTTATAAGTTTACACAACCTGGAATTTTTTTTTTTTTTCAACCATTTTTGGAGCAATGAGACCAAAAGGAGTCGACATGGAGGCAGGTCACTGATGTCTTGGGGATGTGTGAGCTCAAAATTGATGGGAAGATGCTTTCAAAGGATACTTGAGGAAGCTGCGCATGGGACATCTCTGGACATTCCAACACAACAACGATCCAAAACACAAGGCCAAGTTTACCAAGTTCCACCAGAACAAAGTGAAGATTCCGGATTGGCCATCTCAGTCTCCTGACATGAATATCATTGAACCTCTCCTCACGTTTGAGGAGAACTCAAACGTGCTGTTCATGCAAGAACTGGCCGCTTTACTAAAGGAGAAGATAAAGAGCCTCATCGACAACTCCATCAAGAGGATTCAAGAGGGGAAATTCAAAATAAACTTTTAAAACTTAAAAAAAAAAATTATCAAAATGAGCATTTTAACGCATTGGATTGATTATTCAATATTTAACACAAAAAAATGCATGTTTAACGTGCAAAGAAGTATGAATAAATGTGTGATTATTTAGTTTCTTCTTCTTTTCTTTTTTTTTTTTTAATCGATTGACTGTAACTAGAGTCAATACAGTTGTTTGGCAATTAATGGCTTCACCCAACCCCTAACTATAAGTGGGACAAACATTTGTGTTCATATTTTCATCAGAATGACCAATAAATCAGAAAATTTGTGTAAGCCTATGAGCACAACTGTATGCATATTTTCTTAAGAAATATACATTGAATTTGTCCCTTATTTCTGTCTTTCTTTATTGTGGGTGTTTTAGCTTAGCTTAGCATAGATCATTGAATTGAATCATACCAGTAGCATCTCAGTAAAATTGTTAGTTTTTTTTGCAAATCTGTTTTTATAATTATTTATTTGAAAGAATGTGCCCAGATGTGTCCATGGTCTAGGCAGGTGTTTAAATCACTTGTGTTTGTGCATAGATCACTGGCGTGTCTATCCTGCGGGCGGGTGAGACCATGGAACAGGCCTTGATGGCTGTTTGTAAAGACATTCGACTGGGAAAAATCCTCATCCAGACCAATCATGACACAGGAGAGCCTGAGGTAATATGTGTTTACATCCATCGGAGTGTTGTCATGAATATTTGGCCTTGGTGAGATTTATATTCTATTTTCTGTTCATTATAAAGTCAACAATGCTGATGGATGCTGGTTTGGGTTTGGAAGCATTTTTAGTGTACTTATCTAAAAGCAAAAGGGAGGAATACGTGTTCATTTGTGTAAACATTTTCATGACTAGATTTTGCTCCTCAGCTCCATTATCTGAGGTTGCCCAAGGACATCAGTGAAGATTACGTGATCCTCATGGACAGCACTGTCTCGACAGGGGCAGCCGCTCTCATGGCTGTCAGGGTTTTACTGGTACGTTCGTCTCCTGCACAAAATGCTGTTACGTGTATGATGACATACTTAAATTGTTTTATTTTCTTTCATGTCCATTCTATTCATTTCAATGGGAAACTCTAGACTTAAAGGGCCAGCTGTACTAAAATATCAAAAGCATTCTCTTAGCATAGTGTTATTGAGTCGAAAAGTTATGCTATATTAATTAAAATGGTGACAACCTCCTTATAAAATAACAATGAGTCAGTGTTTAGAGCTCCTAAAGATTAGAGGAAATTTATAAAATGTTTGGACACAAAGAAACAGTAGGTTTCAACACAGACTGTGCCACATCCCAGCCAGAATTAGCCCAAATGTGTTTGACAACCTGTTCAAAACGACTAGTAAAAGATTTTGAGCTGTGTAATAGAAAAAAAACATGTAGAATCTTATTGTCTGAGATAAACAGGATGTTGCATCACAACAAGAAGGTACACCTTTTTATTAAAACAGTCTCCCTTTTTCATTTAAATGTTTAAAAAGGTTTGTTATCTCTTCGATTAAACCTTGCTTCCAGAGTCTTCTACAATGGGTTATGAGTAATATTAGCATAACAGCTGCTGCTGATCTTGTCCCCTCTCTTCACGGAGAAGTTGTCCACTGCATTCTCAGTGTGTTGTTTGGAGTAAAGGATGACTTATGTTGAGATCATTCGGCGCCTAGATTAATGCGTATCATGTGTTCCAGGATCATGACGTTCAGGAGGACAAGATTTTTCTGCTATCTCTGCTCATGGCTGAGATGGGCGTTCATTCAGTGGCCTATGCCTTTCCTAAAGTGCGCATTATCACCACTGCAGTCGACAAGAAGGTCAATGATGAGTTTCACATCGTCCCAGGCATTGGTAAGATCTTTCCTCTCCTCAAATGTGAATAAAGTAATTACGTAGGATTTTGTAATGAACAGCTAGCTGTGTTTTGCAGGTAACTTTGGGGACCGATACTTTGGTACAGATGCCCCTTCGGACTGGTATGAGAGTGATGAAGGGATGGACTACTGACTTTATACAATTCTGCGTGCATTAGCAGCATTTGCATTAGCAGAAACTGAACATCCGAGCACTTGATTTCATGTGATTCTGGATCCATTGTGCAATTTATGCACATGCTTTTGCTGCTGGTTCCTGCAATACAATGATGAACACAAGTCATAACATCCACCCAAAAAGAAGTGGAGATCACTCCTAACTTTTCCTCAAGTGCCCACGTGTACATCGCATTTTAGGAATTAAAAATGAATACTTGAACTTAGGGTTTACTGAATGGATTGTGCTTGATGGGAACACTGAAATGAAACCAAAACACTTCTTATACAATATATGTTACTGTGTAGAGCATGGTAACTAATCTTTGTTTTCTCTTTTTATGTCGTTTTAGCTTGTATCAATCTATACAACAGGAAAAACATTTTCATTCCCCAAATCTTTATTTACAGCTGGCTGTGTTGTAGGAAAACAGTGTAACTACCTTTGTTGAATGGGGAAAATATTTGGGTAATAATGCTGATTTAATATTTAAATGAGCAGGTTGTTCTACAATTATTTTTCAATTGTGATTATGAAATGTTTTGCAATCTTATAAAAGGTGCCAGCCAATTGTCAGTTTACCCTTTATTTGGAAAAAAGGGTGTTAATATTTTATTAGTGAATGTAAATTTGAGCACATGATGTGCCACAAAGACCAACCTTGTTTATTATTTACAGCATCTTTGGTTGTATTCAGTACTTGAATTTAAGTGTGAATAATGCTTTTTTTCTTCTGATTGACTTGCTGATTTTATGGGGCAAGTGGCTGTTTTGAGTTTTATTATTATTATTATTAATTAAAATTTAAATAAAGACTAAATACAATTTCCAAGCTTTTTAATAATGCTTACCTGTATGAGATATATTTTAAGTTCTGTTCGGGCTTTTTATATATGTTTTTTTTTTTGTTGTTTGTTTTGTTTCTGATTAGTTGCGTTTATAAAGGTTCCGAACAAAGTGTTTCTGGAAAAGCATCTGTGTAACAAGGATTCATACATTATTTACGGTTAGACGTTATAGCTTTTTTTTTTTTACAAGGTCTGCTGATTAATCTTAAAAATATTTATAATATTAGGTTTATCGCTTAAACCAACGTTTAATTGAACGTCGACGATGAATCAACATTTTACAATTATAGTTCATTTATACATTACCCTAATTGATTTGTTTACTAATCAAATTTTTGCTTTTATTCACAATGTTCACTGACTTTTAACGGGAGCTTAATTCTGACTTTTATTTTGAAATTTTTTTACGCTTCTAGCGTGTGCTTCGCCAGACAACATGTTATTTCGACAAGTGTAAAATTATTTGTCTACGGATAACGTTGTAGCATGCAGTAAGTTATATTGGAGCACAAATTACATCTGAATTCGATTAGTGTTTCTGGCACCAATTGGCATGTTCTGTTTTTTCTTTTTTACATTAGTGTCTATGAAAAGTGACTAAACAGACGTATTTGCAGCAACTTTTACGAGTAACCCTAGCGTTTCTTCCCGGTTTACCCCGAAAGGTATGTCTACTACATTGGCATGCTAACACGTTTCTTGATAAATGACGTAAATGCGTATTTGTTGACATTGTTAAATTGATAAACATTTACTTTGGGTAAACATTTAATTCTAAAATAGAAAATGACGTTAATGTGGCTCACGCTGTACACGCGCATTTAATTTACCAAAGCGCGGAAACATAAAAAATGGAAAATAAAATATTTGTTATTTGTTTGTGTAAAAAACAACCAACGGGTCTAAATTAAGTCTGTTTAATTAGCTTTAAAATAATTTCTCACTGCTGGCACAAACGTAATCGTCATCACGTGACCCACTTGCCCAATGAAATGTACTCATCAGTGTTTTTATAAATATCCTAAAATGTGTAACTTTAGACTCCGTTTACTTAATTGATTGGCCCCTATTATGCTTTTTTTTTTATTTCATTTATTTAATAAATAACAGCCATAAGTTGTGTGACAAGTTATTGTCTTTAAAAAAAAAGAGCCTACTCAGAGTTTCTGGAACAAATCTTCATTTAAACGAATCTTTTGCTGGTGTATTGTGATGTACAAACGTTCTAGACCCCTCATACTCCCTGCACCAAGCTTTGATAACAGTTACTTTCAGGTTATTTCCAGAATAAAGTCTTGCTAGTCAAAATTCAAGTTTGTGGTTAGAGTTGAGGGTTTGGGTTAAGTCTTCAATTACTGGAGGATGCTGTTTAACAGCACTTGGTTCCTAACTGTGCAGTGCCTAACAAGACCCTGCTGGACATTGCAACTGGATGGTGCTAAGTGTTCTCTGTAGCATGCAAAATATGTTTAACGTATTAAAAGGTTTTTGACCTTGCATGTCCGTCAAGATGTTGCAGACAAGCCTTTCAGAATAAGGCTCTTTAAAATGTAAAATAATAGTAATTTAAAGTCATAAAATACCATGATTCTAGTAATTACAATAGTAATTATAGTTTCCTATAAAGGCTGCCACGATGCTTTTTATAGTTTGCTATGATAAAATCCATTCTATGCTTACAAAGACCAACAGTTTTACAGTCAGAAATCTCACCACTTTTTTCCTCAGACTTTGGTACATGGCGGGTCTTTGGCGATCTTACCAAGCGCTCATGGTCAAACATCCATGGACTGTACAGATCATTACTGCAGGTAAGGGCTCTTTTCTTGTATAAACTCCATATTCCTCCCACTATTCTGAGCCTTGTCTTTTGATATTAGGGTCAACCCTATCTCAGATGCTGCCGGTCAAATGTTTATCTTTCCTGTTAGCTTTGTCATTTTATTTTTGTGCTTCCAAATAATAGGTCCTCAACGTAAACAAGAAAAGCCCTACTCTCCAATAGTCTGCGCCTTGTTTGCATGAACTTTGTCTCTGAGAGAAATTCAGATGGAGCGTGTGTTTTTTTGGTGATCGTTTTTAAATTGACTATTAAAATACTTTAATATTGCAAACATTATTTTATTTTTCTTGCGTTTACACCAGTCTTCCTGAAGATGGCGTCACAAAACAGCACACTCTTTTAGAATACAAGTCTACAATTGCATTTCAAAGCCTAGATTTATCTATCCTTTCTCTGAACCTGCACGTTCTTGTTTCATTGACAACTATTCCAGTTTTCATTGGTGGGAACGGCTTTGTAGTACCACAGACACCATTAATTGGTTGTCATTCATTCGCAAAGCTGCATTGAGAGAAAACCATTTACTGTTAAACCCGCTGTATGTGTAACCTAGCAGTCTGAGAAGCTCTATTTAAAAACAATATGATTATTATTTTCCTTTTTTACTAAAATGCAATAGAATAAAGACACCAGAGACAAAATTTGGCTCCAGAGACAAATGTAATGTTTGGAAGCATTTTGAGATTTGTGAAAAATTAAATAACTATAACACTTCTATCCAGAACAAATCATATCTCTGTGAAGGGTTAATTTATCCTAATAAATAGACTGATGTTTGTGGAATGAATTTTGGGAGGAGCTATCAGAATTCACAGCCAGAATCATCAATCATCCTAATTAGTGTACGCCTATATAAACCTAACCAACCCATTCATCCATTGACTTGGTCCAATCTATCCTTCCTACTACCTCACTCTGAGGCAGAAGTCACTGATCACTGCTGGACAGCTGCCACTAGGCAAATACTAGGCGAATCCAGACAACGAACTTGTGAAAGAGTCTTTATTTGTAATTTCACATTTGTGTCTCTACACGGAACAGCTAAAGTTTTCTTGGAATGATGATCCGTTTTAATCACTTGGATACAGCAGACACAAAGGTCGCATTCGGAAAAAAAAAAAAGATTCGGGCCGGAATTGAGCCTTTCAAATGGTCATGAACAATCAGGTCACACATAGGCAAAAAAAAAAAAAAACAGTTGTGGGCTGCAGTATAAACGTAGCCTTAAGGCCTCTACACACCGATCCAAATTTTCAAACCCAAGTTTCATTCGACAACACGTCATGATCGAAACCACAGGTGCCAACAGGCCGACACACATCTAACCGAACGAGTGGTGCCAGTGAAAAAGAGGTTTGCACAAATTAGATCTATTTTTTCGCAAGGAGACCGACCAATGAAAGCTGGCTCAATTGATGACGCGAGTTGGACCTAAAAGAGCCACTCGGTGGCGCTCATCCCACATTTTCACAGCGACTTCGTACAGGAAAGAAATAGCCATCACAAACCTTAGGTGTGTTATGAGTCATTGAGGTCACAGCTTTAGGACTGATCAGTTCCTGGTCAGAGTGCTTGGCTCAATCGCTTGAAATCACCAGTGGCCGACTATCACTGATGCAAGTTTATGTAATCAAGATCAATCATGATTCATCACTTTTGTTTGTTACATCAGGGAGAGGACTTGGGTATTTATAGGAGCACCAGCCCAGTGGGTGCAGCTTTAATATTAGAGTGGAAAAAAAGCTTAAAACGAGATGAAATTGAAGGTGTTTGAGAGTTTAATCATGTTTTCTCAGAGATTGGCTTTGTGTGTTCACTGGCTCTTTCCTTCAAACAAAGAGAGGGCAATAAACTTGGGCAGTCGTCAGCAAGGTTTTAGAAGGTTCACTGACAAAATTGTGCCACCAATGACCTTGAGTGTTTAGAGTAGGGCTTCCTCAGATCAAAAGCTTCAAGTAATTTTGCATTTCTTACCAATGTTTGTCATTATTTAGCTCTGTGGCGCTTCCTCTTGGTTAACCGTTGTGGTGCTTTGAGTGTTTTCTGCTGCTGGTCAGATTATTATCATGTCTTTTATTTCACAGAGCATAGACATCCGGTATGGGATGTATTCATTTATTTATCGTCTACCTTTAGTCGAGTCCATGGATGAGTAGAGATGCTTGTTCATCCAAGTGCAGGGTTTCGCTTCATTGTTCGCTGTTACCAATTCCACTTGGTTGATGTGATAAATGGATTTATTTCTAACAGCTACAGAGGAAGAGATTAATGAGTGAATGAATAAATGAATGAATTGAGGGGATGAAGCCACTACATTTCCGTTTTGAAGACATTAGTGATGCATTAACCCCATAATCTGTGCTAAATGTGGAACCAAAAAAAATCAATGTCATCCAAAGAGGGCAGATCTGAACGAGAGGGGCTTGAATGTGTTTACTGTAAGCCAGGTAAGCCATGTCACTGCTCTCTCATCAGCTAAATGGGCAGAGGGGTTGCCACGGCCCGTCGCTGGTCCCAGTGGGGAAGGTGCCGTCTGCAGGTAGTTTCAAGCCAAATTGATCACAGATAATTTCACTAAGCCTATGGTGCGTCAGTCAGAGCCTCTCCTCTTCCCTGGAGACTCTGGCTCAAGGACAGATGTTGGCGAGGACTCTGCTGACATCAGCATTTATCCATTTAACAGAGATGAGTACGATACAACAGTTGGCACAAGGAGTAGGGCAGATTGCACCTGAGTGTGTGGTAAATTGTGTTTTATTTGGCAGCAGCTGAATGACTTACTGCCATGTTTCTGGTTGGTAGTGGTGCGCATCTTCATTAAAGATGCCGTCCAAAAGATACGGATCAAACTAATCTGCTTCCAGTTAAGATTGTAATAATTGTTTCAATTTCAGCAGCGGGTTGCTTTTCACTTAATCTTAAAAATGCACCATGGTGAGAATAGAGATGTGCCTACTAAAAATAGTTTAAATTTTTTTTGTGTCTTTCGTGTTGTGGTACTTTATAACAAACAATGCAAATAACTGATAAGACCAGAGAATGTCAAGACCAAGACACCGCTGTATCAAAACCAAGACATCGGTGTGACCAAAGAGTGTCGAGACAAAGACACAGGTGAGATCAGAGAGAATTGAGACCAGGACACGGCAACCTTGTTAGAAAGACCTTAAATGAGAGAAGTCCTTGCGAGAGGTTGCTGTGGTAGTGTGAGAAAGGGGGAGGGGAACACAATTGAATTGGCAAATATGAAGGAACGCTGTATGACATAGCTGGTACTAGTGGTCAACTCCAGGACTCTATGTCTGGTGCATGAAGGTGTACAAGACCTGAGTTCTTTAAAGTGTTCATGAAAGTCACAATGGGTACAGGGGAAAAAAAAACAATGTACTGGGAACAATGACCCTACAATGTACTGGGAACCTTTCAATGGTTTACCCCTATTTATTACTAGAGTTGTTCCGATTCCGATACCAGTATCGGAAATGCTGCCGATACCACAAAAAAATCTGGCATCGGTATCGGCGAGTATTTGAGTCCACGTACCGATCCGATACTATTTTCATAAACATATCCTAGCTTTGCTTATTGCTGCAAAGCGGAAATCAATTCTTCTTCGCTGGCGCTGCTCAGAATGCAAACACAAGAAGTTGTGTCATGTTGCCACAAGCAACCAAGAAGGACAAGCTGTGCCAGACGCAACAAACAGTGGAAGCTTCATTCAAACAAAGAGAAAAGTTTACACAAGACAGCCAACGGGCAATAAAGATAACCAACAGGACTATCAAGTTTATTGTACTGGATGACCAACCACTGTCAGTGGTCGAAAACGTGGGCTTTCGTCGCTTAATTAACATTTGGAGCCCCGGTACAGTTTGCATGGTCGCAAATATATCTCCGAAACAACGCTCCCTAAGCTTTATGAGAGTGCGTGAACATGTTTCATGTAAACTAAAGGATGTGCGAACTATCAGCTTCACTTCTCACACCTGGAGCTGGACACAGTGTCTCCGTCACCTTTTACTTTTCAAAGTGCAGTGCTGCAGGCTAACGAGTTTCGCGGCTCGCACACTGGCAAGTCTATAGCTGAATCAACCGAGGGTGTGCTTGTGAAGTGGAATATTTCTGAATCCTGTGTTTGTTATTTTGCGCGACAACGCAAACAACATGAAAAAAGTGGAAGTGAGGGGATCAGTTAAAGTTCTAAAACGGCAGGAGGACACTGGTATAAAAACAATGAAAAACACCCTTCTTGAGGCCGCCAAGAAACGATTCACAACCATTGAGGAAGAGCCCTTGTATGCAGTTGCCACTCTCTTGTATCCACATTTCTAAGATGGGTATGTCTTTTTTTTTTTTCATGTCCATATTGATTATTGTCATTGCCATATTGAGTTTATCTGAAGCACAGCATAAAATAATTTATTGTAAATTATAAAATGCATAAAATGTCAATTAATACAGGGCTAGTAGTATCTACAGCTGTATATACAGATACACACCCAGGTATCGGAACGGTACTCTGTATCGGCCGATACCCTGAGCCCAAGTATCGGGATCGGTATCGGAAGGGGAAAAATGGTATCGGAACATCTCTATTTATTACCCCTGCACCAACATACCCCCACTGTCCAAACTACTACGTAGAGTTGACTGAATTATTTAAGGAGAGAAAAGACATGATGTATTTAAAAAAAAAAAAAAGAATAGATAATGACATTAGAATAAATGGTAAACTTTGCTGAAACGCAAACGATATCACACTGACTCTTTACTCTTGTCACATCTTCAACGAATCTGCTCTCAAAAATGTACAGTTTAACCTTTAGGGTGGTGTTTAATGGTTTTTGGTTTCCACATGAAAGCAAGCTGTTTTTTTACAGCTGTCTTAAGTTTACTCTTCAGTGCTTCTCATCGTGTTAGCGTCAACCCAGAAGAGGAAAGCGTAAGTGTTTATTATCACCTGTCGACGTGATGCTAGCTCTCTCTTAGCCTCTGGCATCTTGTCCGCCTGCTGCTGCCCATCATCAATGCACTGCTGCTGTTTGATAAGATGAGCCAGTAAAAGCATGGCAAAGGTTCTTGGCTTGTTTCAGTCCGCTATACTGCATTATTAGTCCTTTGCTGACATTTTATGAAAAGGTTAGGTCACTTAAATGAGGCTATGTTGGTTTGCAGGGATCTGTCGTTAAGGCAGTGTGTCCTTTATAAACCTTGATATTTGGGCAGGTGCTATGTACCAGGTGTCTCCTAAATTTAAGGGTATTTACAGTTTTATGTGGAGCACCATCTGTTTTTTTATTTTTTTTAAACCTTTTGAAATATTTCAAAGATACTGGATTCTATGCAGCCAAGATAAATGGTAGTGAGTGACTGGAACGAGCATGTCTTGGGAATTGGTGCAGATTTTAGTTCTGCAAAATCTGCAACCATGTCTTGAAAACCAAGTTCAATTTCTTTTGCAGTATTTTGTCCACCTTTTTTTCCGTTGTGTATATTTTGGAGTTTTCATGTATAGGTTTCAGACAAATTGGAAAATGTACATTTAAATCCTGTACATTTTGCATTTTTGACCTTGTTACCCAAGAGGAAGTTATTTTGGCAACCTGCAAACCCAGATTCTTTATTGTTTCATTGTACACACAGATCTTGAGGTAATCTGTAGACCACTGCATTGCAGGATTTTGGAGACCTCTGCAAAATCAAATGATCTATTTAGATTATTATTTTTTTTCCCTCCTGCTCCCATTGAACAGCATTGAAGCTTTCTCCCCCTCCCGGCCACAAAATCCTGCGGATAAACATGCAAGTGCTTTCATTTTCACAGCTTTATCCCCCACATGTCCTTTTATACATTCTTTTTTTTCCCTGTGCATAGAATAGAAAAAAAAGAAATAAACCTAAAAATAACGTTGAACCAATATCAGTAGTGTTCTTCAGAAGTTTCCACAGTGTGAGGCAGTTCTGCGCATAGCTTCATATGGCTCGGACATTACACCTGTAAATTGTTTCTATTTCATTCTAGTCATTGTTGTTCATTTTGTGCAGTTAGATAAAGTGTTTTTAGGAAATTCGTTTAATATTTTCATTTTACGGTAGTGCACATTATAATTATACTGCCCACAACTGCACCCCCATATCAAATTTTGTCCCCCGCCACATGCAGCTTTGGGTTCCCACGGCAATCCCTTAGGAGTGCAGGGGTCTACCTACCACTTATTGTTAATCCCTTTTCTTTATTTTCATGCCAAAGAGGATATTTAGAATTGAGGTAATTTTAGAACTTTGTACACAAATTGCATCGATTCAGAGTACCATGCTGGAATTCACAGTGTTCATGAGAGTAGACCATTGCAGTCTACATCGGTTTTGATTTGCATTTAAGATAAGATGGACTTTATTGATCCCAGAATGGGGAAATTCTGTTTGTACAGCTACTTATGGACAGTTAGGCCAAACATATACGGCTTTTTTTTACTGTGACCTATGGAAAAAACATATTTACTGTGAGCATGGAGTTCATTCCATTAAGCTATTTGTATGGTCAGTGAACACATATAGCAAAGTGAATTTACAAAACTAACATACCCCAAAAACGGTTTGCATAAGATTAAAGTATAGATATTAAATATCCACTCCAAGTTTTTCCAAGTAAAAATAAAGCATAAATCCAAATTCTCCTAGAACTGCACTTAACTTTTGCACCTTTTGCGTTTTGGAGGTAAACAAGCCACTGTTGTTTTGTTAATGGTAAAAAAAATTCCCATTCAAACTTTTAGAAGTTAATAAGGCAATAATTGTTGTCCACTAAGAAGCTAGTAAGAATGCATATTATGTTTGTGTCTACTTGTAAACTTTCTCAACACATACTATTATTTCTGAAGAAACGGCTCATCTGGAAGCAGTGCTGCTCTCACAAACCCACTCCTGGCACCATCAGTCCAGAGCCTGTGTGCACTTAGTCACCTCTCAACACTGAGTCAGTGCTCCGTGTTTGTGGTGGAACACAAGCCGCTGCTCATCAGTCGCTGAAGCCATGTTTCTCTCACAGATCAGAGAAGACTTCACTTCACCCACTGTGATTGTGTGGGGTTGTGTGAGAGCATGACACAGTCTCTCTGTTGGGGCATTACCCGCTGTGCCTGGTAACAACCTGCTGGAGAGCCACTAGAGTTCACAGCGAGGGTGAGGTATTTCATCTCACACCGCCCTCATTCTTTGGCTTGCTGTGTGAAATAGTGGGTTCCCTCAGTGTCTTTGTGTGCTTTAGACAATGAGCTTCTGATCCACCTCAAAAAGCCTATACCTGTCTTTTCTTATTGTGGTTGTACCACTGGGGTCTCTCTTTTTTTTTATCGAAAATGGAGAACACATTTGTTTAAATATATGATCTGCGTGTAATTTACACATATTACCAAATTATATTTTATGGACCATCAAAAGTTTGGCTAGGTAATGTCTAGGGGTGTAACGGTACGCTAAAATCGTATTCGGTTCGGTACAGTGTCTTGGAGAGTTCGGTTCGGTTAATTCGGTTCGGTACAAAACAATAAGAGCTTACAAAATCTTTGCTAATACACAATAGAATTCTTGCATAAAATATATAAAAGTGACACATTTGGGTGATATTTTAAATAAATTGCACTCTATATAAAGAAATACACATTTTTAAAATAACTTTAAAAATAATTTAAAAAAAATAATAATTTAAAAAAACTTTTAACACTAGCAACAGCTTCAGTTTATATATCAACAAAACTAACTACCGTATTTTTCGGCTCATAAGACGCACCGGCACATAAGACGCACCCAATTTTAAAAGAGGAAGATCTAGAAAAAAAAGATTCTGAACCAAATACTTTTGTAAAATATTTTATATCAACTGTGTAGAAGTTAACAGCCAAACATGTAACATGAACAGACAGTAAACAGTAAAAGTAACAAAAAAAAAGGCTGTAATGTTTTTCTTTGCCCCCACTCATCACTCTAAAGTCCACCATTCGTTATCACCATCACTGTTCCAGTGCAACATTGCCCCCACATTAGTAATACCGTAATAGCCAGTAACATTGTCACTACATTACTAATAATAGCCAGTAACATTGTCACTACATTACTAATAACAGCTAGTAAGATTGCCCCCACATTAGTAATAATACAGTGTTTCTCAAACTTTTTAGTCGAGCCCCCCTTTAAACCTTTAAAAGAATCTGGGCAACCCATGATGTAAAATAATACTTAATAATTATTTTAATGTAAAATAAATGTAACTACTCCTTAATGTTAAATAACTCATTATTTATAGCTTATTCAAGTGACAATTCGGTTGCATGGTGTTAAGATATGATCCTTATGCGCTCTTACCTGGTTAGCAACACTACCTAATTGCAGAGCACGTTACTTACGTTTGTTATCTCGTATGTACATGTGTGAGATGTACCGTTGAGAGATGATTTGAGTTTGAGTTTATTAAAGGAGAGTTTCAGTCATTGAGAGCGTTTTGTTTTCCTCACGCGAGCAAGAGAGAGAGAGCTCACGGCAGCAGTTCCGCTCGTGAGTATGGATGTGGAAGCACCGCTGCGGCTACCGTAGCCAAGGCATTGTGGGAAATGTAGTTTTTTCTCGTTTTCTTTACGACCCTATGGCAGAGATGGGCGATGACGTCAGCGCGCAGCGCTGGGTGTACAAATATGACCGCGGCTTCGGCCTAGCTCCGGGGCTCTTTTACGTTTAATGTGTGAGAAACGGCAGCTCTGTAGCTCGTGAGTATGGATGCGGAAGCACTGCTGCGGCTACTGTAGCCAAAGGCATTGTGGGAAATGTATTTTTTTCTCGTTTTCGTTACGACCGCGCGATGGCAGAGATGGGCGATGACGTCAGCGCGCAGCACTGGGTGTACAAATATGGCCGCGGCTTCGGCCTAGCTCCGGAGCTCTTACGCCTCTCATACGGCCGTGACCGGACTTCGCGGCGCTCTGCATTCGGTCGATAAGACGCACCAACTTTTCCCCCTCAGTTTTGGGGAAGAAAAAGTGCGTCTTATGAGCCGAAAAATACGGTAAATGTTGCTCAAATTTTCACATAGAGTTGCAACTGGCATAACTATCTGAAAGACACCTCAACATAGAAGAAGAAAAACACTGAGTGAGCTGCCGGGAGTTCCTGCAAATCCCACTGTTCAGCATGAGTTCACCATACAGCTGGAGTCCTCTACAATCACCCCCTCAGCTTCAGTTAGGAGCCGTGTAATGGTTTTTAACACTTAAGACGACAACTGTTTTTATAGCCTAATTTTCTTGATTCTCTCTGCATGTCCGGGGTCATAAAGATCAGACTTAACAGAGCATTCATCTCAACTTCAGGTCAAATCAAGAGTGGACAAGAGCTCTGATTATAGTACAGATTATAGCAGAAACCTCTTCTTTCAACAGTGTAAATGGCTCTTTGGTTAAAGGCAAACAAATTCATAAATAAGGACCAGGAATGCTTAAAATTTCTCCCTAACAATATAGTTTACGTAAAGTTGATGCAGTCCCACCGACTCATCCCACCCTTTTCTACTGTGAGGAAATAAAATAAATGTGAGAATGGCTTATTTTAGAGGGTGTTATACAAAGCACTTAATTGTGTAAATGTTTTCAGCAAAGTGTGAAATCCCAACATTTTATAAAGTGCCTAGGCATGGTATAGAAGGTTTGGGCAAATTCATTTGAATGAAATAAACCAACCCCAATGTCATTAAGACTTCTAAGCCAACTTTCTAAGTCGAGAGAGATTTCAGAAAATTTGGTTGCTAGGGTAAACAGTTTTGTTGCTAGAGGGTTGTCAATGATATCATAAAAATGAATAACAATAAGTTGGCTTTTAAAAGAGTAACCACCAAAATACGCTTTTTCTGTAAAGAACGTTTTCTGCAAAGACCTTAAATGAAAAAATCTTTAATAACTAATGCACAAATATTGTTTTTTAGCTAAAGTCGCAGAATGGACCTGGTGGGGATAGAACCACCCACCATCTGGTTATAGGCTGACCAACTCCACCACTACGCCATATGTCACCCTTTTTTTTTTATCTTACAATTAAGACAGATAATGGCATGAAATATTTGTGTAACTGATGTTGCATGCAAGTTTCTCAAATTATTAAAATAAATTAACTTTTCCTTCATTCAGCATTTTTGGCACATAATAGTACTGTATTCTGTCTAATTTCTTCTTAGACACCTTGACAGACGGCAACATTTTTCTGAGCTTTTTTTTTTTCATTACACGAATGCTGCGATTACAATCAAAACAGGGAGACATGCGACACAAATTACAATACAGAAAGTGGATTAACTTTCCTTTATGTAATAATGTAAAAAAACAAAACCCTGATTTTAAATTATATTGGTTTTTATATAGCTTGATTGGCTGATTTGACTTCCTGCATTACATTTTAAGTGAATGCGAATCATACCTTGATGACTGAGGGCTTCTTTTGCCCATGGCCAGGTGGCGATCCCAGCCAGTTCCTCGCGTGCTGAATTATTAGCGAAGAACACATTGAGCACATCTGAACTGCTCAGATGAAGCATCTCTTTCAGTTCCGTCACACTAAGATAAGCTCTGCAGAGAAAAAAGTTGGTAGTTCAATCAATAACTGTCACACTAGACATTAAAAGCTAAAACTGAACTAAAACACATTAAATCTAAATTAAGTCACAAAAAATTTAAATGATGTTCTTCAAGAGAAATTTCATAAACGATTAAGTGATACTTATTTATGTTTTTAATTCATCCATTGACATTTATTAGCTTTTTAAATGACGGCTGTCATAAACAAAATCTCTTTGTGTCTTTATAATTAGGTATTATGTAGGGGTTTGAACTGCTTATGGTGCATGAAATGACAGACCACTTTTATATTTCACTCCCAGATCTGAGAAATTGACCAAGTTGCTTTCATGTGAGATTTTATCTTATTTTAACATTGGAATATTTCACATCTTTTTTTTCCTTGGATCGTGCTGAAGGGTCGAGCCTATTAGCTAAACCACCCACTGTTTCTTGAACCCGTTCCATTCAAGAACAAACCAATCATCTTACTTCTTACACTGCTTTTATTAAATAAGAAACCGCTGAGCCAATTTTCCTGAGTACTCTACAGTTGGCTAATTTGACCATAATTCATAAAAAGATCAAAAAAAGTAACTTTATGCATGCAGGTTCAAAACAGTACTTAAAATGCTACAAATATTGCCTGAGCAAAAAGCGTTTAATCAAATAGTGTGACCTGGAAACCTTTCAGTTCTTATGTAGCCTATTTTCCAAATCCCCTGAAACAACATTAACGAACAGGATCATGGTAGTATTACACATTACTTGTTCTCTTTTCCCAAAATAGCAGACTTCTTTGTCTATAAGTGTACAATGTCACTGGACACCAATCAAGTTAGACACAAAATATGATCTGATTTCATGAACCAGGGCCAGAGGAACAAAACTGCAAATCACAACAATGTTCACATTTAACGTTCCAATTAAAAACCATAAGCACTTGCTCTGCTTGTGAAGTTAATATTATTATACAAATCTAAAGCATTTTGCTATTAAACCTACCTGACAGCTCAAACAGACTTTAAGGGATTGGAGTACATTATAAAATACATGTTTGAATCAAGTCGCCATCTTGGAACTTTTCTACGTTGTCCAGAGGACACTTTTTCCCTTTTTTGTTATTACAACGGTTTAGCGGATTTGTGAAAGATCTGGAGAGCATGAAATTAAAAAGGAATTGTAGGGTGACTTTGTTTTCAATTATAATTCTGTTTTCTTTTGTGTGTGTGAAAACTTTTAAGATTTGTGAAATATTTTGTGGATTCATGGGTACATTCCATCAGAACCACTTGCTGTGTCGGTGAGAAGATAAAAAATGTTTTCAACCATTTAATTGATTAAAGTAATAAAGTGCATGACTCAACGCACCGCCTAACTCAATAAATAATATTACAAAGTATTAACAAGGTTACAAATGTGTACTTTTAAGGAATAAAATCACAATATGAAGCCAGTACACAATGTTTTCTCTAACACATGAATCTTACATAAATAAATGCTCGATATTCGTGGTGGAAAACTGTAATAGCCTTCAGAACTGTTACTTCTGTCAGCACTCACCAGATCACCGTTTAGAGAAGCAAAGTTATGTTTTAACAACTGCATCAAATCACTGATAAAAAAAAAAAGCTTTGTCACAATGGAATCCCATGGGTGAAAATATGACAAAATAACAAAACAAATCTGTTTTGGCAGAGCACTCTTAATTATAGATGTCCTGTACTGTATGTCATAAAGAATCAGCATCTGGGATTGACTGGTACGAGATTGAACTCTGAGAAGAACATTGGTTTAGCCACAAAATTTAAATTTAATAAACTGAATATCGGCTCTTTCCATTTGCCCATTGTTTTTTAGTGAAAAACAGATTGTAAAAACAAAACATTTCACTAATGATTTGCTATTTCAGAAAAATAGAACGTTTTGCAGAAAATAGACTCGTAGGTTAGTTAATACACCAAAGAGACAAAACAAACCATTATTAAAGCTACAGGCATCACATCTTGGGGGCCAGTCTGTTGCTAAATGCATTACAGCCAATCGCTATTTACGAGACGTATTGAAGCAAGAATTGTTGAAAATACTGAACAATACAGGCAAATTCAATAATTAAAAGCATACAATCAAAGTGACCTCAAGGTGGCGCTATGATTCAGTACAAATACTTTTCTGTTATTATCTGGGACAATATTCTTGTCCCATATGTTAACATTTGTAAAAAAAAAAAGTACCTTATTAATGTTACATGTTGTATTTCCTGTAGCCACCTGGTGGCGCTATTCGGAGAGGGTACATTGTTGATGTGTTCAGACATGGACTGTTAACATAGTTAATAAATTTGGAACAGATCCAACTTTGCACGGCAAAGTCATTAACAACTTCCTCTTTATGGAAAAATTTCGACTTCTGCCATGCTTTCAAAACGGCTGCTGTGCACACACTGTCCATCACAATATTGCTTCGTAATTTAACACCCCATATGTCTTAAGATAAGACTGATGGAGTTTGGAGAACAGACAAAATCTGTAGGAGAAGTTTTTAAAGTATGAGAAGCAAAAGTAGTAATTTTTTGGAAAATAACAGACTTCCTGTTGGTTTTGGAAATTCAATCCATATTACTTATATTTAAGTTTTAAAAAAATACACATGTGTGCTGAATTTCATTTGCATACTACAAACTGTTAGCGCACCCTAAGCTGAAAGGCTTTAGGTGCCGCTATAAAGCCATTTTCTAACACTCACTTTTCTAGCTCCAATCAGATGTGAATTTTCACCAATTTTGATGTGTACGCAAAATTTTGTGACATTTAGAGCACAATTATACCCTCAAAAATGGCACGAAGGTCAAAAAATTATCTGAGCAATTACAATAGCTTTCTAAGAACTATAAGCTATAAAAAAGCATAAATCATCTTACTTTGACTTTGTAATGAAATGTGGCACGCATTTCTATTGCCATTTCATTTTGTCATTTGAAATAAACAGCAAACTCGTTTGGAGATCATTAAGGTTTACGTGTAAGAACTCACACTTATTCTACTGTTCTACTAACTTGAAGGAGCACACCGCACATCTGACTAATGAATAAAAAAACTTAATGTTACTAATAATTTAACTACTTGCATGGTAAAAAAAAGAGAGAGAAATGTCTCTGTCAATTAGGCAAAAGGATAGTAATCTGGAGTTCTATTGGCTTACAGCTGACCTTAAAAGTCTGTGCTTTCATCTTGCTCCATTTGTGAAATTAGCCAAAATGCACCTGGTGGTTCCCCTGTGTGGTCTCTCTTTGCTTCAACAACAAATTTGTGTAGTGACAGCGATTGGCAAAGACACAAGCCTCACTGCCCGGCTGCAGGAACCCGAGCTATAACTCACACAGCACATCATCAAAATCCCAGACCTTTACATAAAAAGCAAGCTATACAATTGCCATCAAAATGTCATCCACGCATTAATTCTCTGCAAACTTTGGAAAGCAGCCGTTTCGTGACATTCATTTCCAAGCTTAATATTAATCTGGTTCTGTTGACTACATATTGACTCGCCATATTTAGACGCAAATAGGTTCAGTAAGTGAACCATTCTGTTGTTAATTTTTTTTGGATGGCTATTTGAAAATGACATGCCAAGGACAGTATGTTTCTCCAGATCATTACTTTAAAGTATCGACCTTGATTGAATTTAAGCACTCCAAGTTTCCCCGAAGAAAGCTATCTTTCAGCATTCCCTCTGATCTCTACTGCAATTCCTTGGCTAGTGCAAAATCAGGAAGATTACATCACTGAAATGCTGCTTGTACCCCATCCCATGGATTTTAAGTTAAACTCCTGATTTGTGAAATGAAAGACGGCATGCAAGCCACTTAAAACAAAACTAAGAACTTCTAAAAAACAGTATAAAGAAAGGAAGAATAAATAGAAATAAAACACAAAACAAGATTGTGTCAGTGGTAACAGGTTCCCATGAAAGAGTGATATCTGAATATCTAAACCATAAGAAGCAAAAATCAGTCTTCCTCCAGTCCAAATGCAAATAATTCACATTCGTGTGGATTTCTACTTGTTTTTGATTTAATATTTTGCATGATAACCATTTAACCATGCTTTAACACATCAACCATTAACATTTATCTCAAACTCGTCATCATTTCCCATCCTGCCATTTCTAATGTCCTGTCTGTTCCAAAAAAGGCAAAAAAAAAAAAATTACAAAATTAAAATAATCCAAATATATTAAAATAATAAGGGCTTGATCTATACACGTACAAGAACCAATTCAGAAGATCATTTTAAAGCTGCTTGTGTCACCAATAGCTCAAATAGAGTTCTTGTGGTGTAGAAAGACAAAATTTGCCATTCCACCATCTTTGACGCCATCCAACCTCTCCTTTTCATGCTTATCAAATGACAAATGCATAGATGATGCTACTACACTAGAATATGCTTCTTATGATGGCTTTAAAGAAATATGTGCACAGTTCCAATGTATGGCGGTAACTTTAATCTACATTGCACAACCTTGTGGGTCTTTTTTGTTGGTAAATAAGGAGGAAATAGCTCAGTTTAGGAATCTGTTTCCCTGCCCATTTCTATACACAACAGACTCAATCAGTAATTGCCATTTTTAATATTAAATTTTATTAAATCTTTTTTGTAAAGAATTAAATTATTTTTTTGTTCCTTATCTCTTCTTTTAACTAAATTAGTACCAGGGAAACATTTGCCTACTCCAGAGATAAACAAGAAACCTTCATTCAGCTTATCTGTGCATTTATCAATGCTATAATTTGGACAAACTACTGCAGGTTTCAGGAAAACTATGGATCTATGTTCAAATATAACACTTTTTTATAGCCTTCTGCCATTTCGAGGATTTTCATATCTTCACTTGCTCTCTTAAGGCTGACAGTGGAAAAAATGCAAATATTGCCCATTTTAGAGCGCAGAATTGAGCTGTGCAGAGAAATACTTTGAAAAAATGTAATTTTCTTTTTTTTATTTATGTAGAATTTGTGATATCCATATAATTGCGTCTATATGTACACTTCAAAGTGTAAAGAGAAATTAGTTCACAAGTCCATTAAATACCCATGAAAATTTATTGTTAAGTAATGTACTGGAGTCTTAGTTAAAGCCATGGTTTGCATCAAAAATATTAAAGCCACTGAAATATTGAAACAGGCTGTTCATGAGCAAAACAGTCCTGCCTTTCTCAGTAAAATAGAGCCGAGAGCTCTGGTTTTGTTGTTTAGCCACAATAAGTGTATACTTTGGCTCAGTTCTGCATCCAGTCTTTACATGCTTCTTATTCCAGAGGGCTGCTTCAGATGCTTGCCCTGTTGAGTAATCCAGAATGCTCTGACAATCTTGAAACAAAAAGAAGTGATGAATATTTCACAGTGCTTTTATCACAAAGTTGTACTTCCTTTTATCAAATGCTGCTGGGAGAACTTTTACCAACCGTCTAACTCAAAAAACTAGTTTCCATCTTATATTGGAAATGCCCTGTCTTTAAGGATGAATAAGATGAAATAGTCTTCAGAATAAAACTGTTTGTGCATAATCTGTGTGCTATTTGTTCAAAAGCAATAGATTACATGACCACTGCATTAGAAGCATGTAGACAGTCCATTTCACCTACCAAGGAACAAACTTTTTACATCCTTGAAAATAGAAATCATCAAATTGATTACTTAAGGCTAATGAATAACCGTACAGATGCTCACCTCAAAGGAGACTCAGGATCAAAGCAAGTCTTTACCACATCTGTATACTCTGGGTCACAACAATCACCATCATCAAAATCATAGTGAATGCTGTTGCACTCTGGATTGCAGACTCCATCCCTCCGCTTCCAGTTATAACAGGTTCCCAAACGCAAGCAGTCACCTCCATCGTGTCCCGTAAGAGGATGGTCGCACTCGGGATCACAGCGGCGGTTCCCTACCATGGCAATATGGCAGTTACTGAGGATCAAGCGGCGTCTGAGGGATGAGTTGAAGATGGGGTGAATGCTGAGTTCCAGAGAGATGTTGTAAGCTTGGAAGGCCTCCTCTAGAGCTTGGTGTTGGCTCTGGATCTGCTGAAGCGAAACCGTGGGATCACTCCCATCATCTGCATAGATGTTCACTATACGGTAACGTATTCGCTTTGGTGCTCGGAGTTGCCAGTGTCGGTTATAGCTGAGAGCAATGTCTGCATTGTCGCACACGGTCACACCACATGGAGGTGGAAGAAATGGAGACAGAAGCTGCTGCTTTGGGACAGGAAGTGCCACGATTGCTGGATTGTGACGGTCTTTGTAGGGTACCCATTGATTCTCGATGTCTGAGAAGTCTGCCCACTGGGACAGGAAGGGAATTTGAATCTCTGAATAGGGCTGGTATCCTTTAAGAAGTTCCTCATGGGACCGTGCATAACCCCAGAGCGTTATGCCTCCTAAATGGCCTCGAAAGCTGTGTTGGTGTTCTGACAGATCACCACCTAGCAGAAAAAGTCGGCAGGCCTTGATGTAGGTACTGTACAGATCACCTGACTGTTCACTGCTCTCACTAACCTTCGAGTTATCTATATACAGTGCCATCTTACGGCCATCATAACTAGCAACCACATGGGTCCAGATTTTTGGCTGGTAGCGGTGACGTCCCATTATAGTGGTGGATTGAAGAGCCCGGTCTGTGCGTAAAGTAAAGAAAATCTTGCCATCTTTTCTTCCTGTAGGATCTGCTGCTTGAATACCAACTGACCAGCCTTTGTTGCTCATGGGATAGGAGCAATTATCAAACAAACCTAAAAAAGGCACAAAAAGAAAAGAGTCAATGGTTACAAATGCAAAGTAATATGCGGTTGTTTGTGTGAAGAGTTTATGAGTTTAAGTAATTTCCATTCAAAAAATCCACTGATGCTCCCAGTCGTCCTTGGATAGTAGATGTCACATCTGGCAGCCAGATGTTACTATCGAAGGACAGAGAGAGGTCAGGGAACCCCTTCACCCTCCCAACAACAAACACACACGCAAGCACATACAGACATTTTTCCCTGCAAATATGAGAAAGAGATATGGGCAACTTTAAACATACATCCTAAGGGAATCAGACCACACTGAAATTTCATTCAGTGGGAAAAGCCTGCCAATGTGAGTTCAAGGCTGCAGCTTGAGACAGCATTTGCTCATTCCACCTTTGCCTCAGAAGCCATGAATCTGTATATATATCATCACCTATTTGGATAAAACTACATTTTCAAAGCTCCATTCTCATGCAAATGGATTAACATGTTATTTCACCTAATCAAATTAAGACTATTAAACTAATTCCTCTACCAAGAATTGGTGGTAACAATGCACCGTTTCCAATTGCATTTCATTATGAGCCAGCCCACAAAACCAAAAAATTCAATGTTTATAAAATTCACACTAAACTTATGTTCAAAACAAAATGGTGTTGCTTCCTACTGAGTAATCAAAAAGCTAATACATGTAACCTCTCCAATCTGGTGGCTTAAATCATAGATAATTTAAATCTAAATTATAGGAGTACTTACGTTCCGAAACAATTTTTGTTTGATTCATACTGAGTAATCAAAAAGCTCACGCATGTGACCTCTCCAATCTGGTGGCTTAAAGTTAATTGCTTTAAATACCATTTCCAATATGTTAAAAGTGTTTGACAGAGTGGGCAAGAGTTAAAAATTACTTTTTTGTTTTTTAATGGAGAAACAAAATAATCCAAATCAAACTAGAAATCTAGTACAAATCAAAGTAGACCCTGACATTCTTGTTTGGCCTTAAAACATTTTAAATGGCAATTATTTTTCACTGACTGTTTGAACATTGATCTTTCAATAGTAGATAGTAAAATAGTTTTGTTAAGCTTATATTTCATTTCTGTTTCTTTTAAAATATTTTGTTTAACATTGTGATGCATATTGTGGATATAATATTGAATTATTTAACATATGATTAAAACCATATGGTGAGTTGTTATTGAAATTATTAATCATACCCATTACAGAAGACTCTGGAAGCAAGGTTTAAGAATGTATAACAGGAAACTCAGCTTTATTTAACTTTAAAACATTAAAAATGCTAACAGCCAACAAACTGCATTGAGAGAGAGAGAGAGAGAGAGAGAGAGAGAGAGAGAGAGAGAGAGAGAGAGAGAGATGGGGGGGCGCTAAGTGACTTTTTGAAAGTTCAATGCAGGAAAGAGAAAGAGAGTCTCTTAGCAACCTTATTTGAAGAGCCAACACATTCCTAGTTGGGATGTAACTTCCTATTCCCAGGATTCAAAAGATTTTTTTTTCTATTACAGAATTCATCAATACACCCCTACTGTCTTCCTCTGATCATTTAGATATCCCATATATCCCAAACCTTAGGTTCCCTTGAGTAAAATTAAATTAATAACCCTCAAAATCAAGCATACGATCCTACCCAAGGACAAGTAAATCTGAAGTACTGGTTTTTAAAAGGTAAACTTTTTGGGGCCTTTATTCTAGTGGGACCAAGTTCCAGAGCCGTGGCGCACCTTTGGGACACATATAGTAAAGTGAGATGTCAGATGTGTAGATGTCAGATCATTGATGCATCCTAGAGTGGTGCTCTGAAGTGATTTAAAAACAAAGGTGGATTAAGAACCGATGCCACCTTTAAGAAAACACAAAACAAACAAAAAAAACGATCATGGAAAGAGCTGATTTTTAGAGGCTTTCTAATGGATTACCAAATGCTTGCAAAGGGTTCTGAATGATCAGAGGTCAGTTTTGACCTTAAGACACCTTTTCCTCTTACTAAGAGGTTGTTTTTTAACCATCTACGGCAGATGTAAAGGTCTTGCATGGGTTACAAAGAACACCATCTGACGCTTTGTTTTTGCACCTCTTACTTGCAACAAATCTCAGAAGCACTTCCAGAAATAATCATTTCCACGTTGACCCTCGGCAGCAATAAACAAAGCACATTTACCTGATTATGAAAGCCTCCTTCAGGGATCCAGCACCTTCTCTAATGTTCCACAGCCTATTTTGATTATTTGCTATGTTTTAAACCATCACATTGTGTTCTGAAAAAAGTCATCTATCAAAGACAAAGGTCAGCAAGGGCGCCTTAAAATTTGGAATATAATATTTCTCAATTGTCTTCAAAGACTTTTAGACAAAGACTGGATTTGACACAAACCGTAGCTTTGCATGGCAGCACACACTGTGTTTCGAAAATGTGTTAATACTATCACACTCCTGAACAAGCTGTCAGATGGTCTCCAGAAAATGCTGCTTGAGAATCAAACTGTGTAATGCATAATAGTTAATAAATGTAAGGCTAAACACAACACAGCTGGTGTTTAAAACTTTTTTCGATAGCAGTTTTCAGAAGCAGCTGGATTTTCTCATTTCATATCAGATGCATCCCCTTAAATTAAACATGTCAATGCTGAGACACACCATTTGATGAGTTCGAGGCATCAAATTGACCTATAATTATTTGAATCTGCTTTTGCTTTATTTCTACTGATAAAACAGTTGCTGATTGTGAATCAAACATTTCAAGCCTTCATCTAATAATGTTGTTTAGAAAATGATGACTAGGATTCCTAGAAAACCGATTCAAGTAACTCAGCAAATGTCATGGGGTGTTTTTCTTAACAGTGAGAATAAAATACTGCACAAACACCAACCTGCTATGATGCCAGGATTATTCTGCCCTCCCTCCGGCTTGACCCACAGCTCCAGGGTGAATCTGGATCGGGGTATCTCAACACCAGACTTGGGGTTCATCTTTAGTTGCTCTGCCTGGCCACTAAAATAAATGCAGGTCATCCATTTTTTTCTGAAATCCTGAACATCCGGTTTCTGGAGTTCTCCAGCTGTGCTCTGAAGCCCCTCTTGCTCCCCGGAGAACTCTTCATTTTCTGCAGTGTAATCAGTGTTTTGGTGCACTTTGGAATTGTCTGGGATTTCCTCTTTGTTTGTAAACTCTGTCAGACTCCGTGCAACCCTTCCACTTGACATTTTGTTGAGTGAAAAATCCCCAAAGTGTTCTTTTGGGTGGTATTTATAGATGTTCTGTGACTTAGCAGAACCAACATCATTGGTCCACTGTGACTGTTTGATGTTTTCTCCCCAGATAAAAGTCTCCTCAAGAGGTTCATCATAAGCCTCATTTTTGTCTCTTATTTCACCCTCACCGACTCCACAGTCCCCTGTACACGTGCTCACCCTATTGATTAGCTTCAGTTGTTGCGGCAAGCGAGTGTAGGTTGCGGCGGCTGCCTCTAGAGGGTCGTGTTGCGCAGCAGAGCGTGGCGGCCGCCGGTGACTGACGGAGCCGCACTGCTCTCCGGACAGCGCTTGCTCCACTCTCTGTGTCAGAGTCCGTTTAAACCGCTGGATATGATCTGCCTGAGCGCCGTTTAGCGGCCACTTGAGAAACACAGCAAGGATAACAGCCAGTAGAATAAAAAACTTCATGGTATCGAATGTAAACTAGCATCCACTCAGTGGACATGTGTGTTTGTTTGTTTCTTTTGAAGAGCACGTGCAGAGTGAGTTGATAGTAAAATCTGTTAAAAGCCGTTTTATAACACCCTTCTTCATTGACACGCGTAAAAAATGTCCGCTGGATGTATTTTGGAAGAGGAGTTAAATCAGTGCGTGATGATGGATTGTATGTTCCTTTTGAGAAGGTACTGTGCAAAAAACAGTATAGAACAATTATAATGAACACTTTATGTATAACTCGCTTGTCAATTGTTTTGGTCCAACAATTTAATTAAAATTCTACCCTCCAGTTTATGGGGCGATCTTAAATGCGCATCGTGCGCGTAAAAGTCATCATTCATGGGCTGAATTGCGCGCGCGTTAACCTAACCTTGTTAGGACTTAAAGAAAACTGCATAGACGCATTTAGATGCACACTTACACAGCTTTTTGTCTGTACAGAGTAACGTTCTTTAAAGGGAAAAAAATGCTGGTTAAAGTTTATTTGAGTGTGCACCTTTCAATGGCGCGCGTCCAAATGGTGATTTTCTCGCTTCATCCAGAAAATAAACCTCCAAACCGTTGGTATCAAAAGGTTTAGTGGAGTAGTATAACTAGGGTGAAGGTCCTCTCAAAAATATTTTATTTCTTTTCTAAAAGGATTAAAATCCAAGAGTGTAAAGGCACTGAAAGGATGGCTTCTGGCTTGTTCCGAAGGATGAGGGCTCTCTGGATCACCTTGAGCCAGTGCTGGATCTCCTCTTTTGCTCCGTTAACGTATTAGTAAAGTTCCCGAGCTGTGTCCTGCATGGCGCACGCGCTCTCCACATCTCCACATCAGATCAAACTAACGCGCTAAACGCTTTATCTGTTTCCTCCAGCTTGACATCACAAAGCCAGCCCCTGAGCCATTAGGAAAGGAAAGTTCAGCTAGGTCCAAGCCAGCCCTCGCATGCTTCATTGTAACTTTCTTTCATTCCATTGACAGCTAGCTGTTACACCTACAGTAGGGTTTCTTAAACTCATTACATCTAAATGATTTTGTGATATTGATGTTATAATTAGCATTTCGCATCAAAATTAATGTTTTTGTGATTGATCCAGGGAGTCTGTAAAATGAGATAAATTTAAATCTAGTTTTGCTTTTGGTACAGAAAAAAAAATTAATGAGACAAGTAAAGCAAAGCGGCACGAATTTGAACAGAAAAGCAACTGTATAATTTATCTTATTTATTGTGTGCATAAAAATACTATTAAAATTCAGAAATTAAAACCAATTTTTGATTTCAAGTTGAAAAATATATTCCAATTTCAATGTATCACACAGTAATTAAAAAAAAAGCTTGTTACAGCTTATGTTTCTCAAGGAATAGCTGTGAGATACAGCTTAGCACATATATCATCCTAAGAGTTAAATTAACACTACTCGGAGTGTATTTGGTCCCACTCTACATAGAGTTAAACCGACTCTGAGAAAGAGTAATTTAATAATCTATTTTCTTCATGTTTTTCCAAATCTGCACAGCAAAGAGTAAAAACAGACAAAAGTAGACTGTTTAGTTCAAATAGACTTATTTCAATAACTCTCCTTCAGAGTTGGTTTAACTCTATATAGAGTGGGACCAAATACACTCTGAGTAGAGTTAATTTAACTCTTAGGATTTTACTGTGATAGGGAATCAACACAAAGGGAATGAACTTGCATTTGCTGATGAACAAGCTTATTGTTACATGTGTCTGTAAACTTGGGAATTTTTGGGATGGATCATGTATACGAAGTGTCATGTATAGAAAACTAATTAACTACTTCTGTAAATCTAAAAATTTTGTAAATAAAACTGATACGCCACCTCCTTCTTTTTCGTAATATTTTAACAACCAATTCAACCTTAATACAATAAGGTACAGGAACAATAAGATAATGTAAATAACACTGTTTTGTTATTGAAGCTACCTTTATGAGGAGAGGTCTAAATCTGCTCACGTAAAATAACAATCATTTCCTTTAAAAAATATGCATTATTGTTTTGATTCTGAACGTTCTATAATTTTGTTCTGATAGGTTATTCAACACCTGTGACTTTTTGTGTGTGATTCTCTATTAATTTCCAGAAAAGTCACCTGACACATTTCAGCATCTCTATCAAGCTATATATGTATAGCTGACACGTTGTTTAATTAATATACAGCAAACAAATCTTGTATGACTTGAATGATGGTGGTGATCAGAGTATTACTGTAACATAAGCAGATACCATTAGTTTTTTTTCCATTTTCGTTCATCCCAAAGGGACAGTTCAATGAAAAAATTAGTATTCTGTTATCCTCAGAAATTAAATCAAAGTTTAAGCAAAATTAAACCAACTAAATTTTGTCTGTCAAAATTTGGCAAACCAAAAATAATCCCATTGCTTCTCAAAGCATCCTGTGTTTTGTAGAAAACTTAATGTACAGTGCTGTAAATCTCTTTACTGGTGTGCATTGTGAATAACAGCCCTATGCCTGCAGGTGCATACAGAGTTATGTGACTTGCAAATGAGATTCGACTGAAAGGACAGCAGATCTTTGACAACAATCCTTCCACATACGACACCTCACTCTACAGTGGTCAAAAAGTTACTCATGGCGCTGTTTCATTTCCCAAACGCATCAGTTTCCACCTCAACATTTTTGTGAGGCTCAATTTGCAAACGGGCTTGACTTGGGATAACTGGCAGTTAAGGCAGGGGCCCCTTCAGGGGTAAAAGGGCCCTAACAGTGGGAGGTAAGAATTCCGCAACCAGCCTAAGGATCTGCCTGCACAACCTTCAGCTTTTTTGTATCAAAGTGCTTTGAAATACAGCTGCAACTGTGTAAAAAAGTGAATGGTCGCTACTGGGCCTCACCCCCCACTGCAAAGGACCTCGAAGAGATTATCCCTCGTTTTGAGGCTGCCCAACCCCAATCCAATTCTAAATGACCAGAAATGCAATGGGAAAATCCAACCTGACTCGTTGGACGTAATCCCCTTGTCCATCATTTAAAGTGAACTTCGTTCCGTTGTGGGATATAGTCAATGTATGTCCATTGCAGATTCAAACTGTGATATCTAACTATCTCAACTATCTAAACAATTTCACCACCACAGATTCAATTTATTTGAGAAGATACAGTGTTAGGAGCAGGTGTGCACTGTCTGAACTCTTAGCGTCACTTCTCAGTTATTTATGGCTGGTTTGGCTTAAAGGCCACTCATGATGAGCATCTGATGTTTTTTTTTTATTTCCTCTCCTTGTCTCTACTATGTGGTATCATATATAAACATATCCCAGTGGAAGCTTGGGCATGTTGCCCTTCTAAAAGTGAGTGAGCGAGTGAGCGAGTGAGCGAGCGAGTGAGTGAGCGAGCGAGTGAGCGAGTGAATGTGTGAAAGAGAGAATGAGTGAGTGAGTGAGTGAGACTGAGTGAAAGTGAAAGAGTGAGAGAACAAGTGAGTGAGTGAGTGAGTGAATCTGAGAGAGATTGAGACTGAGTAAGAGTGAATGAGTAAATGTGAGAGAGTGAGTGACCGAGAGAATGAGAGAGTGAGTGAATGAATGAATGAATTAGTGAGTGAGAGAGTGAGTGAGTAAATGTGAGACAGACTGAGACTGAGTGTGAGTGAGTGAGTGAGCGAGTGAAGGAGTGAATTAGTGAGTGAGAGAGTGAGTGAGTAAATGTGAGAGAGACTGAGTGTGAGTGAGTGAGCGAGTGAAGGAGTGAATTAGTGAGTGAGTAAATGTGAGAGAGACTGAGTGTGAGTGAGTGAGCGAGGGAGAGAGTGAGTGAAGGAGTGAATTAGTGAGTGAGAGAGTGGGTGAGTAAATGTGAGAGAGACTGAGTGTGAGTGAGTGAAGGAGTGTATTAGTGTGTGAGAGAGTGAGTGAGTGAGTGAGTGAGCAAGCAAGTGACTGAGCAAATGAGAGTGTGTGAGTGAGTGAGTGAATGAATCAGCGAATTAGTGAGTGAGTGTGTGAGAGTTAGAGAGAGAGCGAGTGAGTGAGTGAGCGACTGAGAGAGTGAGCGAGAGAGCAAGTGAATGAGTAAATGTGAGAGAGTGAGTGAGTGAGTGAGTGAGTGAAATAGAGAGTAAGTTTATGCACAAAGAATTGCTCTATGGTTATATATTTTCTATAATGGCACATGTGAAAACCAAATCGCCCACACAGTCTTTGTAGAGTATGATTTAAATGGCTAGACTTGAGCGTATAACTTTATCCGCTCATTTAATCTTAAATATTGTACTCATATAACACGTCTGATAACATGTGACTCACACATCATTTTTTGTCAGATCCGGCTACAAATAATAATAATAATAAAAACATGAGTTCTAAAACTTTAATGGTGGGGTTTAATGCTACAATACATGTGCTGATTTGTGTCAAAATAAGTCGTTTTTTTTTTCATTTCATAATTATTTACAAATACTTGACCAAAACATATGCTTTTCTATATTTGCAAATGTGGTTTATTTTTCAGAAAATATCCAACATCGTAGAATTGAATAGTTTAGCTTTTCAAATGTCAGATTATTGCCAGAGGTTCTGTGGGTCAGATATTGCTTGCCTTTTTCTTCTACCTCTTGGCTCACATATTATTATTTGCATTTCAAACAAATATCAAACAGTAATTTTGAGTTATGTGAATATTTGTTTAATTGCAAAAATGTTAAAATTAAAAAAAGTGCACCGGCATTTACAGGATGAGTAAATGCAACAAAAAGGATATAGAACAAAAAAGGTTCTAAATCAAGTGTCTTTTCAAAAAGAAGACACAACATCTGTATATTTGTGTCTAAATATATCTAGATAAATATCTATATTCTAAAAATAATTATGTTTGATTTCAATTTGTCTGAGAGTGCATACTGCACTCCACGTGTTGCTGGTGAGAGATGGGCAGATGGTATTTGTTACTCATCTTCCTCTGTTACCAATGAAAATGAAACAAAGCTATCTGAGCAAAATAAACGACTTATGTTTTTAAATGTAATTTTCTTATTGCCTTTAGTGCTATTTAATGTTGACTCCAAGCAAATTGTCTGTCTGATGGAAACATGTCATTTTTATCTAAAAAGGATATTCACAAAACAACGCAGTTCAAATGAATTAAAGCTACAGATTAACTGCGGAATTCATAAATCACATGCTTTGTTAGAATAACCCCAAATTTGACATGATAATCCCCCAATAGTATTTCAGTGTACTTCTGAGTCTTGTAACTTACCAGTTTCCTTCCAAAAGACACATTGTACTCGACGGTGAGTGCAGAAGATCAATCAACTGTCCACACTATTTCTCAAGTATTTATCAGTTAAAAGGACTTTATTTCTCCCTCCAGAGCCATAACAGAAGCATTAGATATATGAAAATATTTGAAATGGCAAACAAAGATAGCACATTTGTAACAGAGACACAACTCTGGCAAATGCGCACAGACACAACTCATCTTGACGTTTGCCGATCCCCTCCCATTACAGCTTATCCACTTGGAATTTAAGTTGGCTTTAATAGCTTTGTTAACTATGGAAAGCCAGCTCTCAATTTGTAACAAGTGGAGGACTTCTGAATCAACAAATGTGAGATTTAAAAAGCTTTGAAGTGTGGTCCACGATGGAGGTCAGTCGGGGAGAGGAGGGCTGGTATTAACTCATTAAATGTGTAGAAAAGGCTCCGCCAATTTCAAATTGCTCAGATTGATGCTCTCTGCACAAAAAGAACATGTTGAGTGAACATGATTTAAAAAGTCATCCATTATAATTCTGATCAAATCAAATGAACTGATTTAAAATGTTGTATCTAATTAAAGGAAGCAAACTGTCTCATCAATTAGATACAATGACAAAAACTTAGAACACCATGAACGGCATGTTTTTATAATGTATAAATGGTTTTGTAAATCTGCTATGTTTTGATTCCACAGAACCATTTAATCTAATACACGTGGATGCTTTGGATACAGATGCATGAGGAGAACATGCAAACACAACCTTTCATGCTTTAACCAGTAACCTTCTGGCTGAGGGAATCGTCACTGCATCTTTTATACATTTAAACATTAGTTCAATTATCCAAAAGGACTTAAAAATCAAAGAATAAACACATTTGGCCACTTTTTGCTTTCCCTAGGGTTCAAAGTCACTGGTTGAAAGGGACTGATATCATTGTAATTACCATTAAAAAATTATAGATTTTTGTTCTCCCCTAGCCTTGTCACAGCCTACAAGAGACAACAGTTCCCAACAATCTTCAACACCAAAATATTTTCTGTTGCATTTAAAAGCTCCAGTCACCCTTTTTTCATTAACTAACTATTGTAAATATATAAAGCTGATTTTAAAACATCGCAGGAAAAATACAATTTGACAGGGAGATCTTAGAAGCTTGTTTGGTTGTGGATACAGTAACAACGCCCCCTAGCGGGTAAAATTGAAAGTTCAGTCTGGATTGTCTGAAAGTATTTTAGAGGTTAAATAGTTATAAGTAATTCAATCAATATTCAAAGTTTGCAAAACTGGGGTTTGAATTTAGCTACTCCAAAGCAATTAATCTCAATAATGTGATCGTAAAGTGTGGAAAAAATGTTGTATGTGTTTTGACATAACAACATATATTATTTTGATAAATCGCTGCTAATTATATTATTTATGTTAGGAAAACACTTAGGCTGGAACATTTAATTATGCGTCTTGTCCTCTTTAAAACATCCATTAATAAATAAAACAAAAATGAGATTTAATATCCTCTGTAAAGCCCTGTGATGGTCTGTGGATCAAAGACTGTAACAATATGGATGACGTGATGTGAGATATATGAACATATATGTGATATATATGTGACAGATATGAGTATATATGTGACATATTAACATACATGTCTGAGTGTCACTTATGTCAAATATACTATTTATAAGGTAGCAGCCATGATTTCTTCCAATCAATAGAATTAATCAGAGTTGCCCAGAATAATTTACATTCAAGATTATTATGCTTCTTTCTTTGGTACACTATGAATTACACAGCTTATGAGTTAATACATTAACGTTACTATTGATCACTACCTTTTTTATTTTTCCTCCCAGCCGACAGGTGGCAGCAATTCCTCAACACTCGGAGAAGTTCTCGCGTGAACATCCTGTAGATTGAAATTTCTAAAGCTTTGAGAGAGTTGTCAACAAATCTCTGCGGAGCTGCAGGTTTATTTTAGCATCGAGCACCTCCACTGCAACCCTCCTGAATGCAATAACACACCCCAACTATGCAGAAATAAGCCTCGTTTTGTGCTAGTCTTTCGTTTTGTGGAATTGCTTTGTTCTTTTCTCTTCTCCGTTTCGCTTTAGCTTGTTAGCATATTACATAGCCGCCCGGATGCGGTGAGTCAAGAAGCTTCAGCTCTGGCCTTCCGACGTCCGCAAGCAGCTTCAGGTATGTCCAGCAGTCGACAGCAGCAGCAGTCTAGCGGTGCAGCGGGCTCTGTCCCCGCGACCAACTCTGGGAATGTCCGTGGAGCGACGAACGCGAGCAGCGGGGTTCAGAACGGGGTCTCTTCTCGGACTCTAGGCTCGGTAGTCGAGGGACAGGCCGCTCGACTGGGCTCGACAAGCAGGAAGAGACCTCTGTACAACGGTCTTATGAATTCTTTTGAGGACAAAAGTAATGATTTTGTTTGGTAAGTAAATACACATTCCCTCTCAGCGCTGCATTTGGGTCGGAACTACTGGGAGTAAAGTTGGAAGTTGTCATTTGAAACGTGCAAGTGTCTCTCTCTCAAACCTGCTATTAAGTACACCAAGTTGAGACTGAAATGTTGTTTTTTACTTTATTTTGTATCTGATGCCAAACGTGTTTTTTCCCTGTAAAGTAGAAAATGTAAAGTCCATATTTTATTTGGCAATATCACAAATCATATTCTGACAGGATAAATCAGACTCAAGTGTGTCATATAAAGTTATGTTCTTAAATATATGACTGACGTAATTTCCCCAGTGCAGTGTTAAAAAGATGCGTACTGTAAAGTTTAATGTTGTGCTACACCAACAACATTTACCCAATTTTGCAATAGGAGTAAAACCTTTGCATGCCAGTGGCGGTTAAAGTGACAGCTGCCACTGTTTTAGTGATAGAATGCCCAAATATGATGAAAGCATACACATCTTTCTCAGACTAATTATAGAATAAAAGAATTGTCGTCAGTTAAGTATGAGCCAATTATTTAGTTAGAGTTGCCATTAAACCAAACGGATGCCACTGTACACTCACAATTTTATCGTTTAGCCACACCAGCAAAAAAACCATGGTGTCGTCCGTGGCATGTTGTCCAATTCTGCATTAAGGGAGAAGACCAGTGAAATTAATTCACCAATGCAAGGAAAACATCACAGCAGCGTAAAATCATGCAACAAACTTGTTAGGAGCCACTACTTAAACCACTAAGGTTTCACTCCCTCTCCTATTTTGTTTTTAATTGGTTGAAATATTAATTTTTCTTTTTAGTTTTTCTCTCAGCATATGTATGTATGTATGTAGGGATATATATACACAGTGGTACCCCAAGTTTTGCATGAAAAACACCTAATCTGTGCAATGGCTCTCAGAAACAACAGTACAAGTTGATAAAAAAAAGGAAAATCAGAGAAAAATCAAGTAACATTTTTTTCAAACCTTAAATCTACACATTGTTAATATAATACAACAATAAAACACATGTAAAATACGTAATATGTACTAGGGGTGTAACGGTACGCTAAAATCGTATTCGGTTCGATACAGTGTCTTGGAGAGCTCGGTTCGGTTCATTCGGTTCGGTACAAAACATTAAGAACTTACATATTCTTTATTTTGAAAAGCTGCCAATACACAATAGAATTCTTGCATAAAATAAATAAAAGTGACACTTTTGGGTGATATTTTAAATAAATTGCACTCTTTATAAAGAAATACAATTTTTTTTTTAAATAAAAAATTAAATACTGCAACTAGTTATGATAGATTAACCTATCCACATTTTCTGAAGAGAGCACAGATCTGGTTATAATATCTTCAGCAGTAGAAAATGTTAGATGTGTTGCCTGCCCGATCTCCGTGGAACAATGTCGGCATACAACTTTAAATTCATCCACTCGTCTATCCCCGTTATGTATTTTAACAGAGAAGTCAAAGTGTTCTCAAACAGGAGACCGTCTTTAAGCTCTGGCTTCTCTTTCGCTATGTCCATTTCTCACAGCTACTCATGCACCGCTACTGTGTTTCACTCAATAGCGTCCGTGCGGAAACTCGCCTAGGAACATAGTTCCGCTGCGCTTAATATCGCGCTAATAATGCATTTATATAATTTAATAAAAATACCGAATACCGAAACGGTACGCAAGTGTCCCGAACCGAACAGGCCGTACCGAAACGGTTCAATACATCCCCGTGAACCGTTACACCCCTAATATGTACACAAATGTGAAACCTTACCTTGCGCGTGAAGTGATGTGTTGAAGAAGGTGGAACTGATGGCAGAAAACATTACGGCACTACGTATGAAAGTTTACTTTGTGAATATATTTCATGAATTACTGACACCAACTCGGTTTCAAGCTCAAGCGTAGTGAGAAGGGATGGAGAGACGCTTCTGAGAGCGTGTCACAGGGTTTCTCGAACTTGCGCTATAGAACAGCACATTCCACATTATAAACGTTATTTCTTTTAGGGTACCTTGACTCTTGTTAAAGTACATTATTGGTAATCTATACACAATGTTTCACTTGATTTAAAACGGATTTAAAGTGTTTTAAAGCATATTAGCCCCCTTTAGCACTGTCTGCAAGGGAGAATGGAGCGCCAGGACCCGGAAGCGCAGTGTGACATACCTAACAAGCAGATAATATAGCAGAACTGTTGACGGTTTTTTGTATTTTTGAATTTTTTGTATCTCCAAGCAAAATATTTCCTGCGAGACCTTTCGTTTATCGAACATTTCGTTATTACATTAGGAGAACTGCCCACTCTCTTGTACCTCCAACAGCCTTCGTGTATTGAAAAAGGGATGCAAGTCTTGCTAATCTTTTTTTTTTCTTTTACTAAACAGCCCTATATGCTTTGACATGATAGAGGAAGCTCACATGACAAAGTGTGGTCACAGTTTCTGGTGAGAAACACTCCTTTGCTGAGTTTAATGCTCCATCTACAGTCTTTATTAACGTGATTATGTCTTGCATTGCTTCTAGCTATAAATGTATACGGCAGAGTTTTGAAGATAGCAACAGATGTCCAAAATGTAATTATATCATTGACAATGTGGATCAACTTTACCCTAACTTTTTAGGTATGTGTTTGTATAATTGCATCCCAGTTTGGTTTATCTTCTTATTACTTCCATATACGTACAGATGACTAGTTTTCTAAACATATTTGTTTCTGGTTTTGCAGTGAATGAATTAGTCCTAAAGCAGAAGCAGAGATCTGAAGAGAGGCGACAAGATCTTTCCGTAAGCTTTTTTTGTTTCAATTGTTTATTATTATTATTGGCGGGTTTTTGATGTACCATTTTTGAGTGATGTCAAATGTTGTTTTTAGAATGTAGCCAAATGGCAGATTTTCCAAGATCTCATCGAAGGAGGTCAAGAGAATATGGATATAGCAAACATCAACTACATATTAGAGTACCTCGTACAGAAAAAGAAACAGCTGGAAGCAGTAAGTATACACTACAAAGTTATTAGCTTTCCGAAATTTTCTGTTTCAAAACAGAAGGATACCAAAGGCTTTAGGATTTGGTGGAAAACTGACTCCAATAAACCAAATGTGGTGATTCAAGGCTTTTGATAATTTATCTGTTGCTTACCCCGACCTTCTTGGTGATTGTGTCCGAATTAAGACCTTTAAACACTGGAAACAATGTGAGGTGAATAAAAAGCACCAGCATAATCTAAACGCAACACCTTTTTATTGAAAGACGAACTGAAATTGGTTGTTGATCCAGCGATGATGATATTGTGTCCCTAGTGTCGTGATACAGCTCAGTGAATTTCAACATGACTGGATTGTTATGAACATGGGTTCAAATTCAGGAGTAGTTTTTGTTAAATATTTCTTATGAAATAATAACATACAAAATAAGCGATATATCAGACTAATCAGTGTTTATTGAAATTGAAAATGTTAAGTCAACCCCCAGATTGTCACGATTTAAATCACAACACAACATGAGCCCCACCTGTTTCAGGTCTCATCCTACTCAAGTCATTTTCAAAAAATGTCTATCGGTGCACGGAGTTGGTTGGGTAGCGGGCATGGCATGGTGAAATATAGAAAATAAGGGCTTCATAACAACAGATAAAACGCACACATATCTGCACTCTCCTCTCAATTGGAACCGCATCTTCAGATAAATACAAACTGCATTGATTTGCAATACCCAAGTCCATCAATCTCCAGTTAGCCTTCTTGAGGAAAATGCTCGCTACAAATCCATAGTTCCGAAGTGTCTGTTGTTTGTGGCCAACCAACCACTCGAAGCCAGAGTTTAACTCATCACAGGCATAAGCCATGTGCACAATGCACCATGAAAACGAACACTTGCGAACCATTCTCAACTCCCAACTACTGCTTGATAATAATGGTCAGACTCATTAATGATTAAAATGAAACATAGCAGCCATTTAGGACAAAAATATAATGTCTTTTCAAATAAGAAGTCATGAATAAAAAATAGAAATTACCCAGTTTTACCCACAATTAAGTGTAAAAATAACGTTCAATGCATGACATCCTCTGAAAATATTATCCTGTGTATTATGAAACAGTGTGCATGTATTAAAAACAATAATTGAACCCAAAATAGCCTGTTATTACTTGAAGAACAGTTACAAATTCTTGCATGATGACTTTACAGCCAAATAGCTAGCTAACAGTGTCTGCTAACTGATGTGTGGAGGATTTGCAATTTTAAACAAATAGTTGTCACGACCATGGCTTTTGCAACCAACCAACCTGTCCCGCCACACCACTCTGTTGAACAACAAGATCACCTCCACCTCAATGCATATCATTTAATACTTTAATTAATGCTCAACTCTAATTGGCTGATCTGATCAAGTTTTGGGACTAAGCATTAGGTCAGTTGTCAGTCCGAAATCCTAAACGCTCATATTCTATTAATGTTTTTTTGGTTTCAGGGATCAGAAGCTGCCCAACGCCAGATTTTTATGGATTTCCTGAAGGAATCTAGAAGAAATAAAAGAGAGGTTGAGCGTCTGGTTTTGAAATGTTATGTAATGCAATGATGAAAACTGTGGTAACTCATAATGTTTCTGTTTCTTTGCCTCGACAGCAACTGGAAGAAATACATACAGAACTTAGCGTTTTGGAAGAGGATATCAAACGAGTTGAGGTCAGTTAATATTGAGATTTTCAAAAAGTTGGTAGAAATAGGCCTTTTATGAATTCATATACTTTTATGAATTTTTTTTTTCGTACAGACCTTTGTATGTTTCTTTCTTGCTCATGGTGTGTACTGAACACATGTTTTACATATGAAAAATGGCTTTGATGAATTAATGAATTTTATTTTACCTCAGAAGGAAATGAGTGGTTTGTACTCTCCAGTAAGAGTCATTGATCACGATTCTGACAGTACTGTTCCCCAGGTTGAAGCACCCTCTCCTGCTCCAAGGTAAGAAACAGAAGCAACCAATGTGCATGTCTGCCCAGTATGTTTTGATCACATAGCATTTTTTTTTTGTGCCCAGCTGTAGTTTAATTGACCCTACGGACTACATTCAGCCTCCTTTTCATGGTAGCTCACAGGTAAATGTGTAAAAATGGTCATTCATTGGTTTGCGGCTTAATATTGGTGCTAATAGCCTTTTCTGTCAGTTTAAACGGCAAACATGGTACAACAGCACTCTGACCTCTCGACGGAAGAGACTGACGGATCACTTTGAGGATCTGGAGCAGTGTTATTTCTCAAAAAGGATGTCTCAAATAACTGGTTAGTTTATATACTCTAAGGACTATTTTGATGCGTTTTAGCCCTTTATTAAGAAGGTATCTCTTTGTTTTTGACAGATGACAGCAGGACTGTTAACCAGCTTGATGATTTCATGGAGTGTCTATCAAAATGTACTCGTTATAACTCTGTGAGGCCCCTTGCCACACTGTCTTATGCCAGTGACCTTTACAATGGTTCCTGCATTGTTTCAAGGTAAGAGTGGTGAAAGATTTGATCAGTGACTTTCTTATTAAAGAAAGACAGTAACTTATTAAATAAAGTGCTTTCACATTACATGTTAAACTGGATGTTCCTGGTGTTAGAAACTGCATAAAAAAGTACATTTTAAAAACCCATAGTAGATGCTGGCCTTGTGTTTAAATTCTTTTTGGAGCAGCCAGAAGGGGGTAGTGTTGTTCTATATATTCCTTCAGGGTTTCCAACGGTCTTTAACGTAGCCCAAATTTTAGGTCTTTAAAAGTCTTAAATTTAATAAAACTTGCTGTTCAAAGTGTTCTTGTTCTTGAGCCGTCTCCAAGTCTTTTCATGTTAGTTTTCATGTAAAAAAAATCATGTTTCTCTGAAAATGTAGTATTAAAAATGCACCATTGTTCATCATTTACCAGTAACATTTCACAATGGATTCACTCATGACAAATGATTAATCTAGAAAACAGCATTTTTTGTATTCAATTCAAAGAACACAATCCACATGCTGTATTGTTCCTGATCTCTGAAAGATATCTGACACCAAGCAACTAGCTACAGTATTAGCAGATGAGAAAATCAATTCAAAGTCCCGTTCTCATGTCATAACCACATCGTTGACTTCACAAATGAAATAAATAAGCTTAAACTGTCACTTATTTTTTTATGCAATTTTCTTTGCTAGTACAGTGATTATTATTTGAGACTTTTTCGGTAGAAAACATCGAACCAGCTTTTTCTGAGTGGTCTAGGGGTTGTTTGGATACATTGCAGTTCTCCTCACTTTGGCTTTCCGTGTTTGAGTGGAAGTACAGCGGATAATGAGCGTGTGTCAGGAGAACTTGCTGTGCTAACACTTGTTCTGTCTCATCTCTTTTGCAGCATCGAGTTTGACCGTGACTGTGATTACTTTGCCATCGCCGGTGTCACTAAGAAAATTAAAGTGTTTGAATATGGCACTCTGGTCCAGGATGCGGTGGACATACATTATCCTGTCAATGAGATGATGTGTAACTCTAAAATTAGGTATAAAAGGGTCAGGAGTGGGGGTTGGTCTCAGTTGATTATGCAGGCGATAACTGAATGTCATGTTTGTGTTGTTGAAGCTGTATTAGCTGGAGTAGCTACCACAAAAACCTTTTAGCCAGCAGCGACTATGAGGGGACAGTCATAGTTTGGGATGGGTTTACGGGCCAGAGGTCAATGGTCTACGAGGTAATTCACATATTTCAATTATGCCGTAAATGTTTGGCTTCATATATCACTGTCTACCATAGTTCTTCCTTTAGTTGTTTTGTTGTCTGACCAGAAATGTGAGCTTTAAAATAAGTTTGAATTAATCACGAATGACATTTTTGTTTCTTAACATTGTCAAATATTCTAAATCAAATATTTGTTTATATGTATGAGTCAATCTGTTAGTTCTAACATTTCTCAGATCATATATGGTCCCAATCTATCGGGTGCACTTCAAAGTGCTAAAATTTTCACACTCAAGTTTGATTCCCGCAGGAGCATGAAAAGAGATGTTGGAGCGTCGATTTTAACCTTATGGATCCAAAACTCCTCGCTTCAGGATCAGATGACACCAAAGGTATTTCTACAGCTGAGCTGTTGAAGGCTAAAGTTGTTTGCTAGATAGATCAACCATAAAAATATTCATGAATGCAATGTTCTTTTCACTAGTCAAGATATGGTCCACCAATCTGGAAAATTCTGTAGCCAGCATAGAAGCCAAGGCCAATGTTTGCTGTGTTAAGTTCAGCCCATCCTCTCGATTTCACCTGGCCTTCGGTTGTGCAGGTACATAATTCATCTGAATCCATCTATATAAATATCACTTCCTGATAATAATCTTTGTAAAACTTTGGCCTCCTGCTTCTTTTTCAGACCACTGTGTGTACTACTATGACTTGCGAAACACTAAGCATGCGATGATGGTTTTCAAAGGCCACAAAAAAGCAGTGTCCTATACCAAGTTTGTCAACGGAGAAGAGATTGTGTCTGCGTATGTAAACAGTGAAATGGCTTCTTTTTTTGTAGAACGTTTTAGAGCATTTAGGTGGAGCATTGGCTGGGAGAAGTGGGTGGTGTAGGTGTATTAATCCACAAGTGTTGTCTGATGTTTCCAGTCAATTTGGGGTAGGGTTTTTGCGAAAAGGATTTGAAATTTGCACTCTAGGCAAATTTATTGAACCTACCTACACATACCTATCCACCAACCCATTTTTTTTAAGATAAGGACAATTATATAAAACCATGTGCAGCGTAGTATAGCCTTCAGTTCATAGGTGACCCATTAAAACTTCATTATAACTTTGTAAAATCTGATATTTAAATCTGCTAACTTTTTTCACTAGTGATAATGGAAAGATCAGAGGATCAAAATATTTTTGATCTGATATTAATATGCTCACCATCTCAAAGAGCTTTGATGTAACTCAAAAAGCAAACTTCTAATTGACAATCTAATTGGAAAATGAGCGTACTGTTGTATGAGATATGTTTCTAGTCTGAAAATGAATAAAATCCTGCTCAAAGAGTGGCTAAGAATAAAAATCTAACAACTGACTTCTGTTGGTGGATTTAGTTCCTTTCATCTAAAACAAAATCTACCTTTATTTAGAACACAAATCATTTTTATTCTCAAAACATGGTCAAATTTTAATGCAATAGGGGTTTTTTTGTAAATAGATACTAAGTCAAATTCTCCACCTTGAACACACATTTTCAGAGTTCATGTCTTCAGGTGCAATTTTTCTGTAAATAATCTTTAAATCCAATCAAAGAACTGGAATTAATTACAGAAATAAAATTAGTGATGTTTTATTGATTCTTTTCTTTTTCCACAGTTCGACAGATAGTCAGTTAAAACTCTGGAACGTCAACAAGCCTAACTGCTTGGGTTCTTTCAGAGGCCACATCAATGAGAAGAACTTTGTGGGTCTCGCTTCTACTGGAGATTATGTTGCTTGTGGTGAGTATCAAGTTAAAGTATACAATTAAAAGACTGGATTTTGAGCTTTTCACACCATGTTTCTCATTGCTCTCTCTTCGGAATCAATAGGAAGTGAAAACAACTCGTTGTACTTGTACTACAAGGGGCTTTCCAAGACGCTGCTGACATTCAAGTTTGACACTGTAAAGAGTTTCCTGGACAAGGACAAGAAGGAGGATGACGCCAATGAGTTTGTCAGTGCAGTGTGCTGGCGAGCCTTGCCAGATGGGGTATGCGTGTCTTATTTCACTCATTTGATTTGTTAAATCAGTCTTTTTTAACCTTCAGTAGATGGAGGGTTCTCTGGGAACAACAGGGTCATAGTAATGAAGGTGTGCACCAAGGGTAATGTAATGACAGGGTAGAGTCAATACCATTTTATTATAGGCAAGAAAAAAAGTGAACCTTTTAGAAATCCACTGTTTTCTGAATAAATGTCATAAATAGTGATCCTTTAGTGTGATCAAGACTATTGGCAATTGCTTCAATTGGCTTCATTCACCACAGTTTGGCCTTTGTTTTCTTTGGTTTTCAATTTTTCTGGTACATAATGAATTTCTCTAACTCTTCTATAACCATTTAATTACATATGGCACTCTTGCTGGTTTTCGTCATTTGCGATCAGATAAAGAAAGGTTGTTGTTTTTTTTTTACTGGTCAAGTAAAATAAAATAAAAATTGTACCTTTTGTTTGTCAGGAAAGGAAGTAAAAGTATCACTTTGGCTAGACTTGACCTGTTTCAGAACCCTGTCTAAATCTGTATGCAAAAAGTGGAAAAGCTTCAAAAAGCTTGCAAAGTTGAGCCGCACACTTGTAAAATAGGTTGGTGGAGAAGTACAGTGGTCCACTAGTGTGCAACATAATCCAACTCGCCATAAATCAAAAACAGTAGTTTTTATTTTCGCAGCGTTGTGCGCACCAAGTTGATTTGTGTTGAGCACTAGTGGGCCATTGTAGAAAAGCGGCGTGTGATAATAGTGTGTAAAAAATAATGACAAATTGTTTTTTTTTTCCATGTCTGACAACGAATTTGGAAGTGCCTGTGGAAACACTACACGATTACTTGAGTTAATAATTTTTGAATAGAGTGACTTTGATCTTCAAACTTTTGGAGTTTAGTTTTTTTTTTGCATTTGTGTGTGTGTGTGTGTGTGCGCTCATTTTTTTTGTATTAATTTATATACATTATCATAACACTTGACAAAGATCAGATCGTTTTTTTTTTATATCACAAATGTATTCAGAAAACAATGCATTTCCAAAAGGTTAACAATATTTGCCAGTGTAGTTTAAATGTAGACTAGTATTTATTGCAAAGACTGATAAATGGACCTCCATATCGGAAAGGATTTAGCAACGTTTAGTGCATATTTGATCAACTTTCTATTGATATAAAATTTGTTTTTCGGTTGATGATAAAGCAGTTAATTTAATATTTACACCTAAATGAATCTTAACGTCCTTGACACACACTAGCAATTAATTGTAATCACCCCTAATCTGCAAAATGCAGATTTCTATTTCACTTGGTTAATCAGCTGAGACTCCAGCACAAACATTACATCAGCTTTCAGATCCCTTGTGTATCGGATAGCTTGTATTGTTGACATTTTCCCAAAGAAAAAATGACAATAACTGTGTGCCAAAACCAATATGCTGACCGGACAACATTTCTGCTTGGTGTCTAGGACTTAATTAATTGCCCTTTTCATCCGTACATAAATTACTGCTAAATAAAATGTCAGCATGTAACAATAATGAGATCTTGAGACTTGAGTGACCAGAGGCTGGCAAAAGCATTGTCAGAAATCGATGTAGTTTTGAGTTTGGGTCAAATACGGTTGGTTTTACTCACCCATTCCACTGCTTTGGTTCTTAGGACCCAAATGTGTTGATTGCAGCAAACAGTCAAGGAACAATAAAGGTGAGTAAGCTAGTTAAAGTATATAGTTCATCCAAAAAAAAGATTTTCTCGTCCTTTTGTTCCTCCATGAAAATGCATTTATTTATTTATTTTTTAAAATGTATTTTATCATTTAATCAATCAACTTATTTCATTTGCCTTTAAACAGGGTTTGTTTATACTAATCATAGTAAACAAACTGTTGATGTATATAACTTATCGTGACATTAGAGAAGGTTATATCGTCACTGACCTTTACCTTTACACTGACTGGTACTTTTTAAATGCCATTTTTACAAGTGCATAAACTTTAGTCGTCTGGATTAAATATAATCTGCTATTTGTGATTTATTTGCATCTCTGATATACAATAAAAGATCTAAAGATGTGTTTTTTCATCTATAACTGTTATCCTTTTCTTATGGTTTTAATACTGAACATATTTATATATTGTGACCTGTCTTTGTTTAATTTCAAACACCAGTTGTGCAGAAACTCTTTTAGTTATCATTTATTCGATCTGTCAGTTCTCATTTCAATACAAACATGAATTTTCCACACTGCTAATGACTTTTGTGTTTTGTAGGTACTTGAGCTAGTCTGACGTTCTTCTGTGGGCGGGGCCTTCTAAGGAGCGTATCTTCTTCGATGGCTCTTGAAAACAAGCTGAACAAGGCCAAGAGTTTTCAGATATGAGGAAAACATGGACTGTTTTTTATCAGCATTAAATTTGTAAAAGACTTGATTGATCTGCCTCGTCATACTGTCGATTATAAACTGTGGAGGTGAGAATGGAGAGGCAGATCACTCCTTTTAAATAAATTCTTCAATAAAGGTGTGAGGCTACTGGAGTGAGTATTTTTAAATCTTCTTACGCTAAGTAACCACTTTTCAACTTTGTGAGTCCAAAGCACAACACCATATCAGAGTGAAAAGCAAATGTTCAGATTTTCTGAGGGCTAGTTCTTTGTTTCTCCATGTTGTTATCTGTAAGAAATGTACGCTTGCCCAATGAAGATGTAAGTATATGACAAGAAGTTAAATTTACTTCTACAATTTTGAAATTGTAGAAATTTCAATACTGGCCAGACATCTTTTGTATGAGATTCTTTTCCGGAGTTTTTTCCGTCATGGTTAGAAAATGTAATTTTAATTAACATCCAACCTCACTTCCAGAGTGTTTTTGCATTATTTTTGGTCACATGATCTCTCTATAAACACCAGGTAAATGCATAAAACACATTTAAAGCTTAGTGACACTATGTACTTGATTGGGATTTTATGCTATCAAGCACGACACTGCTGCTTGTATTTCTCCGAGTTATTGTACAAGTGTTATTTATTTAAATAATTTATAGGATTTATGTGAACTTTGGACGCACAGCAGCATTTATTTCTGCATGTCCTCTGTAGCAAATCCTGCCTGTAATTGTTCATTTACCACATTTTAATTCACTTGAATGAATAAATGTTTTGTTTTTTTTTCTTTGTACATTTTTTTTCTATACTTTAATTTCATCTAAAACATTTTTATAAGTTTTCATTTTCATTTGGGTACACTTTCAATCTAATTTGAAGAACATTGCATGATGGTTCATACATTTGTGTTCTCTTTCATTGGATATTTTCTATTTTAACATTCTTTTGGATGATCTTTGGAGTATACTACTATTAAGGCTGTTGGTAAATGTGTTTTGTTGCATAAAATAATTAATTCTCATTATGATCAGTAAGTGAATGTTTGACCTTGTCTGATTTTCAACTGATGACACTTTTGCCATGCCTCAAACATTCTTAAAACTGTAATACCACAATTCCTTTTCTAAGTGATTAGATATTGATTTTTTTTTTCCAGAATATGAAGAAATCTGGCTCCTTTCTAAGTATGTGAAACTGGTGTAGAGTTTCTGAGGTTTGGAGGACTTTTAAGCTGAAAAGAACCTGGAACTAAGGCGAAACCATGAACTGGTGGCAGGTCACTAATGTACAGAAGGAAAAATTCAGTTAATGCCAACAGTAGGTCAGTGGTTGAATTATGCTAGTAGCCCCTTAATATGAATTACAGGTATGTGGCAGAAAATTAAATGTGTAGGGAAAGTTCATTTATTTTAATATTAGTTTATGCTGAAACTTATATTAGGGATTAGACACAACATGAAAAATTCCAAGCCTTTAATCCAAACAATGTTGTTACCCTCTGAAAACTTTGTCGTTGAACTATATTATGTTCTTAGTACTTTGTTGGGCCTCTTTTAGCACTAATTACATGTTGTTGTGACATGGAGAAGATCAGGCTTTGACACCGTTTAGGGAGCCCAAGTTGTTTTCCTTTAGTCCATCATTCATTTGCATTTCATACATTTCCTCTTGACTATAGTCTTTAGAGTTTGCCGGCCAATCAAATGTAATTATTCCATTGATAGTTTTGACTCCAAGTGGGAAGCAAAAATTACTTTTAAATTGTCCAGGTACACTGCTGTGTTGACTGTGGACTTGATAAGACATTGGACCCACACCAGCAGATGGCACAGCTCCCCAAACCATGACAGACTGGACTTTCAGCAGCTTGACTTTTGTGCCTCCGGTCTTCCTCTAGAATGAGACCTTGATGTCCAAACGAAAAGTACAATTAGTTTTCACATGAAAACTTAGCTCAAAACAGGAGCAGCTCCTGCCGTTGTTTTTGCCTCAAGCGTGGTTGTATGTGGTGATTGTACTCTTTATTTACCTTTCTTGATGCTCATCCTCTGCACCTTTTATGGCAATATTTTTCTGTTGAGACTTTTTTTACCTTATGAAGGGCATTGATAATGGTCTTCTGCACAACTGGCAAGTCAGCGATCTTCACTAAGACCAATTAGGTTCATTAGATGCCTAGAATTGTGCATAGGGAAGCATGATATTCTAATTTTGTGAAATATTGTTTTTAAATTATTATTATCTTTAATCAATAATTATTAAAATTTAAAACTGATTTGAAATGGACTTGCCCTCATTAGTATAAAAAGATTGAGGATGTGACCAAGTCAGCATCTGCACTTAAAGGAATGGAAGGCTAAATTGTCCAGGCTAGTTATATGGGTGAAAAGTCGTGTCACTCATCTTAACATAAATTTGAAGCGTGCAACCTAAACAGATCAAATAACCCAAACATGAAATATGTAGCTAAATAATTGTAACTAATTGTTTTTTTTTCACTCCCATTTCCCTTCATGGTGCCTTACTTCCATAAAGCCCAATATATTAAAGAACCTAAATCCAAAAGTTGTATTTTCAAAATTCAGGTTGTGTAATTGACTTTATGACTCCATTTTTTAGTGAACGTCTCAACAAGAAAGTTAAAACTGCTGTGTTCAAAAGGCCACTATGTAGATTGCACTACTCACAAGGCTTTCTAAATGAAAGTGCTCACAAATGACTCCTTACAGGTTCCAAATGGGAAATGTCACTATTTTCTTTCTGCATGTTAATTTCTCTTAGGAGGGTACTCTGAATTTGTGTTTTCAGAACCTTCAAGGCCTTCACAGTTGAACATGTGAAACAATTGAAAGATATGTAACCAAATGCTGAAAAATCCATAACAGCATTTGCTTCATTCTCATGAGATTTCAAAGAACAGATTCATTTTCAGCAGGTTGATGGTCTAAAGCCCAACAAGGGAAATAGATAATAGCAAAGAAATGAATATCAGTAATGACCTGGGGTCCAGATTGAGTTCAATTGGAAATGGGTATTAGCTGAAAATGACTTTGAACTTGCCACTGCAGTAAATTGGATCTGATGAACATGTTGCCATACACGCTCTAGAAGGATTTAGGATTAAATTATTGACACTTGCATTTTTACACTTTGCTGGCAGATAAATGAATGATACATTTATTACATTTATTTCACTAATGAGACACAAAACAACCAAATAGACCACTCCAGGACATTTAGGGTTTATGTTCTTGTCTTGAGCCTCTCCTGTGTTGCCCTGGCTGTGTGTTTCGAGTCATTGTCTTGCTGGAATATTCCGTGTCCTTGGTGGGATGGTTATTGCCCAATATTTGATGGTTATTTGCTGCATTGCATTTGTCCTATATCAGGGGTGCCAAACTCTATTCCTGTAGCTCTGCACGGTGTAACTCCAACCTGATGCAACTCAAAACATTCAGGCTATTTGAAAACTGCAGGTTTATTGTTTTAAGAAGCATAATAAAAGCTTCCTTTTTGTATTAAATGCATACACAAAAAACAGTAAATTGGTTGTCGGGTGGAGACAAATGTGTATTATTTACTTAATAAAAAATACTTAAAAAAATATATATTTTTTTGGAACAACCAGGTAGTTAAAAATAGATTAAATAAAGTAACACTATTACATTCAGTCTCTTCTGTCTTCTGAAGATCTGTGTTTACCCAATCAACCCCCCCCTCCCTCTTTTGCATCAATGCTTTGGGTAGCTGGTTAGTTTTGAAGCTAAATAAAGCCTCATTTTCTGTTAAATCTTCTTAATCCCTTCTTTCAGTCATTTGTTTAGAATTAATATTTCTATAACACCATTGATGCACTATGGGTTACTAACAATTGTTAACAGAAAAGTGAAACGCGCACAGACTAAAAATAAAAGCACACAGACACAAAATAAAAGTCTTTAGCCTAAAACAGAATGTGACTGTATATCTAGCATTGTAATCTGTAAATCTAATAAGATACAAAACCACTCTTATTTAGTATTTTTCTAAAGCATGTTGCCTGCAGCTCAGTTAGCAGATCAGGGCTGATGAATAAATCAAAACTTGAAGAAGTGTTTCAGAACATCTTGCTTCAAAGTCCTGTCGTGAAGTGCATGAATGTTATATAACCTGCAGTTAGGGCTAATACTGGTACACAGGTGCTTTTAAAGCCACTCTCTTAGCTCACAGGATCTCCTCTGAGGATTCTCTCTGCCATGAGTCCAAAATGAGGGTCTCTCCAGGTCTCACAGATCTTTGAAGTGCAGGTTTTCTGAGAACCGAGTCTCCAAAACTCAGTCAGGACCACATCATTAGCACAGACCCGGAGGATGTCAGTGAAGGAAGCTTGCAGACGCACTGGCAAATGATGATGTAAAGGATGCTTATTAATTTAGAAGCTCTTTCATGTTATCAAAAATAACTGCTGTATGGCTTTTGAACAGAACATCTTGTTTTTGTGATGTGCTTGTAAACTCACTTTGATTTTCATGTATAGCATTTTGGGCTATTTGTTCCATTATATTTGTGGACTAATTTTCAGAATCTCCCAGTGAACTTGGTGCTAAGAATCCAGGTTTGTGTTAAAATTCAATGTGATTTAATAAACCCTGTGCATCACTGAAAAATATAAATGTTCTAAGATAAAATATATTTTTCCACATATAGTTTTTGTCTTGAAGTTTTGTCTCGAACTAATAGTGTTAAATTCAAATGTATGGAATTCAAGTCAATGGAAATATTTTGGTAGTGTGACTTTTCCATAAAACTACAAAATTCTAATTAACAAGCATTCAACTACAGGTGAGTCGAATGATTCATTAGAGGTGTCCAGCAGAGAGGTGACTATAAAAGAGCAAAAGGAGACCCCTGCCCACCTCATGCTTCAGCAGTGGCTCCCCATGGAAGAGAAATGTCACAGAATCCTAGAAAAGCAACAATTTATTGACGCAAAAAGGTGAGGGCTTCAAGAAGATCTGCAAATCAGTCAAAATACTGTAGCAAAATGCATCCAAAACCATCTTACAGAGACGTCTAGGTCATCCACGGAAGTCAATGTGTTGACAGGAGTGTCTTCTGATGAGAAGGGTTAAAGAAAAATGACATGCAAGTTTACTGCAGTTTGCTAAACCAGTAGAAACCCAAACTGGAGCAGTTTCCCTAGAATACTGAAAAAGATGAAGACTACTGGTACTCTATACTGTGGAGTGATGAATCATAGATCACTGTTTAGGGAAGTAATGGTTTTAAAACTGATAAAGGGGATGATTTTAAAGAAAAAAATGCATGGTGCCGAAGGTGAAACATGGTAGTGGCAGTGTTATTATGTGAGGGTGAATTTTATTGATGTCATCATGAACTCAACCATGTTCTGCGCTGTACTGAAGGAGAAAATGCTGCCATCACTCCATGCAGTTGTGATTGCGATGATTGAATGGGCAAATATTTCTTCTGATCTGAAGCCAGTCAAACACCTGTGGGCAATTCTGAAGAATGGAAAAATATGTATATTGCAATTTGTCGCCAAATTGTTCATTCCATTCCTTGAAAACTTGGTGCTCTCCTTACAAATCGTGGTGCTCATATAATAGTCTATATGTAGAAGTTTTTGTTGTCGGGTGTATTCATTTTTGCTTCAACCAATTTGAGTAAAAGCTTTTGTTGCCATGATCGCTACCATTTCCTGTTTGTAATATCTTTTCCTTTTTCTTGTGTTCCTTGTTTCTCATGTTTCATATTTTTTTGTCCTCTTTCTTCCATTTCTGTCATGCCTCTCTTCTCTCTGTGGCCCTCTCTCTTTCCTTTCAGTACAGGATCATATTGAGAGCATGTCTGTGTATACACTCTGGCTTCTGGTTGGTTTGCGTACCTATTCTCTTTTGTGCTGGTATCCTTTTGTTTTTTTATGTGCAGTTTTATGTTATTGAGGTTTTCCCTACTATGGGCTTTTTATATTATTTATTTTTATAAGAAAGTGACCCCTTCAGTACTACGATTAAGTTCACGTCATTCCTTTTAACACACAAGCATAATCCCTGACATAAAGTGATTTTTGTTAGGGGATGTACTCCTACAGTGCTGAGAACTTTTTTTTTCCGATATCAGAAAGAATACCTATGTTTTAAGGCCCTTTCAATTTCTCAGCTTGGTTCTTTCAGTCAGTTTTAACCAGAATAAATCAGTTGTGATGTTCTTATGGCTTTTTGCTGTTCTGATTTCCATAGAATATTCCTAGTTAGAGCTCAAAATCTAACTCTACTCAGTTTGCAAGAAGCAGGAAACAGATCTGTATGACTTTCACAAACGACATTGAGTCTAATATGGAAAGTGGGTATTCAGGGCCATCCAATAATGAATGTTCTGCTGCTGTACAAAGAAGCAAATTAATGGCATGCAAAAGTTCCGTTCTCAGCATTTCCATCGGCAAGTCGATATGGACTGTGTGTGAACCTGACTGTTCCTCTCTAAGATATAGATTATTAATAAAGGAAAAGTTCTATCTGCTTCCTTTCCCTTATGCACTGCTGGCCAATACATTAAGATTCACCAAATGCTACAGTAATTCCATTTTATTTAAGCAATGCAAGGAACTTTTAATAATGTACCATATATGCCGTCAAGTCCTTGGTGGACAACAAGTGTATAGGTCTACGAATCTTTCTCTCGAAGAATGAAAGCCATTAAATGCTAGTGGGATAGTAACGAATGCTAAACAATGAGCTAATTTAGATGCGGCGTTCCATGAAGCTTTGTACAACAGTTCATAATTTACAAAAATAAAAATGCCCGTCAGTCCCAGTGCAAAACAAGATTGAAACTCATTCCACTACCAAAGAATGTTGCCTTGGAGCTTTGTTGAAAAGTATGCAAAGAATCCATACAAGACTTGCAGAATTGAAGCGACAGTAGGGTGTAATCAGATTACTGATAGTAAAAGGATTACAGCAAAGAACAATTACATGAAATGAAAATTACTCATTTAATGATTCTGTAGAAAATAATTGAAAATAAAAATATATGTTTTTGTATCATTTTTGGGAGAAGTTAATCTAGTCAATCTCTTCAATGATCAATTCCATCAACTTCCATTCTATCCATAACCCCAACCTATCCTTTATCCTGTCCGAACCAACTTCATCGCTCCCACCTTCCTCCCCTTCAACTCTCTAGAAGAGTTAAAAATGTACCATTGACTTATAATAGTCATTGAAAATAAAACAGGAAGAGCAACAAAAATATCTAAAGATAAAACATTATAAAGAAATGGAGGTGTTTTTTGCTAATTACAGTAGCAAATTCTCTAGCAACCTGTTTACCCTAGCAACCAATTTTTCTGAAATCTATCTGTTAGCTTTGGTAAATGATAAAGACATGAGGGTTGGTTTATATAACTTATAGTGACAAAGAAAACATTATATTATGTCATTGACCCCTCCATAGCAACCTGATTGAAAAATTCTATCAAGGCAACCATTCCATTTTGCTTATAAAATACTTTTAAACAGCACTTTTACAAGCCAACATCAATGTTTGTGCACAAACTTTAACCTTATATTTTTAGTTAATGTTCTCAGATGATTATTCATGAAGAATTCTGAAAATCTGCTTGTTTTAACTGTCAGACTATTAAAAGCAAATCCAGAAAACAGAAAATGTATGTTATCCGTTGATACTTTTTACTGTCAAGTGTGTCTCATTTGAAAAGAAAAACACTGGCGTGCATCAGCACCAAGCAGCAACCGCCCACTCTCCCACGGGAAACTAATCCGGAAGTGGCTGAGAGAGCAATACATCAGATTGTTTCAGAAGGGAGAAGATCCATGTTAAACTGCTCAACTTTAAACCAGAAAAAAACAACTGCTATACACTGAACAGGAAAATTCAGTACAATTAAAAGGACAAAAGGAAAGCTAAAGTAAAGACTAAAAACTACAATTTTAATTCACTTATTTGGGAAAAAACTGAACCCTTAGAAGTCCAGTTTTACTACTTTACAATTTGCTCTGATAAATTACCTTTTAAACAATATATGTTTTTAAGCACAACTCCAGCTTCTTTTTTATTATATTACACAGTGATTCTACAAGAAACCCAAAATTGCACAAAAAAATACAATTCTGCTTATTAAATTATCATTAACTTAACTGCCAAAAGTAAAAAAAAAATTGACAATGAAAGTTTTTATGCTTTTAACAAAATCAAAAGAGAAATAAAAAAATAATACATTTGCATACATACCGGTAGCTTTCATCACAAAAAGAAGGGGATGAAAACATGGCTGGAATGGTCTCTAGAGCAAGGGTGTCAAACTCATTTCAGCTCGCAATCCGGATGGTACACAGTTTGTGCTTCAGGGGGGCCGAACCAGACAAATCATATTGAATAATTCAGTGATTACCTTAATAGAGTCATTAATTAAAATATCCTATTATTCCTTTTTTTAATAAAGAACCAGATTCTGAAGTTATTCTAAGGCTGGCAGTAGCGCCTGAGCAGCACAGAATATTCCACGAGAAAAAATAGACACGTCATATTAACGCACTTCTGTGATGCTGCGACAAGCAAGGCTAAATACTTGTTTAAAACAATTTATTAGCAAATAATTCCTTAGCACTTTATTATTTCAAATAACATTAATTAAATGCCCCCCCCCCCCTCTCCGACACTAAAACCCACAACACGATCTCTATGAATTCCATAAAAGATGTATTTTCATCTAAATCCAAAAACCACGAGGAGCTAATAGATTCAACCAATAATTTGTCCGTATAAATGAAATCCTCTATTTGCGATCAGGCTCGGTGAAGCCCTAGCTCTTTGCATGTGTGGGAATTTTCCATAGCAACAATATTGCTTTGCAGTGCAGTCCTGTAGCTCAATAACTTTCCTATGCTCTAGGGTTTTCAAACCAATTTACATCTAACATCATATTTACACTGAAATACGCGAGCATGAAATGGGCTGTATACGCATTTACGCCTAATCTGCATAATAATAATCTGCCTATATGTTCCTTCCATATTCATGGTAGAGAAACTTGCACAGATACTGCAGTTTGAGCAGTTTGGAAACAAACAAATGCTAAATGCAAATGAATCATTTAAAGAATTAAATTATAAAGGTTTTTTTCTCAATGCTTGCAGATTAGACCATAGTGAAACATGGCTGCAGGGATTTGCAGCTATTCAGACACAATTGAGTTTTTTTTCTCTCTCTCTCTCCCGTCTTGCTCTTTCTCAGCCGGTGTTCCAATTCATCCTGAAGGTGTTCAGTGCAGTTCAGGTCGGGGCTTTGTGCAAGTCAAGCTCTTCCTCAGCTCTCCCAGTAAATCATTTTTTGTGGCATTTGGTGCACTAGGGTATTGTCATGCTGAAACTGAAAATGTGTGGCATCCTTAAACCATATTGTGAACATTTCCAATGTATATAAAAGGAAATTATGAGTTTCTGAATCCTCCCAAAAAGCAAAAGACAATGTTTCATAATGTGACAATTGTATTAAAAAATGGGTGAACCTTTTCTGAATGATTTGTTTTGAAAACCACAAGCCATATCACAGGTATTGCACTTCTAAGGGTAATCCCTTCTTTTCGTAACCAGATTGCACAGATGGCACCAATGAATCATAACTCTTGTAATGTTTGTTTAAATGCAAAATTACCAAAACTAATAACCTTTTTGAAATCAAAATGGAACAACTGCTGGGTTGCATCATTCATACTTAATTCAAAACAGATGCTGTGATTGGCAAACGCACTGGTGCATGCAGGGGGTCAATCTAAGTGATCACATGACAACCAAAGATAGAAAATAAATTCTCTTTACAAACATCCCCCTTGGCAGGGTTGTATAATGAACCATACGTTTAATTTATTCAGCGGATGTGCGAATCATAATTTCACGATATTTTACAAATGTTTTTCACCTGGCAACAGCTCTCTCTGACAACAGCAGTTTCCCTCCAGTCTGACAGGGTTCTTCCTCAGCGCTCAGAAAGTGTCTAAACTTTTTTCCCTGGATAAATGATGCAAGAACTGGCACAACTTCTTCCAGAAGCCATCTCACCTGAGATGGTTCGGTAGAGAAAGAGTGCAGAGTTTTGAAAGATGAATCAACTTTTCCAACAACACTGTTTTGGATTACACTATAGCTAAAATATAGAAAAATCACCAAAATAAATGTAAATGACATCTTAGAAAACATGCTTATGTCTAGAAGCAACCTAAGGAGAACAAACTTATGTCAAAAAAAGGTAAAAGCTGCATATTTCTTTAAGGAACCAGTGATCACAATTTGTCACATCTTTATTCTCAGTTGGTTCAACACTGGCACTTCGATAACATAAATAGAAGAGAATTACACAAGAAAGTTGTGACTTTCAGCAACCATTCTCTTTGAAATAAAGAAGAACCCAGAAGGATCAAATAAAGAAATCCAGAAGAATCCCCAAAAATTCTGCAACAACTTCCCCCACTCAACACAACAACCAATCAGAGATCAACCAGGTTTCACTCATCTCTTATAAGAGCACCTACCTTCCCTCGGTTCCTTGCAAGGTGACTCTGGTTCTTCAGACTCCTGGAATATTTTTCACCATGATATACCTACCTGCTCCAAGCGATCTGGGTTCTGGCTCTCTGATGATCTCTCACAGTTGCTGAGATTTCTAGCACCTGCCACCAAGCACTTACCATACTACTCCCCCTACCATCGTAGATTCCCCTCTTTTTCTGTAAACAGGGTTCTGGTTCCAGTCCCTGTTGTGTTTATATGATGTTTACATGAAATAAAGCCACGTGATAAACTAATACTTCTCTATCATGAATACTTGCATTAAACTGGTTTAGGCTGACTTCTTGCCTTTGTGTCTTTCCCTCTGTGACATATTTCATTTAAGATGTGTGAAGTTCATTTTTCCTTAAATCTGCTTCAAGGGGAATATTATTTCTGAACCAATATAATGGTGAACATTAAAATTTCAACAATGGTTTTGAAAAGCAGCTCTTACGGGCTTCAATGAGAGTAATGGCATCATGACGCAAGACAGTCTCTGGTTTTACTTGCTCATGAATGTTGTTATAAAGCTGCAGTGAAACACATAGTCTTGCTGTCAACATGTGGCAAACTCCAGCCACATGCTCCAGAGCGCTCAGATCAGCAGGAGCTGGCCTGCTCTCACACTGCCACCCCGAACCCGCTGGCTAGCAAGAGTAATTGGATTTGATGAGAGGAGAGAGAGAAAAGAACGCCTCTATGTGCTGTTCTCTCAGATTGTCTTAGTCATACCACTCATTGCCAGTAAGCTCGCTGAGGCTGGCGTTATTGGACTAAAAATGGGAACTTCCTGCATCCTCCAGACGGATTAGAGGAATTAGAAATATTACTATTATGCGGTATGTTTAGGATGTATTAATAAATTAATGTTTGCCATTGTGGCAATAAACACTGATTACTGTCAACTGGCTCATGCAAATAATGGGCTTAAGAACGGATGATGCATGGTTTTCTTTCCTTTCAATCCAGTTAGTATTAATGGTTGCTTGGAAGGCATGGTGGTTCCTGCCAACTTTTAAAAATAGAGAAAATGCGGTTGACTTTTCCCATCACACATTAGAAAAACCCTTGCAATATGGATGTAATGTTTAAATTCAACACTGATTTACAAAGGTCTAAAACTGAGTGGTGCTTTTGGAAGACAGGAGCCTTCTTCTGTAAGAATCAATAAATTGGCTTCAAAGAGTCAAACGTGTTCCTTAAGAAATCCCCTTAACAACCGTCTTCTTTTTCTATGGTTGTATCTTTCCCTCAATAGCATTGTGGCTTCAACAACTTCAGTTCCAAGAGAAATCCCCTGAAACAAGCTGTCACTGGTACTTAATCTGTCTATCAAAATGACAGGCAGTAAAAGAACCGACTGAATCTGTTTTTGAACATGGAGTTTCAGACTTTCATCCGTCTGAGGCTCAATGTAGTGCCAAAGTGCAAAAAAGCCCTCAAACAATAGAACAGCAAATAAAGGAAGGAGTAACTGAATGAAATGCCAGTCATGCCCTTGTGAAAAAAGAAGGCCTTTAAATCTGTGCCTTCTTTTTCCATCTACTTCTTTCATTCCTGTATTAATAGCTTTTGGTCTAAACTTGCTGCACACTCTGCTTTAAAACAGAAATGTAAGCAACTAAGCTAATTAAATGCCTTTTACAGACCACAATTTCACCAGGTAAAAATTTGATGTTTTTTTTTTTTGGCATAAAAAAATAGATATCCTATATCCCAGACTTATATCTGATGTAGCATCCAAATTTCAAGATATACAAGTGCTGGTCATTAATTTTTATATCATGAAAACATTTATTTATTTCAGTATTTCAATTTAAAAAGTGATATAATGTTTTAAATCCATTCATTCCAAACAGACTGATATATTTTAAGTTTCTGTCTGTTCATTTTGATTATTATTAGGGGTCTAAAGATACAATATTCCAGTTCCTCTCAAGGTTTCTTTCTCATCAGGGACATATACACCACTTATTAATTAATTAATTTCTGAGTTTAAACTTGTTGGTTTACTGTAAAGCTGCTTTGAGACAATGTCTGTTGTGAAAAGCGCTATACAAATGAACAATCTTGAACTTGAATATGCGTTACAAAATTGAACAACACTATTTTTAACCTATTTTTATGAAACAAAACAACATTGGGAAAATTTTTAATTTAAAAAACGTTTTGGACCGCAAAGCTAAAAAGTTTAGGGTCTAGATTGACTTGTTAAAGAATATTTCATATCATCCATCCACTAGGGGGCAGCGTTAACGTTTGAATTAAGTAATCTTTCCAAGTGATGGAAAGAGATATTTTTTTTAATTTCTCTTTTAAAAAATGTGAATTAAGGACAACTGTTTTCTACTAAATAAAACAAGAAGACAAGGTAAAGAAGTTTCAGAAGTGACCAGAATCACAACCATGCCAAGAAGCAAATACACTTTAGCTCCTAGACGCCATCTCCCAGTTGCTTCACGTATTGTGACATTATTGCAATGTATTGCATGACGAATGAATGTATACATTATACAAGTTTCTTGTTTCACTTTACAAGTATACAGCAGCACAAAATGCAGTATTTGTCAGTACTTGAAGAGACTGCAAAGCTATTTTTGTACACATTAATTCCTCTACATTGAATTAATCAGTGAACTCACTGGTGACTTTTCTCAACCATTAATTAACTCTCTGCGGTGCCTCACTGGTTAGCTCATCAATTTCACATCACTAGCTTCCACTGCTTTTCAGTTTGCCTATTAAGCAGAAGAATGGTCTCGAGAAATAATCAAATATATTATTCTCAGTCATCAGAATAGACGCCTTTGCTGTTACTCAGTATCATAACTATGTGATTTTACTGTAACTTATTAATGATATTAAGGGGAGAATGGTGATTTGGACTCTATCCATTTTTAACAAAAAATTAACACATACAAACCTAAAACATATATCTCTGAAAACACCATTTTAGAATGATATTATATTATGACCATTGGACTGCAAATGACATTTTAAAATGTCTATAATTTTGTAATTGCAGACTTTTTCAAAGAACTTGTTTCATAATTAATCAGATTTTAATCAATCCAACAACCCATCCATGAAGATAACTACTTTCCTCCCTTTAATAGCAGTTTCTGGAAGCCATTTAAATAAATGTTTCAGTGAATCACTCATTAAGATAAATACTTGCCGATGGATTTGACAAGTGGATTTATTTATCCATCGCAAGCTCAAATTAGCCAAGCTACCACAGAAAAATGGCAACCATTTTTTAACGAATTCTGCATTTAAATTGGCTTTTGGTTGAAAACTCGTAAAGAAATATTAGTTCACCTGTTTATCCAAGGCCCTCTTTTGCAGACTAAACATGTTTCTAATTGTGTTGTCTAACACTTGCAAAAATCTTCAAGGGCCAGCTTGAAATGTGAAGAAAGTGTTACAAATCTCCCAAAGAGATACGGTTGTTGAGGGAAGATCATTGTTTGGTGATTAGGCTCATTTTTCACAAGCTCTCTGGCTGGCAGTATAATGAAGCCATTATTGCCTGACCTTGAGGGCCTCAGTCAAGGACGACACATTGACAAGTACTCAGCCATGCCTACAGGCAGGCCTACTTTCACCATTCTGCTGGATACACACATAATTAGATTTTCAGTTGTCAAAGCACATATCACGAAAGCACACCCTAACCCTCTGCCCTCATTTAAGTAGAACAACCACTGGCCTTGCGACTCCACAGCCTTTCGTTTTAAGGAGTCAGATGAGAGAAAAGATTGTTGTTGACATGCCCACCTGCTATTGTTAGTCATTATGGTGTCCAGGTTAGCAGACTGACCTTTGAAATCTGTTTGGAGTGCTTTTCTTAGTGGAAACGGAAAGCTAAAATGCCTTGTTTACTTTTTTGGAAAGAATGGATTTAAGCGAAGCGCTGTAGAACTGCTGAATTGTAATTTAGAAACAAATACATCATAAAGAGATGCAATATACATATATCTATTTAATTACTGGTTTATCTAGTTTTCTTGAAAATATTGTTGGTTAATTTACAATTAAAGCAAATCATATTTTAATGATATTTTGCGAATTTCATCTTATCAGATTTCTTTATATTAGGAATCCATTGCAAGATTCGCAAGTGGATAAAAAGAGTATAAACAAATAAAATATAAAAGCTCTCAGTAAAATCAAAGTCACAGTGGTTACTTGCTGGTCAGGTGTTCTGGGAGTCCGTAAGCCTTTCATTTGCTGATGAACTTGGTGGCACTAGATCCATCAAACCAGCAGGAAAAAAAGAAGAAAAAAACATTGTCTCATCCACTTTGATCACTGGGGGCCAGATGATAGATGACTGAGAGTTGTGAGAGTGCTAAGACCAAAGCAATATAATGGAAAGGGAAAAAGACCAAGTCTGCTCACCTCTGGAGTTCCAGCGAATACTGAACATTTCAGTTAAATGCTAAATAATACAACTGTCCTCACACAATACTTACAGAGTAAATTTGAGTGTATGCATCAAAGGACATAAATCATCTCCTCTCCTCTCCAGCTACCTTCTGAAATACTCATTTCTCTTATCTTCTCTTTTCTTCTCTTTTCTTCTCTTTTCTTCTCTTCTCTTCTCTTCTCTTCTCTTCTCTTCTCTTCTCTTCTCTTCTCTTCTCTTCTCTTCTCGTCTCGTCGCGTTTCGTTTCTTCTCTTATCTTCTCTTATCCTCTCCTCTCCTCTCCTTCCCTCTATTTCCTTTCATTTGAGTTTCCCCCTGTATGTACCAAAAAGAATATCTCCCATATCATCTTTCATATATGTTTGCGTTTGTTGCAGGGAACACTTCATGTGCAAGAACTTTGTCAGATTGGACATGATGATGGAAGTGATGGAAGCCCATTTTGTTAATGTTTTAAATGGGAACAATATAATGTCTCTGGTCTTATCAGATTCAACAATCTTTGCTATTTTATGCTAAAATACCATTGTTAGACCCAGAGAATTACAGGTAGGTGATGGATAATGAGCCTATTTTTATAAAGTGCTCCTTTATAAAAATAGGAAGTATTCCTTTAAATACGTGAATGGATTGAGCATTGAGTTTTTGCTGGAATGTACTTGCTAGGTTCTTACTTTTTCTCTTGATGCCATTTTAACAAGGGGTTAATGATAGTACTGCTCTTGTCATCATCCCTCTATAGGAAATAAATGATGACCTTGCATATAGAACTCAGCAATCATGGCACTGCCGTCCCCCAGCAGGGAATGTGTGAATGCTCCTCAAGGGCAAAATCCTAGTACAGTACAGACACAGAGCCTCACTCACTACATTACTGTAATTACCAAGGAAATCAAAGGAGTTAACTCTCCATTTCTGTTCATTTCAGCTATTCAATAAACATCTTTTGTATTCATAAATCATTAAAGATATATTTTATACTAAAGGAGACTAGTTTTGATAAAATGGTTAAATAACACAGTGGATAAATATCAATTAAGTACATTACGCCCAATAAGGACAAATATCACCAACACAAACAAAAAATGGTGCTTTCTTGTGAATGGGTTTATCTAATAATTTGCTTATATAAACTTACAAATTCCAAACAAAAAAAATAATTCTCTTAAATGAATTACCCCTCCCAAAATGTACAAGTACAATTAAAATGTTCACAGAATTATTAAATGAAGATTGGTGGCATTTGTGTTCATATTTTTGTTGTATATTGTGGTGGCAAATTTATTTGTAAATAATTTTTTTTATAAAAAAATCTGTATGCCTATAATGTTTACTTGTAATTTTACATGTGACTCTTTTGTAATAAACCTTAAAACATATTACATTTAAAATTTGGAATTTGAAAAAAAAAGTACCACAGAGCCATATATGAGACCAAGTATTTGTTATTTATATCCAGTTTAAAACATGTATTATATTTAGAAAGTGTCCAGGCGTCCCAGAGTTAAACTTCCAAAGCAACCATTGCATCCTTTTACAAATAATTAGTGGATGAGCAATACTTTGCTGTTTCTATCCAGGGGGAATATTTAAAATCATTTATTATTCAGAAGCTAACAGACTCCAATGTAAATATATCTCCACAGGGCTGACAAAGAGAATTCTCTTCATGTGGGTGGAGAGAACCTTTGATTAAAGAAGGTCCGTGAGCACAGGGATATCATCTTGATCTGTTGAACATATTGATTTATAACAGTATTAATTTATAGACGCCTGGCTTTCTGTAACTATAGAAACCTTGGGAATATTCACACGCCCTACATTCATTTTTGATTGCAGGATTTCTCTGATTTGCTTTTTGCTAATACGTTAGCTCTAGATTTCATGAAAAGTTCTCTGAAATGGTTCATTCTTGTTTCTGTACTAGATGACAGTTTTTGGTCTAATAATATGCTCAATAGAAGTGTTCATAAAATACATTTTTCTTGAGAAGGACAGGAAGACTTGTATTTTCGTACCTGCTACTTACACTCAGGGCAGGTCCTGACCAAAACTACTGAAAGTAAAGAAAAAAAAAACATATGTGAATGAATCCTTGACATAAGGATATTGCAGAATAGCATCCATCTTTTTATGGTTTATTTCCCATCTCATATTTGTTTTCCCATCAGGCAAAAAAGCTAATTTCCTACTGTTTCAAGAGAGTATTATTATTATTATTATTATTATTATTATTATTATTATTATTATTATTATTATTTTTCCACAACAATTCTGAAATTTTACAAAAAATAGAATTCCAAGTAGTCTTTTTTAAACTGCAAAAATCTAAATAATTGACAAATTACTGTTTAAAAAACAGTTTTTATGTTTTATAACAAAAATCTAAAGTGTCTAAAAAATTCCTAAAACCTAAATTTCTAACTCTGAGCAGCCCTTATTGATGCATTTCCTGTTTGTGGTGTATTTCCTTTCCCGTATCAAAACTAAAAATAGAATGCAAATTAAATCTAATTTTTAAAATATAATTCTTTTTAGTCACAAATAAAATCAGATTTTTCTTATCCTTTTGTCACTGCTTTTTACAAAATGATCATCTGAGACAAGTCTGCTTCCTTCTAGCATTGAAGCACGGAACTCATGAATATGCAAATATCTGGCAGAGTAATCAAAGAGCAGAGCTTGATATAACTCCTTTAAAATGTCTGTTACATATTAAAGACTGTGAAATGCCTTAGATGGTTTATATTTTAATCTACAAAAATATAGGGTTTTCCACATGTAAATCTCATTTATAAGATACGCTTCCTGTAAAATGGAGATTTTGCATGGATCACCACCTGTTCGTATTATGGAACTGCAGATTGTTTTAAATGTATATTAAATTAAGTTTATTATGATTAAACTGTAATGAACAAAGGAGCTAAAAGTGGTACATCATTGTGCACAAACAAGCTCCAAATGTGGCAAACTACACATGTATAAATAATGATAAACTACATTATTTTGTCTCCCAGACTCTGAGGTATAGAGCACGTAGCACGCATGCTAACTAATATGGTGACATTCAGCTTCCTAGACACTTCATTTTTGCTGCATCGCTGTGTGAATGTTCTTCCCTAAAATCCTTTTTGAGTTGAGATAGATTGTTTTTTCATAGGTATTGTTATAACTTATAACAAAATGATGGATATATTTAGCAAACCAATTTGAATCGCTAACATTGCAGCAAATAATGCAATATACATCAGTTTACTTACATATAATGCCACCTTTGACTCACAGTTAACAAGCAGAAGAGGGTAAAGAAATGAATGAATGAATGAATGAAAAAAAAAGTGTTTTCAGAGCTTAAGAGGTTAAAAGCATACTAAAATGATCAGTTCTGATCCTGAGTGACATTGAGATTAATCCAATAGAGCCCCAACACATTATGCTGTAACCACTTCCCCTGAGCGGCGGATCTCTTTTAGCTCAGAAACATTTGTAATGAAACGGTTTGTATTGATCGAAGGACACTTAGTGGGACAAAGGTGCCTAGTATCGATCCACCTCTTTTGGGACATCCAGTCAACGTAACTATAACCTGGCTGACTATTTAGTGAGGATGCAGAAAGCCAGGATCAAGCTTTGGATATGTCTGCTGGGATGTTGGCAGTTATAAAGGACAGAAAAATTAATGAACTATGTGAGTTTAAGTGAGGTTTTCTGCAACAGAGACTGGGAACACTGGCAAGGGTCATTAATCAGGTCCACCATTCAATTTAAAAGGCTTGAGTCTTGCCTGTGTCTTGTGGGATTATAATAAAATAAAGAGGAAAGTTGAGCTATAGTATGTCAAGAAGTTTTTGGTGCCCAGTGAGATTTTCTTAGTTTTAGGAAGTTTGTGTTCAGCTGTATTGGTGGTTTTATGCAACAGCTTTTAACAATACCTCTAGTGTGCAGATTGGTCGTCTCTGAATAATTGCTGCCTCTCAATCAAACTGTCCTTCTGTTGAGAAGTGACACCCACGCTGCCAGTCTGCAGCTCATTTACCTGATCGCTTCTTTGTGGAAAAGTGTCACACTCAGCAAGATTTTATCCAGAATGCTGTTCACTAAAATGTGAAATCATGCTTTGGGAATGTGTCATTGTAAGCATGCCTATTGCGGTGAAAACTTATTATTATTTAAAGACAATAATGGTGGGAACTACTCATTATGCTGTGTTGCTAAAACTTGTGTGACCCCTGATGACGATCTAAAAGCACCACTGCTCAGAGACCTCATAGATGATATATTGGACACTGAAATCCCTCCACACTTTAGCACTCATTCAATAAAAATGTTACTTTACAACTTTCTTTACGGTGACTGTTAAACTGTTAATATCCACATCTTTGAGTTAAAGTGAGTCTTTTATGGATATGACGGAAGAGGAGCTGTGAACCTTATAAAGCATAGCTCCCCTGAAAATAAATCCCAGTCTTTTATTACTTATGCTGTCCCTTCACCTCAGTGTTTTAATCACAACTGAAGACTTACCACAACTGAAAATATTTTAATTAAATTATAAGAATTCCATTTTAAACTATCACTCATTTGTGAGGCCTACTTTATAAAAAAAAAAATCATGTTTTGTTTTACTTTAATGCTCTTACCATAGAGAGTTTTTGAACGAAAAACGAGAAATGGAATCTTAAACCACAATAAACTGGTCATAAACCTGTAAATGTCCTGAGGTTCAACTCATGGAACCACAATTAAATATTTCACGGTTATTAACAGACTGAGTATAAAAACATGTTTAGATTAAACTCGATGAGGGAGAGCATTGTGAAATATTCGACTTCATCACAGCACATGCACTGTTTAAAGTTTGAAAGGAAAACTGCCGTGAACACTCAGATAAAGTCAAAACATATGAATAATAAACAATAATCCAGGCGTGAACAAGACATCAGCAGATCTCGTTCAGTAACGTGAATGCCAGAAGCATTGTGTGGACCAACAAGTCAGTGAGAAGGTGGATTCAGCTTGAATTTATATAACTTTATTATTTAAAAAACATTTTTAAATACAATATAGAGACAATATAAATGTGTAATTAATACATAATTTTTAACATTTGCACGTTACTAACTTTTTTTTGTGAGCAAATGGGATTATGGTGCCCCCATCTGGCAGTTGGTGCCCTTTGCAAACTGCGTACCCTGCGTATAGGGAGCGATACTAATGTGTGGAGCTACAATGCTAGGGAGTTTGGAAAAGCAGTCGGTTAACTTTTAAGCAGTTAACTTTTAATGCCTAAAGATTTAATGTGTTTCAGGAGAAGTCAATTTGGACGTGATGCCTACATGCAACTCACTCTCACTTTCCTCCTCTTCAACACACGACTGACCTCCAAGCATGACATGTTCGTCCAGCTAACAGAATCCTGAAATATATGAATATGTATCTAAACATGTTTTTTTTATCTTTTCATTCCTTTTGTCATTTTTACATAAAGTCTTTATCACGTTTACAGTAAGGAATGCTGAGTGGTGGGACAGCGCCCAAACCCTTTATTGGCTCGCCACCACTGGTTCCAATTAATTTCCAGATCGAAACAAACACACCTGAGTTCAGGGAAGATTCTCAGCATTTAAAAAAAAAAACTCAAAATATACCATTGAGATGAATGAGGTTCCTAATCGTGTGTGTTTTCTCCATTTGTTATAGACCTCCTCAAGGGAAACTGGGCCCAGATCTAGATGGACAGAGTGAGTAACTAATGTTTTATTTATGGCTTTAGGGCCGTATCTCTTGTGAATATAATTTCTGCACAAGCTGCTTTTACATGATTGCAGCTTGTAGTGCTGGGAAATATGATCAAAAACCATCTCTGATTAAAAAAAAAAAATGTGATTTTAGTCTTATCTTTGTAATAAATTATCACAGACATCAGTAATAAAATGAGCTGTGTGATCATACCATAAGTGCAAAATACATATGTAGCAATTATAATTATAATACACTTGAAAATACATACATAGCTTATTTGTAAATTCTGCTCAAAGAACACATGCATCTAACTGCAAGATGCACTTGGATTTAATTGTTTGTTTTTATCTCTCACGCTGTATTTTTTTTTGCAAAACACACATGCCATTTTTTTTCTCTTTCAGGGGCAGTGTGACACTAGGCCCTCTCCACTCGTACCAGGTTATATCTTTCTATATTACGACGTCCGTCCACATGTAACCACAGCACCATGTTCATGTAACTGAGCATTTTTGAAAACCCTGGCCGAAGTTAATCATATTTGAAACCCTTGGCACTCCGGGTCTCTGTGTACAGGAGAACCGGAGTAGTATGTGTTCAGGGGTAGAGTAAAGGCGGCCAATGGAAAGACTATCTTGCTGTTTATTCTGTTATCATGACTTACAGCATGAACGGGATTACATTCACATGTTTTCTATTTGATCACTGAACAGTGGAGCTTGTGTTTTTTCTCACACAGTGTTACATAACTATTTTATGATTATGTACTGCCACCTGTTGGTTTGGTAATTGGAGTGTTTCAGGGGTGTTGGAGTGTGCCTGTGGATTTATTTTGTTTAAAAACAGACATTCCACATCCAAATAGTTTAACAAACAGAAACTCAGCAAACACAAAATGGTATAGATTAAACATTACAATGATGTATATTACAGACGTTTGTTTATCTGCAGCCACTAACTTGCTTGTTAAAGACAGTGCCATATAAATAAAATCTGCCACTTACTTATGAAAGTTTAACATTTTTTAAATTTTTTTTTCAAATGTACTTAATTGTTCAGTCAGTGTAAACACAAACGTTGTGGGTTTGAATCCCACTGAATGCAAGAACTGATAAAAATATCATCAGTATTTTGAATAAATGCCATTTATTTCCAATGAAAATAGTGTTTAAATTAGTGTGCAAGAGAATGCAAAAACCTACATATATGATCACTTTATTTTTCCTTAAGCTGCCTAAAAAAAATCTGTTTTGGGATTGGATAAACATGTAGACATGTATTTATTATAAAAAGAGAGTTCAATATTTTTAAACCCTTTCACTGGTCACATTTATTATGATACCTTTCCAGTTGCAAAACTTGGTTTTCAAAGATCTAAATGTGTTTTCTAGAATGTTAATTGTTTGTAAAAGTGTTTCACATTATGAACATTTCCATGGCCGCATTCTCAGCCACCATAGTTTCCATGTGTTAATCACTGACTGAGGTTGTCCCATGCACATATGCTTGCAGCAGTGAAGGATGTGTCTTTTATCGTCACTCTAATAAATTGAAAAATTAAATCGGTCTGATGTAACATCACCTAAGACCAGGAATTTGAATTGATGCATCTCTCTTCTGTTGTTTTAAAGTTGTTATAGTTTGAGATTGAAAGTTTATATTGATTCTACGATATAAAACCTGTGATGAAACTAAGTTGTTAATTAATCAAACACTGTCCAAGCCTGTATACAAGTTAAGTTAGTGTGACAGACTCTCCCACTCAGTTTCTCTCTGGCTATTTTCCTTTTGTCAAAGTGTATCTGTGACTGCAGCCTGTAATTGGATTATTGGCATTGGCAGGACTGCATGTGAAACAATGAGAAAAGTCTATTGATCAGGATCCGCCTGTACCTTCAGTTAAATGGATGTTGGATAATATAAAGCGGCTCTCTGAAACATGGTTGTTGTTTCCCAAAGAATTGCTTCAGGATTCACAGGCACATCGTTTGACAGCATGGCAAATGTTGAGGTTAAAATGGTAATGGCTTGATATTATTTTTTTCTGTACCACCTAGCTTCTTTAAAAAAAAATGCTCATTACATTACACAATAATTCCTAAATTGACATGAAACTGTACAAAAGATACAATGCCGAGTGGTAAATTTAGTAATACTTTTGTTGAGGCAAAATAAAATTCATAAACCCCCTCCAAAAAGAAAAGACAAGGTCATAACGATGAGAAAACTGTATAAAAAAACTAACCTCTTCAAACACACTTGCCATTGTGCTTTGCTTTGTGCCAGATCTTTGAAAAACACAAGCCATATCAAAAGGCTTGTACTTCCAAGGCTTATCTCTTCTTTTCACCAATAGATGGCATTGATTGAGATTTGGGGTCTCTAAAATTAAACTGAAAGACGGTTTTGCATTTTTTCAAGTTTGAATTAATATTTTCTCAAATTTCGAATTTAAATTTTAATTTAATTTACCTTTAAACAATTATCACCCCCCCCCCAAAAAAAAAAAAAACAACCTTTTTTTGCAATCCAAATGAAACAATAACAGAGTTGTGTCATTCCTTCCTATTTCAAAACAGCCTGTGTGATTGGCAAACGCAGAGATAAATGCAGAGACTTCGAACGGTTAAACATATTAATTGTGTTTTGTACGTGTGACATAATCAACATTAAGTTTAATGTCAATAGACATTGAACATGCATGCTATTTCAAATGTTCACCATTGACTGGAAGAAGTTTCATTTTGTAAGCATAACAGATTATTAAGATTACAAATAAAGTAGCATTTTTGCCTTTCTCCGTTTACTCTTGTCATGGTTTTGATGAAGTGCTGGAGATTTGCTTTTGAAGGGTGCCTACTGAGAGCCTACAGTATACAGTCTATCAACAAGGGTACAGAAGGACATCAACAAGGACACACGGTATATCCAACTGCTGCCAATGAAGGCAGTGAGCTCTGTAGGTTACTTGGAAATACATGTGAAAGAATGTCTTATCCCTATGTCAGGAATGAAAGAGATTGAGATGAAGCACTAATAAGAACATCAATTTTTTTCTAACTTTCGAAGTTACTGTTTATTTTTTTTAAAGTATTTTTAAGTGATTGACCAATGTAAAACTAGGGTTATTAGGTACATGAAAGTATTTTTTTTACTGTAAAAAAAGGCTATTTTTTTTCCTGCAGTGTACCAGGGCTTTTAGCGAAAAATTCTGATCCTCAATGAACAAATTATGCCTTTGTCCCTGTTCATGATGTATTTGAAAGCAATTTTTCTTTTACAAGAGCCGCTACATAAGTCTCTTCTTTGGCATCACTACCTTCTAAACAGGTAGCATCTGTGTGTGAAACATGGGTTACGTTCAGTTTGCATTCAGGTTTTCATATTCCTGCAGTCATAAATCATGTTAATCTTTTTTAAGCACCACTGATTTAATGTGTCCCTTCAATGCAATGTAAGTCACTTTGGGTGAAGGCATCTTGCAAATGCAATATTTGTATTTTATGAATGCTAGTTTGCACTTAGCTTGAACCTTCAAATGCCTTGTCAGCTTACTCAGCAAGGATACTAATTAGTTTGATTTCCTACTATGATTTTCAGTTTTCAAGTGGCTGAAATTACAGGATGTATTTTTCTAATCACCATAATTTCCCTACTTAGGTATTCATCAGGAGTGATATTGGGCTGCTCACTGGGTTGAGGTGAGCAATCTCACTAACATAATCATATCTTCACCTCTAGTGTATCTATTGGCATTTTTTTAAAATAATTGTAATACAAGAGTATTTTGGAGACATAAACAGACGTTATGTGTGGATGCTTAAATGAATGAACTGAACGTTTTTCGTAAAAGGGGTTAAGGGTGGTGGTGGTGGGGGGGGGGGGTTATTGCTTAAAATAAAAGTTCAATGTATTATTTTGTAGCTCAATACAGCGTCAGTTTGGTCATACAATATTTTAATGTTACAGCTTCAACATTGTTGAATTTTTTTAAACTATAAATATTTTATCCCTCAGTTTATACACACAATAGCCCTTTAATGGCATCATGAAAAAAAAAACGTTTGTTTTAAAAGTAAATATTCTCAGCCTTGTGCTCCATTATTTTGTATGCACATTTGGTTGCGATTCCATTAAGTCTGGCTGAATATGATGCCCGTGAAGTACATATTTTAGGTCAGTTTAGCCTATTTCTCTATATTGAAATCTCCATTAGGTTGTGTGATGTAGCCATCCTTCATGAAGCTGAAGCGGTGAGTTATATTCACTTGGTTGTGGAGACTCGAATGGCAGGGTCCGCCCAGATTTTAAATAATAAAAGATGTGGATCTTCCGTATATAGCACTTTAGTGGGAGTGGTGTTTATTTACAGTGCACAAAGATATAAGAAAACTGGGACAAAGACAAATCAAAGAAATAAACAAACCGCTCAATCAGTATAAAACCTCACCAAACCCAACCAACCAACCAATCAAGGGTTTTCTACAGAATGCCTCTTTTATATTTGTAGCTCCTTCCTTCATTAGTACCATAACCTGTAGACATCTCCCAATATTTTTAAAATGTGATCATCCAGCCTTTCGCGCCCAGGAACTGAACACGTCTGCAACCCATGATGTCATAAATGTGCTCTTTCTCTAGTGTTCAGATTTGATAACCTTACTGTCATCGTCATGTTTTCATTAATACATCAAAATAAACCTTTTTGAGTTTCAGTTGAAGATATCAAAGCTACATAAAACTTTCATAGATACGCACTTTCTTTTTTTTAGGAAATCAATAAAATGTAAAAAAAAAAAAAAAAAAAAAAATGGATGTTATGTAAAAAAAAATGTAAGAAAAAAAATGTCTAATTAAGTGTTTGACATTTAAAAATGTCACCACTGTGATACGATTCACCAAATAATGGTTCATAATTATGTAGCTATAAAAAGTCCTTGATACAAAAGCACTTATTTTTGATTGGGTTGAATGACAAAATGATGTGCAATCTAGACTTGTTTGTGTTCTGCTACTGTTTGAAGGAAAATGTGCCTATTTTCAACAAGAACTGAGAAAACGTTTTAAATATTCAAAGCAGCAGCAATTTTCATTGAGGTGGTCATTTTCAAACATTTATTGAAGATCCTCTAATGAGCTTTGAGTTGCGAAAGCTGTCGACTTGCCTAACCTCTGACCCGACCAGATCAACAATCGGTGCAAAATGTAATCACTATTCCTTCACCGTCTTTAAGCTTTGCCCTCTATTTGTGCTGACAACCCATTTAACATCCTTGGTGAAGCCAATGCCTACTGTACAGGAACCTGAGGCTTAGTAATTCCACTCTACAAGCACTTTTACTAAAATACACTTTCATTTATTCTGTATCTTTTCTGTGATTCTATATGATCATTTATATGTATAAAATCATCAGTAATCCATTAGATTTTTTAAGAGTACACAAAGATAATCAAAACACAATTTTTTTTTGTCATAGTAAAGATCAAAGATAACAAAGGACTTCACAAGAGTAAATGTTATAATATTTAAATATATTTTTGTAATATTTAGATTTGACATTAGGTTAGATATTATTATGCATTTGATACTGCTTGAACATTAAATACACTCTCTAAAAATGTAAATAAAATATCAGATGCTGCACCAATCAACAAAATGATACTGGCTCATTTGTTACAAAACTTTAAATAAAAATCAACTAAAAAACTCTCTAAATTTTGATTACAGCTTTTTGTGGTCATTTGTGGATATTTGTGGTTTTGTAATTTAAAACCATGCATTTTTTTTTTATTCTTTAGTTTGAAGTGTTTTAAAATATTTGCTTTCAAGTACGCATTACAATGTATCTATGAAAAAATCTTAAGTGCCTATCAATTTATTTATTTATAATTTCAATCACGAAAAGCCAATTTTTGTCTATCTTACCTGTACATTTGTTGATTTACTGACCGGTTGTTAGATCAGACACTCTGAGCTATAACCATAACAACTGATCCTTATTGTCCAAAAGATTTTTCAAAAAGGTGAGTCGAATACTGTCACCAGAAAATATAACAAATCCTCACAAGTTTAATAACAGTCTTGAACTCAACGTAGGAGGTGATATAAAGGTTCTTTTCCAATTTTGATTTGTAAAGACCAGCGCAGCAGGAATCTGACTTCACTCTCTCTGTTTGTATTCATTTTCTCGAGACTGCCTGCTGAAACATTAATGCCCATCTCGGTTTCACTGGGTTTTTTTTTTTGAGGTAGGGGTCCTGCTGTCCAGCTGGCAACACAGATTGGACTTGGCTTGAGCTGAAGATGCAAACTGAAAATAACTGTATTTTATAAATAAGATAAAAACATAATTTGACTTTGCCAATGTAAAAGTTTTAGGCTGTTTTATAATTTTGTGTGTGGTTGTTTGTGTGTGTGTGTGGGGGGGGGTAATGTTTGAAGTTACAAGTGGAAAGACAAAAACTTAAACATTTAACTAGTTTAATTAGGTTAATCATGCAAAATAGGTTAAATTAACTGTTTGCGTTTGTTCTGAAACCCAGCCTTATGCAGGTCTACAGTTTTCTCCCTGGTGTCCTTAAATTTAACCTTGCTTAGTTTTTTGGACCACAGTAGTTTGTTCTAAAGCCAATCAAGCAATACATTTTTAAGGGAGGTAATAATATTAATCTTAGCAGTTTTCGATTGTTTGTTGCTTTACTCTTAGTTTATTTATGCAAGAAATCACACTTTCCAAACAACAAAAACAAAGTGTGCTGATAATTTTGTCTCCAACTAAATGATGATCTTAGTGATCCCAAACTTTGTCACTGTGCTAAAAAAAGTTCCCAGATTTTACAGTATTTATCAGATTTTTGGAGGGTAGGACAGATTCAACACTTCATCCTTCTCTTTCTTTCAGAATGGTGCTAAACCAACCCATTTGGATTAGTGTTGGACTAGCGACTACCAGCTATTGGAACCCCCTCTAGAGGCTGCTGGAGAAAAACACCAGCACTGGCAGATCAATACAATGAGAGGGAGAGAGAGAGAGTGAGACTGGGGAAGAGGAGGCACAGAGAGGGAAATAGAATGAGAACGGGGCTGTCGCTGACTGAGGCAGGGAAACGAAGAGAGAGAGGAGGGTGGGAAAGCTCGATAGACCGAGAGGCTGAGTTAGAGTGAGAGCAAGGTGCACATGCTGCTCAGCCTCCTCACTGCATCCGCGACAGGCAGATAGAGAGGAGCACCGATCTAACCTCCGGCAACAACACACTTGTGAAAACACAGTCAATGTTCCTTTGCCAGAGATACTGAGAAAGAGAGAAAGCCTATTAAGCAACGGGGAGGAGAACAGAAGGTGAATATCTCAGCGCCGGGTTCTAAAACTAGGTAAGTTGAGCAGCTCATGGTTTGTGCTCTATTATATTTGCAGGGATTGTGGGTTTCCTATTTAGAAACACATGCTCATGTGTTTCGGGTTGAATGTTAGGAGATATCAGGGACCAGACACATTTGCTTGCCTCCAACACTAGTTCTATAAAGTGATGCTAACATGGAATTATGTTTTTTCCCCCTATTTTACATTGTACAGTCTGAGTAATGTCATGGTGTCATAAAAGAAGTTTTACATGCTTTGAACCTAGTTTAGTTCACCTGACTTTTTTGATCTGTTACAAAAAAGAATTATTTTCTGAAAATGTTTCAGGGATATAAACAGACCTTACGTGTGGATGTGTAAATGAATGGATTTTACGAACAAAACAAACAGTTTTAACCATAGATTAAATTAGGAGGGGGCTTATTGTTTGAAATAAATGTAATATTTGCAGCTCAACACAACACCAGCATAAACACTTTACAACATTTTTATTGTTTTATAAAATTTATAGTCCTCGATTGCGATTAGGATTAGATTTTAGATTTGAATTTCGATTTTCATAACTTTCAGTGTTATTTGATACATAGATAAGATGATAAATATCAATACTTGGACCTATAAACTCAGCTTCCTTGTTACATGTAACACCATGAATTGACAACTAATTTGGTTTAAAATTGACTGGCGTGCAAAATCTGCTCACAGTGTTTACATTTAGGTTTGTAACAGTGTTTATATGGGTCAACATCTGCAGTGTGCATTTAACACTGTGCACTATGCACTAGTTTTTTTGGTTAAAAAAAGGGGTCTTTAATTTCATATTTTATATTCAATTGTGTATAGTTGACAGGCCATAATAATAAAAATATAAATAATATATCTTAACGTGTGTATGTTGTATACAAAAAAAATTATATATGTATGTACATAAATTCTATTTGCCCATTGTAACAAAAGACAATTGGCAAACAGGCATTTTATTTCCACATTTTTAAAGATGCAGATAATTGGTCAAAATCCATTCGATTTGTTAAGTTATGACATGTTTTTATAATCTCAAGGGACATTTGTATAACATATTTCGGGAGGAGCTATCAGGGAGTTATCAACTTCATTGATCATCCTAAGGGCGGCACTGTGTGTAGTGCTGTGGCCTTCCAGTTAGAAGGTTGCAGGTTCGAGGCTCGCAGGTGACCTTCCTGGAAGGAGTTTGCATGTTCTCCCCGTGCTTGCTTACGATCCCAATAATATTCGGTTATGTTAATTGATTGTTAATGTTGAATTCTCCTTAGGTGTGTTGCCCTGCAATGGGAGTACCCCTGGACCAAGCACACCCCTGTGACCCCATAAGGGAAAAAGCGATCAGGAAAATGAATGATCATCCTAATTAGAGCACCAACCAATTAACCAACCCATCGTCCAATGAATTTGTCCATTTTATCCATCCTACCACTCTGACTTCTCTCTCACAGATATATCAGAGATTCATATCTGTTCCTGGACAGCTTGCTAGTATGTTCATTCCTGCCACTCATGCACACGACCCTAGGCACATCCAGATCAAGTGTGTCTCAATGATTCACTTGCACATAGACCTCTGCGTTCTTCGCAATAGTGCTCAGTAAGTTTTGAGTTTTGATCTCCAAGATTAACGTCACCTATGTGCTTCGTATGTGCAAAAAAGGCACCCTCCAGCAAGCGGGAAAAGGGATTTAAACTGTATGAAGCCTCGTATATACACAGTTGAATCCTAAATCACACTCAACGTGTCGCTCATGCAGCTACTTTTTAAGCTCCTCCACTTTACTAGAGAGTTATTATTTATTTTTATTTTAGCACTTGACGGGTCTAATGATGAAGATTTGGGAATGCTACAGTAATTATTATCAGACGTATATCAATCAATTAGTGTAGAGCCCCTCATCTCATCGAGATGCCCCCTCTTCTTTCCTACACACTGAGCTGAGGCCCCAGCAGACGATGAACACAGCGGAACACAACACTGTGCACCGTATACCTTCTAGAGCTATAAACACACTTTTTCTGAACATTTTCTCAAAACTCCAAAACAATAAATGGCAAATCAGATTTCAGCAAACACCATCACTTCGAGGCGAAAGTGCCTTACTAGTCTATGTGATGGAGGAGTGAAGCTAAACCGTGACAATCGCCCCCATGGTGCTGACCGCAGAATGATTTCCTCAGAAATTGCGTAATTTACATAAATGGTTTTAATGATTTTTAAACTTATGTATACAGTAAACAAAGTTCAGTAGTTTTTTTGTTTGTTTTAAGTTTCATTTCCTGTGGCTCACGATAAACAGTCTTAATGATTTTTAAACTTATGTATACAGTAAACAAAGTTCAGTAGTTTTTTTTTTGTTTGTTTAAGTTTCATTTCCTGTGGCTCACAATGGCAAAATTTTCCCCTTAAAAACAAAATGTGATTGACAGTTACCCTGATCTGAGCTGACTAACCGCTGTTTTCACATCATAAGAAAGATCATTTACGATGCCAATGATCAAATTTAGAGAAATCGTTTTCAGCTTCTTGTTTATAATATCAGTATAAAAGAGGCTGCATGTGAAAGGGGCGTGTGCGAGAAAGACTTGAGGCGAAGCTCTGAAACCATGATGGTTCTGTGCACTTGTGAACCATGATGTGCACTTGTGTACCTGTCAATGGCACCGTCCTTCTTGGTTGTTGCCTCATTTTAGCCCAATGGCAGTAGGTGGCGTCACATCTTCCATATTTTTTTGCAGTCTATAATCCAGATAATGGACTAGTCAAAAAAGGTTTTTAATCATGTCTGAAAGCCAGGGATATGAAAGTCTGGAGAATGCGGTATATCCACGTACATAAACGTAAATGTTTCAAGAACTACTCATTAACAGACTGATTGCCATCAACTTTGGCATTGTCCATTTAGATTTCCTGAGTTTTCTAAATGGACATTTCTACCATCCCTGTCTCGCCATGTCCAAGAATGAGCAATTATTCTCTACTGTAGGAAAACATTCCTTCCAAATAGTTGAAGGTGCTGTTATGGGCAGATAATGATGTCACCATCCATCCTGAGGATAAACTGGCTGTTTATGCCTTTCACTGCCTTCCGTGGCATATTTGTTAGAGAAGAAGTCTCAAACTTGCAGCTCTGCATCCATTCCTCCTCCCTGTAGAGTTGCAAATGAAGGAAATTGTCACACTTCTCATGTGTTTGATTTGTCAATGTCAGTCCTACACATCATACATGGGCAACGTGTGTGGTATCGGCATGATATTAAAAATCTGGTGTGGGGGGATTCCTCAAGAGATTTATAACTGGAGTATAAATCTTAACAGCTCAGCAATAAGACCTTGTCTTCAGCGAGCTAGCATGTGACGGAGCGATACAGCATGTCTTCGCACACACAGTGCATGAAGAGAGCCCTGGGGTACATGGTAATCTCTCCTTAGGTATATCACACCTCTCCGCTGCTCCTTCCCCCTGCTCTTCTTTCATTAGTCTTGTGCATGATTTCAAAGCTTTCCCTGAGTCTGAGGGTTTAGATAACACGTTCGGCTCGCCTAGCATCCATTCAGACCTGTCTGTTTAACATGCATGTTCTTTCTCAAACAGCACAGTTACATTTGCGGAAAGGAAAATCAATAAACTGGTCATCATTTAAATTGCTAACTAGGAATTTGCATGGCAGAGAGATTAAATATTCAGCATCTTTTTCCACAGTTGACCAAACAGGTTTTTTTTCGAGTCACCCGAGGTTTTATTTAGCCATTAGAAGTTTCCAGTCACACCGGATGTTTTGAATTAAGTAGGAATGATGGTTTAATTCTGATTTCAAATATAATATGTAAGTTTCAACAAGGTGATAAGTTTTGATATTTTTTGAGTTATGACATAATTTGCAAGGTAATTAAAATTAAAATGTGATAAAATGCCCAATCATCTTTCAGTTTCATTTAAATGAACCCAAATCAATGCCATCTTGTGGTGAAAAGAACAGATAACCCTTGGAAGTACAAGACTTGTTATATGGCTATGTAGAGCAAAATAGAGCAAACCGTTTTTGAGGTTAAGGAAAGGTTCGTATTTATCTTTTGATAAAATTTTTACATTGTTTAGATCTTGTTATGATTTTGTGGGGGGATTTATGTTGTTTTTTTTCTTAACAATTTTATATTTTTGTTATAAAACATAAAAACTGTTTGTTCTCAGAATTTGAGTTTTTTGCAGCAGTAAAATGACAACGTAATATTCAGAATTGTATTTTTTTTTTGTTTCTTGTGGAATTATTAATGTAATTAAAAAATTATTGTACAAAAAAGAAGCTGGGGGTTAATTACCTTAATGCAACTCACAATAATTTTGCGTTCACCTCCATTTTGAACTGCTGAACAGTGGTGTTCGGTAATTTTATTAAACACAAGGAAATCATTGCCCTTTTAATTTGATATTGTAAACGCTCTGAGGAGCCATGGTTTGCATTTAATTTAATGGATCAGCATTAGATTATCCAAACTCTTTTCCTTCTCAGATTAATTAACATGTTGAGGCATGTCTGTGGGAAACCAAATAGCACAAGCAGTGTTAGTCTAGGAGGAAATTAATAATTAATATTATATTTCAGGCCGGGGGATTTGCCTCTCCTCAATGCCCAGCAGTGACTGCTGCAGAACTTCTGCTCATCTACTCTAGCAATTAGACTGCTAAATGGTAATTAAGCCAGGGCCGCATTTGCATTACTCTATGGAAAATTTTGAAGGGTTAAAAACAGCTCTGGCATATATTTTTGACCACCCGAGGATCATTGTCCAAAATGAAAGCAGTTGAGGCGGCTGCCTTCTATGCACTGTTCTGCTGTTTTTCTCATTATCCTAAATACATGTCTGTTTTCCGTGTTATTGCATTCTGTATGTAATTTTAATGCTCTCCTGCTGTTGAAATGGCCATTTTAAACATTGTTGTTCACAATTTAATAACCAACTTTCACTATTCAGCATAAGTCAGGTGCACAGTAGAAAACACAACTGTAGCGTAGGAAAATTGTACCATAGAAAAAGGCTGTTCTGTTCACCCCATCAAACATGAAGCTGTGGTCTGTTGTCATGAGTTCAATTTGTTTGATAAATGATTCCCTGCACTGAGTTGTTTTGGTGTTCACCTTCTGAAAGGTTTGCTAGCTTTAAATTATGTGCGAGAACAAAGGCAGCAAGGGATGGAGAAAGAAAATTAGTTGAACCCTTGCTGCTGGTGTACCAAATAATCTGACATAGATGTCCGAGGTGTATGTGGCCTTTTGGCCAATATGAGCTCTCATAGACCCTTGACTCTAATTAGGATTCATAAGCAGGTTTTGAGGATTATTGAAATGCATAAAAAGTCCTTAGATAGTTCAAAGGCCTTGTGTGCAATCACCAGAGGGAGCTGATGAGCGTGAAGATGATTTCAGAGGATCTGAGAATAACTGAACCAAATAACATAAATGGATTAATGCTTATTTGTGTAATCGCATTAGTTAAATAATCAGATTAAAATGTTTAAGAGCATGTAAGTAATCCTCAAAGTTTAATTAGATTCACATACTATGATTAATAATCCAACATTTCATCTCTATAACAGCATTTAATCTCTATAACTGCACTAATAAACATTTGTCAGCATATAATATCAGTTTCATTTTAAATACTTATATTTTATTTTATTATATGTGTAATCACATCTATGGATGAGTTGATTGAACACTTGGGAATCAACCCAAGCGCAGAGGACCAGCTTACTCTGAATGTGTTAAACGCTCACCCTGGGTTAAAATGGTTTAATCTGCCAATTTTAACTCTCCAACTTTTGCTGTGCACCTTGTTTTCTGGCCATGTCCCCATCTGTAATGATCACCAGTTCCACCATTACAAGTCACTCACTTATTTATTAACAAAGGATGGAAATGCCACTAACACACAGAAATCTGATTCTAAAATTGGCTCAGAGGACAATTTGAACCAGTAATATTGTTTCTCGAGATCTGTTTCTCGTTTCTTGAAGTATTTGCTGTTTACATGACTTTGGTAAAACAGATCTCGATACAATACAAGTAAACATTACATTGTTTCCTATTGCCTCAGGATGGTTACTGGGTGTTTGATAAGCCTCCTGTTTGCTTTCCATCTGATTCATTGAAGGAATTGCAAAATGTGTATGCTGGCTCCTGTTTGGTCTCTTATCAGACCATTTACAATTGATGTAATATTCAAGAGTGACCAGGTCAAAAAAGGCTTTGGAAATATGAACATATTGTTAGGATCCTCTCTGAGTTTGTCTAATTCTTAAGTTCGTCCTTCCCTTCATTCATCTTGTTTGGAGATCAGATGTTGCGTGTTCTCCAATCAAGCACTGCTTTTATACTCCTCTCTATTACACCATTACCAAACCAACATCCCTACCTGTCCGGTTCATGTCTGGTTTTATGATCCATTTGCCTGTGAGTAGTGCTTCCTCCATCTGGATACGGTGGTTGTTGGGACTGGGAGACTCTACACACCCTGGCCTGTCCAGGTTGCTAGCTCCAGTGCTCTACTATCTCAGAGTGAGGCCGGTTTCCTACTCTTGAGATATTGAGAGAACTGATTCTGCACCTTGATAAATGGAAAAATACCCAATCCGCAGTCACATGCTTTTTGTTGACATCACGCATGCACCATTTTGGAGGGATAGACAGCTTTCGCTGTAGGCTGCTTCATACAGTACATTCCTTCAACGATTTACATTTTTATATTTTGGTTGTAAATAAAAAGACAACATAAAGAAAGCAAAGTCTACTGGTGACCAATTATAAAAGTAACTATTGGTTGAAATAGTTATAATTTTATGACAGCACAATTTTTAATGTTATTATACAAGTTGAAAGTTGAACAAACCGGAGCTGAACACAATGAACTTACGACAATGTTGTTACACATTACAAAGGGCTGCGGTACCCACAATGCACTTTTCGGTCGTGTAATGTCACCTGTCAATGGCCGATAAACCAATGTCATAAAACATGTAAGATGACCCAACACCTAATCAAGGCAAATTGGTCACATGATGATAAGAATATGGAGGACATAGTATGTCCAAAGTTTAGAATAAAAATCTGTAGCTGGGACACAGAATGTGGTTTCGAATGGTGGGCAGGTGTCGTCAAGCCAAAATATTCTGTTATTACATCACACATCACATGACCTAAGACCTAAGTCATAATGTAAAAGTCTACAGATACTTTTTAAAGTTTCATTAGAATGTACGGTCACCTTTCAGGTTTTTTTATTGAGGTGATGTTGCTTTTATTTCCACATTCATCATCAGAATTCTGGCAGGTCTTGTTAATTGACGTGATTAAGGAGTAAAACAATTATTTGCTCCAGTGAAGATTCCATCTGCCTTCAATTAGTTAGAATCGTGTCATTAACTTAAGATGTTTCTGCTCACATATTTCCTCTGCTTAATGTTTGGATGGAAAATCTGCCGACTTCTGATCACAATTTATTTTCAGCTCTGTAATTGCACACAATCTGATATACAAATGTGAACCCACTTGCAGTATTAATCTTTCTGATAAAATGTCATTTCCAGTTATCGCTAGTATTCTGATGCTCGGTGGCATTCTGCAACAGACATGGTCAATGGCTGCTGTCACAAGCAATCATTGACAATGAGTCAAATCTATATTTCTAAAGGACACTGAGTGCAAAAGCCATGCAAACTAATGATTGCGAATGTAAAAAGTAAATAAATATTGTTCTTTATCGATCAGAAACTAAACTAAAATTGGTTTTAGTAATCCTTTCAGATCACAAAATTACTTCTAGGCAGTGCTAGTAATCACTGCGGTGGAACTGATTGGGTTTATGCAAAAAATTTTACAAATATCATTGATTTCCCACAGAGCGCCCAAACACCCATTATCTGCCATCCGCTCCCATTTCCTGTTTCCCCTGGAGCAATAGGACAATCAGATGTTTACGGTTTGTGAGGCACAAATTCAGACATTCAGATGTGTGAAACAGCTAAAATCCTTTCTTTTATTCAGAGATGGATAAAGATTTATATGATGTGGCTTGTTGAAATATGGAGATGTGCATCTCTCACAAACCTTCTGATATCACTGTTATCACGTGGTCTGTTGTGTGGATATCTGCTCTGACCTACTGTTGGTAGATGTGTGCCTGGCTCATGTCGTTCATTCACTTGCTTGTTTTCCCCATCTGTGTGGGCAGATGGATCCACTCCCCCACATAAAGTTTGCTTTGCCAAGTGCCATTCTTCCTGTCACATACTTAAATAAGAAAAATTAAGCATTTCTTGGATGTTTCTATCTCCACTAAATAGTCCAGCTTTTGTTCCTTAGTTTCTTTTGTAGATGTATCAGGACAATACCATCTTGATATGTGAGCTGAAAGCATGCAGAGAAGTCCTATTTGTATTATTTAGATGGGAAAGTGCATTCAAGTGTTTGTCTGATAAAATTGATCCATAAATTAAAGCCTAAATACTATGATATTTTTATAAATATGTTTTTTATTATTACATTACACAATAATTGCACAACAAACCTGAAATTGTAGAAGAAAAAAGTTCAGAGAATTACATTTTGTAATTTTTTACAATAAGAACAAACAGTTTTTATGTTTCATAACAAAAATCAAAAGTGTTTAAAAGCCAAAAATCAAAAGCCAAAATAAAAAAAATCCAAGCAAAAAAAAGCAAAGATGAGGCCAATACAATGTGAAAATTGAACACGAAAACCGTAAACCTTAAACACTTTTGCTGCCATTGAGCTTTTTTGAAAAAAAAAAAAAGCTCAATGTGCATGTTCTTATGCACTGTAAACAAGCCAAGGGAACTTTGAAAAACAAGCCATCTCACAGGTCTTGTACTTATCCCTTCATTTCACCACTAGATGGCACTTATGACACCGATTTGGGCCTGTAAAATGAAACTGAAAGACGATCGCAAATTTTTTCATATTTTATCTGAATTTAATTGCAACTTATGTGTTTTAACTTCTGTAATGTTTCTTTAAAACAAAAAAATATCAACTAGTATATAATCTAATAACCTTTTTGAAACCTACACATTATTTTTGAAATAAACAATTAAAATTAGAAGGCTGCGTCATTCTTACTTAATTCAAAACAGCCAGTGTGATTGGCACACAGAGCGTGCAGATATTTCTAAGGTGTTAACATTAAAGAAATGCATTATTGTGGCTTTTGGATCATTTGCAAATATTTTCGTTCAGCTTAATACATCAATGCATTTGGTAAACACTTTTCGTCAAGTGCACACATTTAATAAACTCTTGTTTTCTTTTTCAATTGCCATTGTTAGTGCTATCCTCTACTGACTGACAAAAAAAAGGGTTTAGGAAATGTTTAGTCTTTTTAAATGTTTAGCCTTGTAATTTAAATAAAAAAAATGTTTAAATGACACCAGAAAATAACATGGTATATGATATTTTCATCTCTGCTGTATTTGACAAGTATAGTGAGACATGTTCTCCCAAAAACCACCAAACATGTCATCCCTTATATGAGTGCCTTGTTTTAGACAAGAATAGCCCATGCACTGGAGACCCATGCACAAGAACTGAATTAACAAACAGTGGGATGTTAATTCAGTCCTGTTCTTCAGAGATCTAAACCCCGTTCCCAGTCCTCAATTCTCTAGTTTCATTCTCCAGTTTGCAGCTATTTATCTGTCAGGCATTTTCTCTTTTGTCCTGAAGTAAAATAGGCTGTGCATGTTCTTATGCACTGTTAATGTGCACTGGTCTATGGAACGCACATCCTTGGAGAAAATAACTCTGGTCTGATTACTGTTTATAAAATCTAACCACGGTCTGCCTCATCTCTCTTAATATTTAACTTTGTGTTAATGTACCAGCTCAGCTAAACAGTACAACACTACGTACATGCAAACAAGTTTAATGTAATACTTCCTAAAATGGTATTAAGGCTATAATTCTGCAATTTATCGACTTTTTTTAATAGTATTTTTGTAAAAACCTTGGCCTAAGGTTGCACATACAGCTTCTGCACAGTGCCCTTTGATGGTCTGGAGATGTGAAAATGAGCATTTAGGCTTATATCTCTTAAACCTTTCATCCCAAAATCATGTCATCCTGCATGTTGCTCATTTTGAATGATGTCAAAAAACACTGTATTTTGTGATTGCATTGACAAAAATATTATAAAGTTGTCATGCATTCTTGTGACCATGCCCCAAACGGACTCACGTTTTATAAAAAAGTAATAAATTATGTTACCTTTTCCCATGGGAAAGCATTTTAGCATTCTTCTTGTCCACCATAATGAATTGAACCCCTCACCAAATTCAGTTCAGAACATCCCCACACCTTACTGACAGAAAGATTTTGCTGGTATGGTGCCAAGTTTTTTTTTTTTTAACTCTGTATCTCAACACCAAAGTTGCCACTTACTGGGCTTAAACCCTTTGTTTTTCATTTGTTTTGGTTAATTTTGCCTCAAATCACATTGAAATGTGTCAAAAAAAATACCCCTTTTCCATTCATTTTTAAAACAAATTCTCTTACTTAAATTTCATAAATCCATACAGTTTAGCAAAATTGGTCAATGTAAGCTATGTTTGTTCTGAGCAATTTTGCTTTTGAATAAAATGATTTATTGTACAGTACACACTGAAAAACCAAGCAAAATGTAATTTGCATGCATTACGCTCAGTATTCACTTGACCTCAATGTGTACTGACTGTGCACTGTAGCAAGAAAGAACTGACCACATCAAATGCAAAAGCAAAGCCCTGACCTTTTGTGTCAATGCTCAGATGTGGGACAAAATAAATGAAATCTGAATAACAAAGAAATCATTCAGAACAATAGCACATCTAACATTGTTTTTTCTTTCTTTCTAAAAGTACAGAGAACATTTAAAGTAAGACTAGGAGATAAGCAGATGTAGATAGCTTCATCATATTCTGTGTACTTTCTCCTTTGCATTTAAGATAATTCATAAGAACTAGTTATTAATGTTCAGTTTGTTTTTTCATCTATTTATTATCTGCTTCATCACATGTACTTTTTTGTTGTGCATCAAAAGGCCTACAGTCTGAAGAAACATAAATTAAATGTGCAAATCTTGCACTCTGTATAGTATTTCTGCCTGGGAAAAAAATCGAGTTCACTATATCATCAAACATATTTGTTCAATTATTAGTAGTATTAGACATCCCATTCTTAATGCATACAATGATCCCCTTTTGTAGCGTCTCTATACTCTTCTCGGGGGGCACAAATTGTATTTGTGAGGTTTAATATCAATGCTGGATTTTTTGTTGTGTGTGGTTAAGGTCACTAGTCATGTTCTAGATCCTAACTGTCCAAAGTCTTGTGTTATGCTGAATATGTACAGTCCAGAATTTACTTTATACCAATGCATTTGTGTCTTTCTTTTGTAATTTTTGAAGAATGGCTTGTATATTTGATGAATGACTTCCCATGTACCTCTCTTCTCACTGGAGTGATTCTGAAGGTCTCATGGAATTTCTAAGCTTTGAAAGTAGAGACCTCTGTGCACTAAGCACCTTGCCTCCACTGCCCTCGCCTTATTATACGTACCACTGAGTTGCTGTTGTTCCCAGATATCTTTGATGTTAACTGTGGTATCACTGTAGCACGTAAATTTCACGACTACTCCTCCAAACGTAGTACCATGCTGCAATTCTCTGAGCTCCTGAGGGTGGCACATTCTTTCACAAACACAGTCTACATTCATAGGCAAAGTAAATGTACACTGAGAACATGGCACGCTTTCTTAAATAAAGGTATTCATAGTAAAAGAAACCCTATTATTTTAATAAGTGGAACCATATGCTATTTATTTATCTTTACATAAATCTATCTGTTTGGAGTTTTTCATTAACAAGCCCCTCCTCTTTTAATCCCCAGCTTGTTGCTGGTTAATATGTGAAGCCAAATGGTAAACGCCACTAGATGTTGATGTCACCATACCTAAACATCTGTTAGTTGAGATAAGCAACAACCATTTCAGAGCAAAATAGCAGGCATTTGGTGCACAGCTAAAAAAGTAAGATGCCTTTGAAGTCTGATTATTCAAATGAGAAAAAAGGGAGAAAAAGAAAAAAGGGAGAAAAAGGGGAGAACTCAAAACCAAATCCCTGAAAAAAGAAGTATTTTATTTTAATAAGCCATTTTATTATTTTACTCGCTGCATAAAGGATACAAAAACACTTCCATGTGCAAAGTTGACACTTTGTTATTCCAAATGGGTAGAGGTTTGTTTTCACCTGAAAATGGATTAGATAAGTCTTTCTCAGAATATTTAAGGAAATGCGTAAGTCATGGAGGGGCAGCCAGGCTTGAAATTGAGTGAAATCTTATATTCAGACAGACATGTTGGATCACATGCACACTTATTGTCAGCCTCTAGTGATCGCCTTCTTTCAGCGTCCTCTAGTCCTTCTTATATCAGTTGAATGGAAGAGCAGCTCACGGGCCAGAATCGTGAAGAGCCAACCATTGCAAAGCACTTCAAAGGTCACTGCTTTTCAAATCTGACTATAATTTTCTGCACACACTTTTACTGTGGAGAGACCTTCAGGCTGAAGAATCAATTATGTTGCAGAAGAAACAGTGAAGTGGGGGATAAAAAAGAGGTCACATTTTATCATTAAAACCCCTTTGAAGAGATAGAATAAAATCTCTGTGGACTTCCGGTGGGTTGATGTTCTGCAGCGCAAATTAAATTTGTATCCAGGGTTACAGCACTGGCATCTGTCCTCATCCCTAAACCTTTAATATGATTTTAAACACTTTTATCTGTCACATCTATAACTACACTACAAATGAACACTTTTTGGAAGTTCACTCGAGTACTTTTCATGAATAAGTGACTGATTTTTCCCATTTTGAACAAAGTAACTATAATGAAAACCTATTTGAGCTAATCATGTTTTGTCTCTTGTAGGTTACTGATTGCATAGAATAAAACTTTAGCATAAAAATATCTACTGCCAATTCTATTGGTTCATTCATTTATTGTTTTGTGACTGGTGTGGGCACCTGTTTCACGTGTCTGCTTTTTTAAGAATGAAAGAAGGGCTCAGATGGAAAGAAACCCAGAAATAATGAGAAGATTATCAAAAAAATGGACGTCTTACTGTTGTGTAAGTTCTTTGCCGCTGTTACCGCTGTCAACATCTGACCAAAAAAATTATATATTTAACATCACTTTCTATTCTGGTGAATGTAGCATTCAATAAAACACCCAGAGGGATTCATCATTTGTTTTTAGCTCAATTTTCAACATAAATGATTAAATATCTTGGCAGCAGTTCCAGGTTTGCCATCAATGCCATGGTTACCTCGACTACCCATCAGAGCCTCTCTTTCATTCTTTAGAAGGCAGTTGTGGAATACAGTGAGAAAGACCTTTAATGTTCCATGATTTTATATACATAGACTTCATAATATAATGTCCGTGTTTTGGCATATTTTGTGGTTTTCCGTTTACTTGGGAAACTTTCAGAGGGTGTTGTCATCAAATAAAATGAAACTGTCTTTGTAATGAATTGTACCAAAGTAATACATAGCTCTGTAGGTGACAAATTGGTGGACCTAGATTACCGTATCTCCTGTTTAACTTTTGTAGCTCTACTGTAAGTATGTTCTACAGAGGCAGCGTTCAATATATGGGGTAAAGCAGGAAAAATCAATAAACACCTCTAGGCTTTTCAAACGGCTCTGTTTTGAACACGCTTGGCAGTTATCAAGTGCAAGGTCAGAATTTTGCTCTTTTAATCACATTGAATATTTTGCCCACCAATGCACTGACATTTTGAAAAGATGACTATCCTCAGGCTCATAGGTGAGCATGTCAAATACCAAAACGTAGATATGATTAATTTAGGGATGCGTAGGTTTGTTTATGTTCACTACAATCTTCTGAGAGGATTGAGGGACATGGAGAGCTACTCTTGAAAACAGCATCATGCATTATTCTTCAAAGCGAAAAGGCCATTCTCTATAGAGCAGGTCTAGCCTTTTCTGGGTTATTCATGTTGACAAGTTGTGCTTAATGGCAGGTTGCTACTCTGCACTTTGTATTTAACTACTGTGCACTTTACTTGCACAAATGCTTGAATTATACGACCAACATTGATTCTTAACAATCACAGTGTGGAATCAAAGCATGTGCATGTTTAAAATGAACGGAAGGAGCAGCTTTAGGAGAAGCTTGTTGAATTGCTAAAGGACATATAGTCGTAGAGCCTTAAACATGGTTTTTACTGGTTGCTATATTTTACTGTTTTTGGTTCCTCACCACTTCTTCGCTGGTTTATTTCTTTCATACAATTGATGGTCGGTTCTAAATATCACTTTTGAACGTGGGTTGTAAACAGCACCTTTGAAGATAAGTGTTAAATGGCACCAAAAAAGGTTCCTCTATGATTCTGATTGGTTCTATATAGAACTTTTTTTTAGAATGTAGAGCCTTTCTGAAGTAGAGCTTTGCCAAAGCATTGTATTGATATAGAAAAAAAGAAGAGGCTTGCATCGTTTTTGATTAGCTATGGAAAAGAGGGGGATGTTAGGGTGAGGAGTAGTATTTTTAGACAAGCCTACCACTACTTATCACATACAGGTTCGTATATCTGCATCTACAGGCCATATATGTCTCCTGCTTTGTTTCCAGATGTACATACAGCATGTGTCTCCAAAATAGCACACATCTCACTTTGGCTCATACATGATACAAAAGAAATATCAAACTTTAAAGGAAATGAAGACAGGCCTGGGTCCAAAAAAACATACAGGACCATCTACAGAAAATTCAGTTAATAGAATGGCGAGGACCTAGATGTACATGTGCATTTCCTCTCTTCACGAAGATAAATAGACCATTATTTAGAGTTGTTAAACCTTTCTGAAGCAGAGCTTTACCACAAAATTGTATTGATATAGAAAAAACGAGGAGGCTTGCATCATTTTCAATTAAGCAGGGAAAAGAGGGAGATATTAGGGTGAGGAGCAGTATTTTTAGACAAGCCTACCACTAGTGTCAGGACCTGAATAAGTAGTTTCCGTTTCTTCTGTCTCAGAACTTCACAACCCCCTCAGCCCCAGTACTGTCAATGTGGTTGCCAAGGAAACGGCTGTCAGGCTTAGATGAAGGGGGTTTGAAAATAGACAGGGGCCCTCAGGTCTGCTGCTCCCTCTGTCCTGTGTTTCCCATTAGGTGTGGTCCTGAATTATGAGTGGCCATTATGAATCTGTGCTCTGTTTCACCCCCCCAAAAAACGACGTTTTCTTCCCCTGAGTATTCAGTTTATGTATTCAACAGTGGTAGAACCTGACTGTGAGTCAGTCTACCGAGCGCCCAGATCATGTAACCATTCAATAAACTGCCAAAAGTCCAGCTGGTGATCTCCCAGAGCTCCTGGGCAACTGCTGTAAATTAGTTCCCAATCTGAGAAACTGTGTTTAGGCTTGTGGATCCACTGGCAATAGGAAACTGACATCGAGTCAGATGGTACAGTAGCAACAGGCCAAGTGCTTCTATTGGGCAACAAAAGACTCCTGCTTATGAATAGCGGCATAAATTACCTCTGTTCAATGAGAAACTCTTTGTTCAGTTCTGGCCATTTGCTTCAGTTAAGAGAGGGATAAAGTAGCTAGTCAGGTTTAATGTTCCACCGTTCTCTTTTAATGTGAATGTTCCAGTCTGGAACTGCTTTTACCAAAAACAAATACAGAAATTCTAGTTTCATTAAAGTAGAAATAAGTCAAATGCATTTACAATACACATTTCTACTGAAATACTGCGAAAAAAATAAAAGTAAAAAGGGAAAAACATTACACAAACAATACAATAGACGGTAGAAAAAAGATCACAAATACACTTACAAACACAGTGTTCCCAAATGGAAAGAACCTGTTACGCCCCGTTAGGTGTTTTGGCTCACAGAGTGCACAGCGAGATATCAGCCAATAAAGTCTCTGGTCTTAATGTTTAGGAAAAACCAACCAACTATTTATTAACACTCAATTTATTGTGAAGGACTTCTTAACATAAAATATTTACAGTGCTAATAATAATAATAATAATTTAAACAAACAAATAAACAAACAAACACTTGTCTAAAACAAACACTTGTCTATAGAATAATTCCTTTTTTTAAACAATCCAAAACAATAGTAATCAAAACTACTATAATGAAATTAATCAACCAAATTGTCTGGAGTACCGAATAAACTAAATAAACCGCTCTCTTGGTTACACGCGCACACACACACACACACACGCACAGGCAAGCTCACAAACTCCCACAGTTCTAACTAAGACATATAGTCACTCAATAAACCACATTTCACAGTCAGACAGCGCTCAGTTTTCTAAATTTTGTTTCTTTGGAGGAAGAGAAGGATACAGACCACAGATCGTAAAGTCAACACAGGTTCACTTGAGAAGGCGTCTCAACTCAACAGAAGCATTGCAACATGCGTCGCGCATACAATGAGCCAGGAGCGAGCGTGGAGCGCGGGCGTAGAGCGGGGGGTTAGGGTTAGGGTTAGGGTTAGGGTTAGGGTTAGGGTTAGGGTTAGGGTTAGGGTTAGGGTCAATTAACAGAATGGGGAGGACCTATATATCTACAGATACATGTGCATGTTCTCTCTTCACGAAGATGAATAGAACATTATTTAGAGTTGTAACAGCCCCCCACCCCCCTCTGCTACAATCCCTAATCAGCCTTTTATTTCCATAGCTCTTAGTGTTGCTTATTATTCAAAACTCTTTTGGGTATGAAGAGTCCTGGGACAATTTCTTCTCCAGTCACACGTTTTAAGCAAACACGCTTGTCACGCTTCAAATACAGTGCAGTCAGTAGCCATTAAAGGGATAATAAAACACTAGATCCCAGAGGAAGAGCGCTTGGCTCTATTGGCGGAGGAAGCATAATCTCAGAACCTCATTGTTTTTTTTTCTGCATCACATCCCCTTTCTCGCTGAGATTCTGTACCTGCCAAGCAGCTGAAACTTTTGCACTGTCATGGAGATGTCAACAGCATTCCAGGCCAAACTGTGCAGCCACCTCAGTGACAAGCATCAAATCCCTCTGAACTCCCTCCAAATCCATCTATCTTCCTAAGCTGCTTCACACTGCTGGCAGAATCTGGGCTCGGGATGTTGGGCTTGGCTGAAGAGCTGTGCTCTCATCACTGTAAGCTTGAAGAGCTGTGAAGGGCATGATAGGGCAAGGAGCACTGTTTCTGTACCAGCGATTGAACCTGCCATCCTTGCTGAGATGCAAACATGTCCCCTGAGACACTCCTGCCCATTTTGTCAGGATTTTCTGGCTGTCTTGCTTCTGACTCACAGGTACTCAGAGCCACTTTCATCTCTACCTCCTAGCTTTTATTAACTCATAACTGGGTTTCAGTGTGTCTCTCTGCTGTTGCTTCGTGCCTATTAAACCCACCAATAAATAGTCACACCAGGACGGTCACTTGCCAGCATTGGCCTGTACAGCTAAATAAACAATCTGTTATGTCATGATAAAAAAAAGACAATACAAATGAAAAGCTTTTTTTCAGAGCTGCTGGATATAAACAGGTTCCAAGGATTTCTTTGTTCCTACATACGAAGTATACGTCAGAGTTGTCCTTTACCAAAGATAATCAATCAAAATTTTATTTTGCTCTTCAAATTCACACAAAACAGTTCTGATCAAATGCATGTGACAAACCTAGACAGATCAAGATCCAGCTTTGACAAAATATTTGAATGGGTTCTGCTCACATGACTAGTTTAGAGAGGTGAAAGCTTCATGTTTTTGCATATAAACAAACCTATTTTTTTTGTAGAATTTCAATATTGCTATAATTTTCTTTCCCACATACTTCTTTGGGATCCTGTTCTCTAGCTTCTAGAGACTAAAGGCCTCTACTCACTGATACAAATTTTCTTTCCAAAGTTTAGTGCTAAAAACATGGACTTCAACGGGACATTACACATCTCAACGAATGAGAGGTGCCAATGAAAAAGAGGTTCATACTGCTATTTGGATCCGTTTTTTGCAAGGAGGATGACCAATGAAAAGTGGTTCTTTGATGATGTAAGTGTAACATATAAAAAGTGTGGTGCTTTGTAAAGGAAACAGGAAACAAATCTTTTCTTTTCTCCACATTTTGGCAGACAGCTTCCTTTGGTCAGCCACCAACAATATAAACAACTTGACATCCAGGATTTCTTCAATGTTTTCTTTAATCCATTCTCTGTTGTGGTCTTCTTTCCTGTTTCGCCTTGTGGCGCATGTGCATCTGTTCTACTGCAAATGCCCTCTTCAGGCTGGGACCGTCATTGCATCATCATGTCCTTTACCCAAATGAAGAGCACCCTGATGAGAAGCCATTAGAAGATTTGTGCGGCTCTCAATTTGGATTGGTGTAGAGGCCTTAACATCAATCTACTCACTCACATGCATTAATTTACCTCAATAACCAATCGAGAACAGTTGTTCACCACTTAAAAAGGATGCCATGAAAATTCCCCATGTGACTTTCTAGAGATCCTCACTGTCACTGGCATTACTAGATTTCCTTCCTGTTTCCTGTGAAACCGTTGGGAAAAGTGTTTTTATTGCTTTTCATAACATTGTTCACATCTGATACTGAAAAGCTTGCCAATGGAGTGTGTTTAGATAAAAACAAACATAATCTATTCTATATAATCTGTTAGGTCAATTTAACATACAGGATATGCCCAAGGATGTCAATATTTGTAAAAATGTAATGAATTGTTTAACACATTTCTAATCTGTTGCTTATTCTGTCTATAGATGAAGTTCATTTGTCAAACTATTGACAACTAAAAGTAAACCCGGCGGATTATTCTGGTTTTATCATCTACGATCATTACTTTGTCGATAAACAAGCTCCTCTCACTTAGGTCCGGCATTTCCTCTTCAAGATTTTAAATATTACATATCACATATCCTTCAGTGGCCTGTTGTGCAGTTATCTCCCAATGAAAAGTGTTAAGCTGGCCATGCAGCTCAAAGAACATGGGGCTGGAGCTCAATATTGGGTCAATTCAGTGCCCTTGTTAGGTTCTAGCTTCGTCTCCTGCCATGTGCCTCTGTGGGTGCTGCTGTTGTACTTGTGTTCAGGGAACTGTGGTAAATGATTAATTGAGGAGAGCTGTGAAAATCATTTTGTTAATGGTGTAGGAGGTTTAAGGAGCTGCATGCAATGATTTTTTTTTTTTCAGTTGAAAACAGCTTCTACCTGACACAGCTTCTACCTTACACTTTCAGAGCTGTCCATATAAATCTACACTTTGAAAGCATACTTGGCGAACTCATGAAAAACAATTATGAATAAGCTACTTGTAATTCCAGTATACTCGCTGAAAGGGAATACATCAACATGTGCATCGTAAAGCCTATTCATCATTACAGAGAGCACATGAAGTGGTCAAACAATTTGGTATAGGTATACAATGCATCAAAAGCAATCCTTGCAAAGCACTGCTCATAAATTCTAGAGAACTGTTATGTGAGTACAGAAATTCTCTCAAGGTAGAGTTATGGATTGTTGTGTAGTCTCTTACTCTTTGATATGAATCAAAAATTGCTATATGAGCAGCTCCACAAGAAAAAACACATCAGTGTTAATGGAGTTTGGATAGAGATGAGTCACTTATTGTTCTGATCCAATGAGGAATATTTCTATTGCACTTGTGAAGTGTCAAACTATTTCAAAACGGGTAATTAAACGCATGCATTAAAGGATGTATAAAACCAGAGTTCCGAATATCAAAATTCTTCTTCTAAATTAGAAATTCTCCCCTAAAAAATACTTTTATTTTTACTGATGCTTCTCATAGACATTCTCAAACAACGAAAGCTGAAGCAAGACCTGAAGTTCTTTCCATGATGAGAACTAACTAACCCCTTTATAAGAGTATGGCAACCATATGACCACCAGAGGACTCTAAGCCTTTACAAAGAATACAAATTATCCCATGCTAATATATTAAAACTTCATACAACCATAAAAATAATTCCCATTTTTTTATTCCAAATAATCCATGTCTGACTTTTAACAGTTCACAAATAGGAAGTTACATCACAACCAGGAATGTACAAGCTCTAAAAATTGAAGGCAGAGGTTTGGCCTCTTTCTTGCTTGGACTCTTGCAGAGTCACTTGTTTACGCTCTCTCTCTTCCCCCACCCCCAGCTTCTTTCTTCGATGCAGCATTGTGTTTAGTTGTTAACATCTTCAGAGTTTAAGCTAAATAAAGCTGAATTTTCTGTTAATTCTAAGATCTGTTAATTTAGAGTCTTCTCTATTGGGTTATGAATTATTATTAACATAACAGTTCATTTATATTTGGTTTAGATAAACAGAATTTTCAAAATGCAATTATTTTACATTTCAGACTTTTCACAGATTTTTCACCAGTGCCTTAATAGAAAACACACTCAACTGCTGTATTCAGACTCTTTCGATGTAAATTAGTGACTGAAGCAAGATGTCACTTGGCTCTTTGAAGCTCTCTCCCTCTGTTTTTCTCCTGCCCATAAGTTCTTTGTCTCTCTCTTTCCTCAGCATTGTGTTTAGCTGTTAGCATCTTCGGTTTTTAAGCTAAAAAAACATGTTTTCTGTTAAATCTTACACCTTGCTTCCAGAGCCTTCTGTATTGGATTATAAATATTCCAAGCAGGTAAAATGTATTTGAATTAGACAAACTTCATTTTCAAACATTAAATGTGTTCATACAGTTTACAGTGAACTCTCTGGACCAGAAAAAAAAACACCCCAAGTCACTCAGCTACCCGTTATATTTAACTCTACGTAACCAGACATCTCTGGCTCTCTGAAATCTCAACTGAAAGCTCTTTGAAGGTAATCCACGTTCTGTGGTGGCAAAACCCAAAGTTTTCATGTACCCAAACAATTTTTGAGGCCTGTGATTGGCCAGTGTTGGAAGTAGAACTGTATTCGTCTATTTAATTCGTTCATTGATCTTTTTCTGTCAGTTGTTTATGAGTTTACAGATTTTTTTATAATGATTTATATTGTGCACTTTCTAGACAAATTAGAAGATTTCAGGCAGTAAATACAGTGCAAAGGTATATTCTGAAGCATGTGATTAATGATGAATGCAGTTATAAATGGTGACATTTTTCTGACATTTCTACATACATCCAACCAATAAAGTGGTGTTCAATAATGGAGTAGCTAAGATTGCATTTTAATAGACTTTTTTAAATTCACTTCATAAACCTCTTTGCCACTGAGATCCCGGTCACAATCAAGTGGAAATATCACAGTCATATTTCCTCTTTTATTAACATAATTTTGAAGTAGCTCCAGGCAAAATTTATTTTATAGTTCATGAGCACCTTGCTTAAACCTCGGCTGAATTAATTTCACTGCCTCAAAGTAACTGTGATATTCTAGCTGCATAAATACAACCCACACTCACGGATTAATTACAAGGCCTTCACAAACTAAAAAGCAACTGTTGCCGATTTGTTTCCTAAAATATTGACTCTCCTTCAGTTTTTAATTTTTCACAGCTTGTTTGTGGTCTCTAAAAACTGACCAATTAATGCAATGCACTCAAGTCTGTAATGTTCTCTCTATTAAGATGCAGTTACGGTTTCCTTCCATTCATTTTGCCCTGCAGCATTTAACCTGCGCATTCTAGAGTTTTTTCTCTCATGCCTATTTAACTGCTTGAGTTTGCTGTAGAGCATGAGAGGGCTGCCTTCTACGGCTTCTGTATCTAATGTAATGAATGCCAATCACTTTGTTCTAAATGAAGATAATGGAAGAGGAAGTTGTGCTGTGAATAAACAGAGCCCATAATTATCTCTGTCACACTGAGACAAAAGTATAGATATATTTACACTTTGATGCACAAGTTGAAAGCAAAGTGTGGTTTAACGAGTCCAAATCTCTCAGAGTGGCTCTCGCAATTCAAGTGTGAGCAGTTGTCACATTGTGATCTTCATGTTACTTCCACTTTATAACCTCAGTTCTGTTGGTTTTTCTAAAATCCAGTCATTTCCTTTTGGTATCTCTCTGAGCTCTTAAAAATATTACAATGATTTCATTTACATTTCACAGTGGTTTAGTGTTACTTCGAAATAACCACCATACAATGGTCAATACTGTTTTTTTTTTATATTAATCAGCACAAATCTTCAATGCCATTTAAAAAAAATACTTACTTTGGATTCCTATGTGTGACATCACAAACTTTTGGATCCCACCCACCACAATTGTCTTCAACTTCAGAATAGCATAACCCCACCCCTAGTCACTGTCTATTGTGGTTTGGTATGCTTTTAGCTATTATTATATTAAGTGATATAACATTGTCCAAATTTCACAGGATATACTTCAAAATTAGTATTGTGAACAGTGTGTAAAAATGGCGTAAAAGTTCTGTTAAAATCCTGTTAAAATCTACAATTTTGTTTTATTTAACAGCTTCATAACATTCAAAATAATTTGTGAGAATCTGATGTCTGATGTGAACATTTATTGATTTATTTTTGTTGTTTCAACTAAACAAATATACACTTTTCACAGATATTCTGTAAATAAACTACCATGTATTTATTGAGAACATCTGATCTTGCACTGATGGCGCTGTTTCAAAGATTTTGTGATTTCCCTTTTTTAAAGAGAGAGACCAGTTTAACAGGCACTCTCCTTTTTAAATTAAACCGCTCCCCTGAAATATTTATAAAGTTGTGATAAATATTCTTTCTGCACATTAGTTACAATAGTATTTTTTACCAAATGAGTAATGCTTTTAAAGAACTTCATGTGTTTGGTTTGCACTCAAGTATATCCAATCAGTTTGAATGGAATTTTGAAAAGTAATTTAAGTGCTATTACATCTATTGAAGAAGAAGCGGTTAAATTGCCTTTTGGTACTGCCACAAATACAGGCCCAAAAAAACTTATGAAACAATCACTGAATTTGTTGGGAAATTACCAAGTGAGATATGGATGATATGGGGCTTATATTGGAGCATATATATCTGTAAGCAGATCTGTAAGCAGTTCTACTTCAGTAGAACATTTCATTATGGCAAGTGTGAGTTCAAGGCACCCGCCTTCATTAAGGATTGTTAGCAGCGACTTCTTTGACACATAAATAATTGCTGTTTTGAATTGTAAGCTCAGTAACCGTTTTCACGCAGTGTTGAAAATATCTAAGATGATGCCTGAAACAGCTTGCAAAGGTATTCTCTCAGCACTCTGCCAGGGATACCAGCTGTACCCATGGATTTATTGTTTTATTCCTTCGCATTTTATGTTAATCTCAACCATTTGGACATAGTGCTATTATCTCTGTTGAGCTGAGCTTTGATAAAAATTAACAGTGGAAATTTTGTCTAGTTGACAAAAAAATTGTTTTATTTTTAAAAATGGTTTTACAAAGCCAATTATTCACACATCCTCTATACATCCATGCAAAAAGTTTGAGGGCAATTGATTTTTTTTTTTTTGAGGGCTCCAGCATTTCAAAATTGACCCTAATAATAAATCTTTTTTTAAAAGATAATAATACTTTTTTGAGCTGCAAAGCATACAGTTTTTCTCCTAAAACGTTGACTCAGTAAGCTATTGCCTTGTTTTCACAAAGTTTATGTGTTCGTCCATGAACAGCCCTTTCATTCAGTTGAAAAGTTTAACATCTCACTTTTACCAATTTTCAGTTGTGTAACCTCAATTCTTGTTTGATTTCCTAGGTTCTGTCTTTTTACACAATAAGAAATATAAATACCTTGTTACCTTACTGTGTCTTTCAAACCAAATGCGGTAAAGTGCTCTGTAAGTATGAAATTTGAAGTTTGTTTTGACGGGTGGGTTTAACCACTCACCATCAGTGACTTCTGAGTAGGCTTCAACCTTGTGTTTTAATAGAGCTTTGGTCTGTTTAAATCAATAGTTTCCTGGTGGTCAACCTGTTTCATTGAGATGTACTCAATGGAAGTGAGCTGCTCATCAAATACGACCTCAAGATTTCCTGTCGACCTTGCTGACATGAGATCTAAAAACAGTACATCAATAAATCTAAGGGGTGACCTCTTCATTCCTCAAACCATTACATAATTTACAAGTGTTTTAATTATACAAACAACCTTGAACAGACAGTCTTTGTGTCCAATTTTCTCACTCAATGGTGTAAAATGAGCTCAGTTCCAGCAAAGGACATATTCATTTGGAGCAAGGTTACAAAGGTGACCAGTGAGCACACTTTCTCTGAAGCTTGGAAATGAAGACTGTGCTCACTGATACAGATTCGTACACAAGGTCAGCAGCATCCTGCGATGACAAAGAGGCCTGGGAAATAAATATACACAGTCCAGGCATCACTATACAGCATTACTGGAGCAGGACCCATTGTTCTTTCACATCCATTTGAATTCAAACCATGGCGCTCACAACTAGAATGAAAATTTCAGAAAGGGGAGAGCTGGCTCAGTTTCTATGGTCTAGCACGATCAGGCCAGAACTGAATAGAAACGGGAGAAATCCATAAAGAACGATGGAATCGTCTGAATGGACAGTATTACTTGTTTTGAAAGACATAGAGAAAAAAACTACTTTTACTTTGAGTACAATGGAAACTATGTTTAATTTTAAATAATAAAATGACCTTCAAATATCCAATTCATGCAGAGTATCTAGGGATAATCCCTTGAAAGATTTTGTCTCTTTTATGCCTTGCTGTCAATTAGGAGATGCATTTATCATTTAAAAGTCCTGGTGCTCAGTCATCAGTATCAGCAACACACAACATGGGGATTCTTGGCAGCGTGGGTCATTGTTTCTGTGAAAACATTTGTGTAAAATCCTCTTTTGTCACACTGTATTTCATACAACTCTTCTTCAGAAAAAAAAGGATCATTGTCTCGTCAGAAAGTGTTAAATACTTAAATCCAAAGCTGCGTTAAGTGGGGATTTGGTCTAAACAGTGTTTTGGCTGAAACTTGTGTCATTAATATCCATCAAAGACAAATGCTTTGTTGTTCAAACTGACTGAAACTAATGAAGGCTGCATATGTTTTCATTAATTGTTTGTGGAAGAATGTTTTAACTTATTAAATATGTGTTTTGGAAATTGGTCCAATGTGAATGTTACTGAAATTACTGCAACTACTTTAGAAGATAAAACTACAGCTAAAGTTTGTGTAAAGCTCTGCTGTGTTCCACAACTACACTTTTCAATGAGGCTCATCTACCACCACTCACTTCTAATGTGCAACAAATCAGACACACATGCAGACAATCAGCCATTAGAATCAATCACCCAATCAGCACTCTCCTCCAGCTGTTAAAAAGGCTCCTTCATGCGTCTGCTAAGCCGTGAGATCTACAGTTCACTTACCCTGACTCCCTGGAATACTCCTAGCCTACTTGGATCTCTGTATCTGCATGAGTCTCTTCTTGGTTCACAACTCCACTCCTGCTGCTTTCCATTGCGAGTCATCTACCATTACTCATCTCTTCCCGTCATCATTAGCAAGGTGTCGTGGGGTCTTGGACTATTGGCCCTCAGACACACTTGAGTCAATCAGACAAACCTGCAGAAAATCAGCCAATAAGAACCTGTCACCGAATCAGCTTCAATCCTGCTCCATCTGTTAAAAAGGCTCCTTCATGCTTCTGCTAAGCTGTCAGATCTACAGTTCACTCACCCTGACTCCCATGAAAGCTCCTAGCCTACTTGGATCTCCATATCTGCAAGGTGTCTCTTCTGGTTTCGCAGCCACTCTCCTACAACTCCCCTCTTTTCCAGTCATTGCTAACAAAGTCTTATAAGGTTATCAGGTTACGTGCTCTTCCCCCACGATGCAAACGGACTGTTCACCACAGAATATATTTCCCATTAAGGGACAACATTCTTCTATATTTTTTTATATAGTAAATAATATCTGTATATAGTTCCTTATTTGGTGTTACATTCTCCATTCAGTGTCCAATGTGACGGCTTGGTTTCGACAAAACAGCAGATGTTGGCTGGGATGAAGAGCAAAATGAACAAATCAAAAGAGTTTTTTTGCAAGTACAATTAATTTGTTAATTATAAGGTAACAATGTTTTTATTTCTGTGTCAGAATGAATCTACAGATTCAGTAAATAATAAACCTGCTCACGTATATATTTTTAAAATCTGTAAATACATTGAATCAAGTAAATGGAGTCAGACAATCTAATATATTTCTATTAGGGTTAAATGCTCAATGTGATGTGCGTTGTTGAATTTTTCATTGAGTTTTTATATTATATATGCTGTTAAGCTGGGCATGAATGATTAATACAGATATTTGAGGGATCTCATTATATCCTCATAAAGGGTATCTGGATTTTTCTGGCTAACAAAACAGAAACAACAGAAAGGAGGATCTATAGCAGCGATCACCATCCGCTGTGGCCTGCTATTGATCTGTGATGCATTTATTACTTGGCCGTACAGAAATAATGAATTATTTATATAATTTCTGTTTCAATGTTTTAGTGTTTTTGAAAAATGTAGTTTTTCTCCAATGTAGTTTTCACCTGTGCGTGCGTCTCCACATGAGGCACAATGTCACATGATGTGTCAGGAAAAATAAGCTTGTGAATGCTCAAATATTCGCAAAGAAGACAAGTTCAAGTCAAATTGATTCATTTTTTTATTTATTTGCCACATCTTGCGAGCTGTTCCGTGGAAAAAATGCTAATATTTAAAAGTTAGGGGGATTTTGATATGGGTTATAGTTATAAGAGAGGGAAAAAAAACAACTGCTTAAAAGATCTTTGTACAGTTTTTACATTTCTACTTTCCTTTTTAATTAAATGAGGTGCACAGTGACAAAAACATTATCTAAAGTTTTTGTATAATGAAAGGAGAGCTCATTCTTCTTACATCTCTTGACTTTAACACTCTGAGAAAAAGCCTTGGAGGTGTACTCAAAGACCCAGTACCCCTGAGCTTTTGGGTCATTTAGTGACAGAGGGGCAGACAGGGGTAAGAGTTAGACGAATGGGGTAGGAGTATCCCGATCAATACCAGCCAGGACTGCCCACAAACACAAGAGTGGGAGATGAATTGGGCTGGATGGTAAATTTGAGCTTAACAAACGGAAGCATCTGTGTTTGTTTGAATGAGCTTCTCTTGAGAGTCGCAACACAGATTTTATGTGTCGTTTCAGCACAGAATGTTGTCCAACCAGTCAGTGGGAGCATTTGAGTGTTTCTATACTAGTATTTAGAACATGGAGTCATTTTATGTAGAAAACTCCCATCAGAGTTACATTATTCAATATTCAATTAAAATAAGAACAATACTAAAATCTCCAAAACATACACTTTTAGCATTGAACTAAACACAAGATTTAAAAATGTTAAAGTCCCTGCAGCAGAGTGCAGTAAAATGGTGGAGAAGAGGTCATTGGTGGAGGAGCGCATTGATACACAAAGTGAATAAACTGACCTGGATTACCTGTGTAATTCGAAATTAACCAACACCTGCCAGCCAATCAGAGTTGAGTATTCAGACAGATCATGGTATAATACGAAATAAATTACAATTAAAGATACAAGTTGAACAGTTTACCATGGATGTATCTGTTATGCTTTAATACAGATACATTTATTAATGTGTTTTAAAACTGTATTAATTTGGTGAATGTTTTAACTATTTTTTTTTTTTACTTCCAAAGACATGTGCAGCACTTTGGTGTCAGCTGTCGTTGTACTTAAAGTGCTTTATAAATAAAGTTGGCATGGTATGGTATGGTATGCTTTACGCTATTACAAAAAAAAAAAAAAAATCAACAACAAAAATAAAAATCTTTTGTGTTTTTATTGGCAGTTTTGTTTTTGATTTGCAGTAGCCTTGTGCAAATATCGCTCATGCACAGTGATATTTTCATACATGAAAGATTAAAAATATATTAAATTGTCATATTAATGTGGTAAAGAAATGTATAGACGAATTGTGAATTGTGAAATGCAAGCTTACTTGAGATAATGCAACAGGTGTGTTAACAGTGGTAAAGTAAGGCGGCCCATTAGTGCACAACACAACTTGCACACGCAACACTACTGCAAATCAAAAACAAAATATTTGCATCTGTGTTGTTGATTTGCAATAGCGTTTTATGCGCAAGTTGTGTTGTGCACTAATGGACCACCCAACTTTACTAATGTAGCCACACCTATTTCTCGACAATTACCAAAAAAATATTACAATTTAATTTATTAATTGTCTTCCATGCATGAATATATCACAGAAATAGCATCATGCATGGTGCAGTCATCCTTTTTTTTTCCTTATCGCAGTGAAAATCTTGACAAGAAAATATCAAGAAAGATAAGTCGAATTTCTGCCACTCCTCTTGCAGCAACTCCACCATTCAAAGGTCACATCAATAAGTCTTTATTTCAACCACACGCTCCATTAATCACTCAAACCTGTGTCTTTCATCACAGTCAACTAATGTGCTGCCTATAGATCTGTTCAGCCTCAAGGCTCACTTTTCACTCTAAAAAGTGTCATTGATTACTCTACTTCCTAACTATGTTTGTGCTAATGTGTGGGATCCTACTTCAGTCAAAATGCCCTTTGTTAAAACAATGAAATATACATATTTTTAATTAACAGATTTTTGTTTGATTTTCAAAATTTTCATCCTTTCCATCTTGACTACTTTAATTTTAATACAATGCCTTTTGAGTAAGCTTTTTGAGTAATTACATTTTTTTGTGTAAGAAAAGAGCAACATTTCTTATTATCTTCAGAGAAAAAAAAACTCTGGGACTCTCTTTAAAGGAAGTATTTATACACAAAAGAAAAATAGTCTCTAATTATGTGTTCTTCTGCAAACTAAAGAGCGAATGTCTTAATATGAAAGTGTTTGCTACAACCGCACAAGCTCAGGAGAGCTTTGCCACTAGATGTAATGCTTTTCTGTTCTATTCATTTCCGCTTCTAAGAAATCCACATTTGCATAAGCAGCATCAGAGTGCTGTTATGCTTTCAGGACCCTTTTAACCAAAGAAACAACCTCCTTAAAGCTAACGGCACGTAGAATAAAAAAAATGTGTCTAGCTGTGCTTGCCGTGAAAGATTTTTCTTCATTTAAATAGGTTAAATCAATACATTCAATTTCTTTATGAAAAATGTGATAGTTTTTTTCTTGGTTTTAATTTCAGAAGATCACTTTGTGGAATCAAGACTCTAGAGCATTAAAGGGTAAGTAAAATTTATTATTTTTATTACTTGAAAAAAATGCTTCGATTAATTCCTTCTACAAAACTTTTGCTAATTCTTATATTTCTCTGAACTGCAAGCTTTCGATAAGTCAAGAACTTGGTTTTGGGGGAGTGATTGTTATTTATTTGTTTATATTGCTTACCAAAAAAAGGCTTGAGGTGGTGTGGAAAAATCTGAAAGATAACTTTCCTGGGCTCTTTTATGTCTGAAAATTGCTTTGTAAAAGGGTAATCCAGTGAAACATAATCCAATCTTAAGTTCAATTTTGATGTATTGCTTGCAGACATAACCCAATGCTTCAATGAAATCACACCATACATCTCAATCCATTTAATTGCTTCCGTTTGCTCTTGCACAGAAAAAAGAACATGGTTTCTAAGTAGCTGTCCAAGGTGCTAAATCAATCCAACGGCATCAGTCAATGAATCCACCGTTCTTTCTATAAATAAAAAAAAAAAACATCTGCATGTAGAAGAAATGCTGCATAAAGAGGTGATCAAGGGAAGATAAACATGTCCAATAGTCTGGATGTTCTTCAAACGATCCCTTTTGAAGAAACATCTCTTTCCGAACAAGCATCACCGAGTGGCCCACGCCATAGGAAACAATAACAGTCTGTGTCTGATAACAGATAGAAAGGAAGTGTAAATACAGAGCTCCATGAATGAAATCAATGCAAGCCACTGTCCGACTAATGCACTCAGCCTCATAAAGGATCTTTATGAGCCACACACTGTTCCAACAACTGTCTTGCCTCTGCGGTGAAAGAGCTGGTCCAATGGAAGTAATAGGAGCTTTATCTAAAGGACAATGTGAAGCTGATGAATTTACACAAGCTTAAAATTAGAAAACTGCTCTTTTGTACATTCTTCTCAATGTACATCTGCATTTATATAATAATATAAATAATATGTGGTATGTATGAAATGTTTTCATTTATACAATTGGATTGCTAACATTGACCAAAATTCAATGAAAAGTTAAAATATGTTATATCATGGTACTGCCAAGGTTCTGTCAGCAGTTCTTTCCAGTGTACTCCTTTGTAGTGTGACAGAGCCCTGACACTTAGAGTGCTAGACCCCAATAGTAATTGTTTTATTTGAGTATTATTTTTGCAGCTTTCAGGTCATGGGGGGCTCGAAAAGTCATCAAAAGTCATCAAATTTCACACACACAACTATTGATCATTTAATATGATTAGACATGATCATATATCATTATAGATATTATTATATTATATTTTATTATATGATAGATATCATATATTATTATAGATAAATCTGATTGGAGTTTGAAAAGTGGTTGTTGAACAATGGGTCTATAGCGCCGTCTAAGGCCTTTCAGCTTATGGTGGGGTAACAATTTTTCTTAGGCAAATGAACTGCAGCAAACGTGTAGGATACCAAGACTTAACTATAAGTAATATGGATCATACTTTCAAAATCGACAGGAAGTCAGTTATTTTGAGAAAAAAGTTGTTAGGAAACTTTGGAAGTTTCCAGGAAGTTGTTAATAACTCAATCGTATGATTTCTGATTGATCCCTAATCTTCCAATTATATTAGTAGTCAAAGTCTGAAAACATCTAGAGTGTAAACTGTTGGTTATAGCGCCACCAGGTGGCCACATGACAAAAGAAATTAATCATTGATGTGGTACTTATTTTTTATATGAATAGTTACTGTGCCTTGTGTTTGTGTCACTTGTTTTGTTGAGCACATGGCTTTGTTCCCTTTTCATGAGCCATCTGCTCACGTGTCTAGCATCTTGACCCCACACTTATAATTATCTGGCTATTCGTTAATCTGTCCTATCTGCCTTTAACGTCCTGATATAGTTCCTTCTCTGCCGGAAGGTTTTTTTCCATTCGCTGTGTTCTGTAGTTCTTGTAAGTAGATTTAAGAAAAAGATGTCTTTTGTTTCTCTGCTCTGTTTTATTCCATCCTTTTCAAGATCATTAACTTATGTTGATATTTTGTATTAATTTTATATTAGCAGTAGATTTTGTATATTTTACTGCAAGAACCTCACAAATTGAAAAATAACAAAAATCAAAAGTGTTGAACGCAAAATACATATTCATAAATCCCCCCCCGAAAAGCAAAGATAAGATTAAAACATTGTACAAATTATATCAACAAAATACAACCACATACACTGTTCCAAGTACTTTTTGTTCTATTGTACTTTGTTTTGTATCAGAACTTTGAAAAACACAAGCCAAGGGTTATCCTTTTCCGTTCAGCATTAGATGGCACTAATGGCACCAATTTGGGGTTTGTAAAATTAACCTGAAAGACAATTGCATATTTTCTCACAAATTAAATTGAATTCCCTTCAAATGTTGTCATAACTCTTGTAATGTTTGTTTAAAACCCCCAAAAGCAAAACTAATTAACCTTTTTGAAACCTACACATTAATATTTAAAATCAAAATTGTACCATTCCTACTTAATTCAAAGGCGTGCAGAGACTTCTAAGGGTTCGATGCTAATTTGTGTATTGCATTGATCTACTAAATAACGAATCCTTTCTGAAGCAGTAAAACAATATATGTATTTATGTATTTATTTAGTATCTTAATTTAAGTGATTAGCATCAAGAAAGAGTTACCTTTTGTTTCACAGTATATCAATAAGAACTCAGCTTAGCTCAGCTCAGCTAAAGGATGAGAATAGATGGATTCGGGGTCCTGAGTTCAATCCACAGAAAGGCTTTTGTAGTTAATAGGCCAGGCCGTTGCAGTACAGCATGGCCTCTTTCAAAAGCATTTGGCACAAAGTGGATTAAGGTATTGATTTGTGGAAAATGTCACAGCATAAATATTTGCGTTTTAATGCAGTACAGTGCAATCAGTGTTGACTTCTCTCAATGAGTTTTCCATTTCAGAACTACAGCTGGAGCAAACAAAAACTGTTGCCTCAATTCATAGCCTTCTCAAACAAGCCCTTACTGTATGTGTTTAGACGAGCTGAATGATTAGCATGCGGAATGGAATGAATTGCTTTCATTGATTAAGTTTCACACTGTCACTAACTGCAATGGAAAGACAAGAGGCCATGGATGACTTAGCCCTTTGTGGTGGAAAGTCTTGATGTTAAACATATCTTGTGAGATCTCTCACTTAACCTTTTCTGTCAGCGTTTAAAACATGACAAATGAACATATTAAAAGAAAGTGAAGTGATTTAGTGATTTATTCTTTAACTGATGAGCTCCTTGGCTTTCAGTTACAACTTTTGCTTGTACTATATTTATATAGTATGGACGGTTATGTTCCGTACCACACACTGGTGTAACGGTTAGTACAATTTCATTAATTCATTCATTCATCTTCTTGCCCGCTTGTTCCCTTTTGGGGTCATGGGGGTCTTTTGCAGTCCAAATATCATTTGTACCATTGAACCATTTTTGAAACGGCAAGGCTAAGAAGGCTAAGTTGATTTGTGGTAGAGAATGCAATAGCATCCAACCTCTAGGCGCAATTCTAATGTTTGCATATATCATCTCTTTTACTCTAAGTGATTAAGAGAGCTCATTTTATAATGTTTATCCTGTTTCTCATTTCTAATGTGAGTAAAATATAATTGTCTCCAATATTAAATAAAACAAAACGACAAGGCAAAGAAGTTGCAGAAGTGACTAGAAACATATATTTAATTTTAAATTGTGGGAACATTTATTGTGAGCTCAATAATTTATCATCTTAACTCCCTTTTGAATGCTAGAACAACAGAACAAACACAACAACAGAGCAATTCTCGTCAGAAATATAAATACACAGTCCTGCTGTGATAATCATGCATTAAACTATTACAGATAAAACTTTTGAAACTTATGTATGTGCGTCACAATATTTGAAACCAACTATTGAAACTGTTTCTAGAACAAACCAATATTGGGAAAAATGGAATTTAAAATGTTTTGAAACCACAAAGCTAAGAAGGCTTGGGTCTAGTATACTTTTACCGGAGCATTTGATATCATCCATCCACTAGGGGGCAGTGGTAATGTTTGCATTAAGTCATCTTTTCTACTCTAATTGATATATATTTTTATAAATTATAAAAAAAATATATATATTGTTTTTGTTATTTTTTTTTTTAAATATAAGTCAAGAACAACTGTTTTTTTTATAAATAGTACATAAAACAAGAAGGCAAGGTAAAGAATTTTCAGAAGTGACTACAATCACAATGACTCCATGAGGCAAATACACTTAAGCTTCTAGGCGATATCTCCCAGCAGCTCGACAATACGTATTGTGACAGTTTTGCATTGCAATACATTGTGCCACGATGTTTTGTTACACCCCTAGTGGTTAAGTTATTCAACTCCTCCTTTGTTTATACAGTTTTATATTTATATGTTCTTGAGATCAGTCCTCTTGCTGGAAGTTTGGAGGCCATCATGTCAGGGGGACAAAAGGCGGAAAGATGCCATTTTAATTAAAGCTGACAGATTTACCATCCACATAGGGTTTAAAGCATCACCCGTCTGTGCAGATCGAGGCCAAAGTACCAGTGATAAAAATGATTGATGCTAGCCTGGGCAGCAGGGAGATTTCTCTAAGGAATTGCTGGAGGAATTAACATGGGCATTGGAAGGCTGTACTGTAATGAGAAGGAATGGCGTTAGATTCATAACCTTACATCTGGACAGTGTGGACCAGCCAAACAATCACTTACTGCCTCTGTACGAGCCTTGATATGACTTATTCTCAACTTGCCAATTTATAGTTTTCAACTTGATTAGATTCATATTTTAGAACGGAAGCGACAATTACAAATCACTGGCTAACTTTTCACCAGAGTTTCGAAGAAATGTTCTGATCAAATAATTGGAGTTTAACATTACAGTGTGTAATACACTGAATTGTATTTTTTGGTACAATTTCAGGATTGTTGTAGAATTATTGTGCAATATAAAGATGAAATATTCGTAAAAATAATATATAAATAATAAAAAAGAAGAACCTTTGGTTGTACCATAAATTATATGAAGGATACAACCAAAAAAAGGTAATTTATTAGAGCAAATAGTAAAAAAAAAAAAAAAACCTCAAAAGGCCCCAGACTTTGTTAAATACATTTTCAAAATTCCACATCCACGTTTCAACTTTATGCAATACCTAGAGCACAGGCAATCTACAGGTGGCAATAAGGGCATCTTCAGCCTTAACCAGCAAGGGAAATAAACTGCCACAATATAGACCCTGCTTCTCTTATTCAATCCCTTATTCGTAGCACAGGTGGCTATACTTGACATTCTTGGTATGATTTAATTTAAATAAAGGGTAGTAATGAATGAATTATTGCTGAAATGAATTGGTAACCTGTCTCATGATTTATTCTTACTTTGTCAAAGCGAAAGGAGCTTAAATAGGAAGCAGCAGACGCCCCATCACCCTTTTTGTCATTCATAAGTATGAATAGAAGATGACACCAATGCCTAAAAAGAAAACTATTGGATCCTTGAGCTATACTACAATATAGACATCTTTAATGCCTTAATAATATTCCAGAGCATTCCACTGCCGATTATTTTTATGATTTCATCCAAACTGATTAAAAAGAATAGAGCCCGTTCTCTCAAACATATCCTTATTTTTTTAATCCATCTATGTTAAGCCAAAGCAGAGCTTGCTTTCAGAATTGTGCCACCTTGACCTTTGTATAGTAGCGTCTGCTTTTGTTAGCACTTTCAAAAGCTTGATTTTTGGGGAAGCAGACCAATGTTTTAAGACTAAATGTGTACAAAGTCTATAAAATTCACTCCAGATGGGTACATGAAAGCAGGGTCTTCAAAAACATCACATTCCCTTTGTTTCCCAGCCTCAAAGAGTTCATTTTGCTGAGAGTCCCTCTTTCCCATGAAACTGAGCTCAATTGATTCTGGGAACATATAATCATATTATCCCTCTCCCCCATGGAGAGACAAGACGATTGCATCTCTGGCGTGGTGTTGTCTGTCAGCATTGGAATTTTTAATTAGCACCTGGAAGCTCATATTTTATGCCTCCCCACGGCACATTTGAGAGGAGGCCAGTCGAAAGCTGTTCATGAATCCATTTGAAGACTCAGTGGTGTGTTTACACAAGCAATGTTTTGAAGCAGATAAAGACAGAATTGGAAAACAGTTATTTGTAAATGCACAAAGCTGGCCAAAGGGTTGTTTACAGGGCTTGTATTTATGGTTTGGGATATTTGTATGCATTTCATGGGGCATCCGTTTGCTCATATCAGAACGCATTCCAGAGTTCTATCTCGCAAAGGTTTCTACATGTGATATTTATCCATGTTTCATTTCATTTTGTGCCTTAAACACAGCTTACCTTGCCTTTGTGTTTAGTTTTCATAGAATTTTCACGGAATCGTTGCGATACATAATAATCGAATGATAAGTTGAAAGCTCCATGCAGCATGTTGTGCAACCAAACTTCCCACCATTCCCTTCATTTTTCCAAATTCTGCAATGTTATAACTTTTGTAAGTTGAATTAAATATGTAGGTTTGAGGTTCACACAATTAAAACTGAGATATGATTGTTTAACCATGGTCCTTTAGTAAAAACAAACAAATAAATTAATTAATAATAAAATAAGTAAAATAAAATAAAAAAATATTTTACCTGGTGCTAATATGTTAGCCTGGTGCCCCAGTATTGGTGGAAGTTTAGTTTGTAAATTCTGGTTTTCCTCATTTCTCCAAACATGTGTGTGTTTATCAGGCAAACAGAAACCATTGACAAATCAAACAGAGTTCGTTTGAAACTGGTCCCAACTCTGACATTTGCACTAAAATGCTATTTAATATTAGATGCTATAGATTAAGTAACAAAATGAAGACGACGACAGAGAAGGACTCAAAGGACACAGATGAAAAACAAATCATAATATTATGCATTAAAAATGAAATATTTGAAGAAATTTGCTCCTTCTAAATTCCTACAGGTTTTTATCACTCGAGGCTGCAGAGCCGATGTTGAAGATTCAAGATTGGCAGGAACTTTCACAGGGTTGACAGCTAGGGTTAGTTTAATTGCATATAGGTCAAACCATAATGAAAGCTTTTCCCTCGTGATTTACCAAGGGCCATGTCCTCACAAAACTGCATAAAGTTCTTCTGTGTAAATCACGATTGGTTATTTTTCAACCTGCCATTGATATTATGAACAAACAGATCTTAGCGGACTGCTATCTAAACAGCCATTATGCCTTGCTTGTGAGTCCCTTTTGTTAATTACTAATTGCCAGGATTAGATCTGAGATCCATTGCCTCATGAATTTTAAATGAGTTGGTTCTCAATGATTTCTTATTAGTGCCTCTGCACAAACACTGCATTCAAGATGGATTGAGCAGCACTAAAGCACAAAGCTAAAGGTAGGCAGAATGAGCTTATGATCTTGTAATGGATACACAGGACAATCCAATTTAGCTGGACTCTTGATAAGCTGAGTCACCTTGTTTGTGAAATACAAATACTTTCATACTTCTATAATCCCAGCACATTCCCTTAGAAATGGAAAGAGTGGCTTAGTTGGCCTCATTTAAAGATAAATAATTTATTTATTCAAGCAGAGGAGTGACCTTCTAGAGAAGCCGGCACAGATATACATCATCATTCATCCCAAACACTGAATATGACCTGGTTGAATGTACAACATCCTGCTCAACACACTGTCACAGAGATACAGACGGTATGGGGGAAAGTGGGGCTAGTTTTTTAAGCTGCTGCAGTGTTTTTAAGATAATTATATTTTTTTTAAATAAATGGTAAGAATGGACAGGCTGTTAAAGAGTACTGAACTTTATCTTTCTTTTCTTTCTTTCTCTTATATGTTTTTACTTAAAAGCATTATGGTTTGAAGGCAACTCAATTTTTCAAGGATTTAATCTGCTGAGATTTTTCTTCATGTCATTCTAAGAGTGTAGTAACCTGTGCAGAGCAAGCACTCTCATGCTCCGCTCTCTGATTTTCAGAAATTATTTCAAAAGGATGTAGTGTATAGGGTTTTTTGCCGACGACCTTCTAACTGGAAGGCCACAGTGCTACCCACTGCACCACCATGCCGCCTATAGAGATATAGAATCATAATTTTGTCTGGATATTTTTTTTTCTTCTGATAAATATATTGTAACCTTATGTATACTCATATAAAAATGACGTGATTTTATTCACAAAAACAGCAAAGTGCAGGAATGGGTTAAAAACATTATTCTATTACTCAGACATAAAAAGAAATAGTTCACTCCTCTCTGCTGAGTTATCTCTGAAATGTTGTCTACCTTCCATCTTTATCCAGCCAGAAATGTTTTAGATGTAATTGCTGCATTTTGAGCACAGATGCGCTAAATCAAAGTAACATCGTTGATTTTCAAGAACAGTACTTCTTTATGTTTTGGAAAGCCCGTATATTTCATTTCTGATATAACCATGCACTTAACACAGTCCACTTGTATCGAACATGTAAAAGCAGTGTCTATCCCTGATGTAAACACAGAATTAATCACGCATATTATACAACCCTGGTTCAGTTTTAATGGAGAGTAGGTTTGCTTTCTGTCTTCATTAAAGTAAAAAATCATTCCTGCTTGGCTTAGCCTTACGATAACTGAAGAATTTTCCAACACATCCTTTTCAGCAGAGAACCCCTTCAGATGCTGCATATTATAATCCCACCCACCTGGAAATTAATTGGAACTGTAGTCTGTGAGATGGAACAGGACTGAAATACCAGCTCCATCTGGTTGTTCCAGCCTCTATACATGAACATTGCTTTTACACTTTTGATGTGCTAATAGGTAAATACTTCAGCAGTACATCACTTTTGTTTTTAGCTCTACATGCAGGTCACAAAAAAGACCAGCAGTCCCTTTACAAATGGTGTAAGGAAACAATTTGTGTGTATCTACATCTACACACCAAAGACAATGCACACACTCAACTCAGCTTTAAAACTTTATATAATTCTTAGTTTTCTTTTTTTTATTTACACTAAATAAAAATTAAAGTTAATTATTTAGTAAAAAGTAGTGTCATTTTGGAAACTATTTAGCCTTTTTCCAGGTCTGGAGATATCTCTGTAGCTTAACTTTTTTGTATTTCAATGAATCACATTGGGGCAGTAGCATTTCAGTTCAAAATGGCCAAAGAATTTCCATATTTTCTACTATATTTTAATCTTGACTCTTTTGAGTCACATCATGGTGTAACACCAGCAGAAATACTTATTTTTTAGGCTCATATTGTTAAAAACTTTACCCCATTCCAGTGGATAATCAAAAAACTGCAGTGAAACATACTTGTAGTAGGATGCAAAGCTGTGAGGTAACTTCCAGTGACAGGCACTGATTTGTGTTGTTCCAGAGATGAAGTGTATTGCAGATGGGTGTTTCAGCATTTTTCCATTGCAGGAGATTTTAAATTGGCTTATTTTACATCCACCATGTGCAGGCCGGCCACAATGGAAATGTTGATGGAACTTCACAAAAGTGTTATTAATGGATTTAATTTACTAAAAATTATCCTAAAATCTGATGTGAGTCTAGACTAGACTAGAGTGGGTCACATGACCTGAATCTTAGAGACCCTGAATCTTATAAAGATTCAGATTTCCATCATCAAAACAATTAAGAACTCTAACTTCAGAAACAGAAGAACAAATATAAGTGCAAGCAGTAATACGAGGGCAACATTCAACAAGCTAAAACAGATTGGTTAGGCAGACAGGCAAATTTCCATATGTTAAAGCTAGCAAAAGTTGCTATCATGTAATTATTAATTTGACCACAAGGTGGTGTTAACACAAATCTTGTTGGGTACCTTCAGAACATATTGGCAAACATGCAAGCCGACTTTTGTATAGATATGTTGATGCAACTTTTGACAAAATTCAATAAGGCCGAAATTGTAAGACAACAAAAGCTAATTTTAACATCTCTTGACTCTGTGGGGGCATTGTGCTGAAACTCTGCAGGTAGCCTCAGATCACATTGGTGTTGATATACTAAAGTGGTACTGAGATATAGCTTTATAATTTTGGTGAGTGTAACATCATAATTCGTAATCCCCTTTTTCGAATCAACGTGAACTTGATAATTTTTAGCCAGCATGATCATGTCAAGAATTTTGTCTCTAGACTAATTCAATATTACAAGCAAATTTGAATTAGTGGTGGTGCTATAGAGTTTGAGTAAGAGAGTCCAGTTCTGGTCAGATTGCTCATAAAAGCCAACTGTATCAGTGTGCCAAATGTCAGTGTAGAAATGGAAGAAGAATACCAATAGTAAAAAGAAATGGAACAAGTGCCTGCACAGCTTCAGTATTTGGCCCTTAAAACATACAAAGCAGGTAACACGTTTAATAAGTTCTCTCACCAGCAGTTGAGATAGAATATACATAGAAATTTTATTGTTCTGCTATAAATGTCTGCTGCTCAAGTTCAACAAGAACAGACTTTATTTGAACTGCATGGCAATAGTCAATAGTGTCAATAGTGTACAACTGACTTCGTTCAACAAATGATATAATTTCAAATTCTATGCACAAAAATAATATAAACCTGTCCAACAAATAACATTTATGTCACATTCAAGTTATTGCTATACCATGCAATCACATACCACAACACCTCAGATAATCCAGTCCATTACATGATGTCTGAAAAAACAAGATGGTTTTTAAAGAAGTGTACGTTTTATCAATCATGCTAATCCTTCTGAATCAGAATGAGACAGAGAGGAGAAGTTAAAAATTGGAAGAGAGGTCTGTGATTAAACTTGTTATTGTAATGCCGCCTGAAAAGAAAATCACTAGAAGACTTCTGTGTTTAGACAGACTTTATTTTTCAGATGTATTATGTGTGTACTAATCACAGAAAATTATTAGCACTGGCTACATTGAACCTGTAATTGCATGCTTAAAAATTGATAATATATTCATTATTCACTAAAGGTACTATACCATATTAGCAGATTTCATGGCTAACATTTTACATTGTTCTAAAACAGTGACATTTAAAGAGCTGAACAGAGCCAGGCGCATGCTGTACATTTGCCTATACTTTATTCTTTAGTGAGAGCAAGCTTTCTTTGAAAAAAAAAGAACCCCTTAAGGATCTGTCAGTATTAACCCATTCTTCATTAAATCACCCAGAACATTATTACATGGTCAAGGCACCAGACCTTAGCTAGATGTGCTTGGCAGAACTAAGTTTGGTTTTCTAATTACTTCTAATAGGAGTGTACTATTGATTCTGTGAGCATACATTGATTGGTTGGATTTTAAAAAGGCATGGGTCTAGACTCCCTCTGAAGCAGATAACTCCTCTGCTACACAATGCTGCCCTATAGTTCAAGTCAGAGAGGCATTGATTCCATTGAACACAACATATATACGTGCTCATCCAGATGGGGGTCAATATTGGCTAAGTGTTTGTTTTTATCTAGTGGAATCAGTGCAACTTCCTTCTCAGAGAGTTAAACGTCTATAGGCCAGTAGATTGAGTAATAGCACAAACTGGTAAAAGTGTAAATAGTGGTGGGACTTTTTAAGGCTTAAAAGAAAAATGACCCCATTTATTAGTGTCTGAGTCGGTAAACGTTTCTTTTCATTTGATTTAATGAATCAGCATTTTGAGCAGCTAATGATTTTCTTCCATAAAATGGACCACAGTGTCAATTGTCTTTGAGCTCTGACTCCAGCGATAGACAAGCCCAATAGCAATCTACTGCTAAAAAGCAATAAGTATGCATTTGCAGTTCTAGCTCTTGCTGTCTGGGGAGTAGGAGGTGATGTGCAAAATGATGATGGCATGATGTAATACATGAACTGCCCCTTTGCTGTCGAGATGGATTGAAACCATGGCAAAAAGAAAGACTTAGAGTGACTCACTGATTATCAATGGAGTGAAAGAACTAGCACAGGGAGAGCTAGTGACAGAGCGAAAGCCAATATTTGAGTTCTAAATACCTGGCTGAGAGGTTAAACAAACATAAAAAGCAAATCAGTTACTTTCAAGTTCCGCCTTTCATCAAATGCTTTTAATAGCCTGTGATAGTGAATAATACTAATGGCAAGATTCTCTTATCTATTTAGTAAATGTGGATGGTGAATCATTTTTTATATTCATCTGGTTATTACTACTACACTATAGCCTAGCTAGTCAACGGAACCAACAAAAGGATCCATGGTGACACTCATCTGCCATTATCCCCTTGTTAGTGGATGTGGAAATTTAACCAAGGGACTAAATAATCACTTTCAAGAACAAACAAGTACATTTCTGAGTACTGGAATCTTTGTACTTAGAGCTTTCCTCAGAAAATACTCTAAAGACACAGAGGAAAATGAAGTAATAAAGTCTTTGTTCATAAAAAAAAATAATAATACTTTTCATTAAACGAACCACCGCAATTATACAGTTACAAACAGATTGTCCTCACATTGAAATGCCTGAAATAAACAATGACCTCTTTAGACTCTAATGGCTCTGCAGAGAGTGTGAAATCAATATTAATCCCCCTGGATTGTTAACCTTTATCCAAATTTGCATCAATTCCACACGTACATTCTCTTGATAATTGGTTTAACAGATATTGGCATAAAGGCAAAATAGAAATTATGTATTATTATCTACCACCGAAGCTTTCCTTTTTATCTTTGAAAGGCTACCACAAAAACCAGCCCCTGTACACCACATGGACACCAGATATCTGCACTTAAAATGTCAAATGTACACTTTAGCCATCCAATTTCAGACAGTGGCAAGCTTTAGACCAAGAAGAAAAAGCAGATGGACACTGGTTATAGTGGAATAATTCGCTCCACTAATGAGACACGATGCACGTTCGCTTAAGTAGAACATGGTGCATACTGTGCTTTGATGCGTTGCAAATGTGCTGGCTACTTGATTGCAGTTTATTTTAAGGAATCAAGGGGTGTGGGGGCAGGATAATCACACATTTCTTTGTTCTTGAGAAAATTTGGTCTGATAAATTCACCCGGGGATTGGAATTAACTTTGAAACAGAAAGTGAAGGTGGCACGGTGGAACAGTGGGTATCACTGTGACCATTTAGTAGGAAGTTTTTTTGGTTTGAGTCCTTCCTGAGAGGAGTTTGCATGTTCTCTCTGTGCTTTTGTGGGTTTCATCTGGGTACTCCTGTTTACACCACAAGCCCTTCTCCTAAGGAGTGAATCTGTGTTTTTGATGACCTGGTGACCTGTCGAGGGTGTATGCCTACCTTTCCCCTGAAGTGTGCTGGAAACACCACATGACCCTGAAAAGGAATGAATGAACTAACAAACAAACAAACAAATGAATGAAAAGTGTATCAGCATCACCCTGGCATTCTGATATCAATATCTGTTTGCACAATTATTGGTGTTTTTGGCACTTGTAAAATCTAAGGAAGTAGGTCTGATTTCACAGAAAGCATTTACGGATGGTTTCTGGTTAAAACAAAGACTTTAGTGACAGAAAAAACAGAAATATGGTTCATTGTTCAAAATTGAAACAAAACAAGATCTGTGAAAAACATTTAATCTCACAAAAATGTTATATTTAATGCAGTAAATGAAAATGTAGAGTTTAATAAAATATTTGCAGATTTATAATGGTCATGCAAAGAAATCATTTTGGCTTCCATTTTTTGCCAACTATGAACTGATTGGATTTTAAACATACTGATGAGATGTAAGTTATCGATTTCAGTTGTGACACAGGTTTGCTGCTGAGCAAACGTGTGACCTAAGCAGAAATGTACTGAGGTGGCCCCCAAGATGTGCCCAACACAAAAAAGGCCAAATTCAGGATGATATAACTCAAAGCTGCTACCATAAAATATTCTCACAGTTTGGATTCTGACCAATTATAAATAATTACTGTAAGGATGTAGAGAGTTTTTGAATGTATTCATGAGAGACAATTATAAATGGAACCTCAGAATGTACCCAACACACACTTTTTTGGAGTACCCAGCACTAATTGCATTTTTTTTTTACCAAAAAAGTCAAGATCACGATGAAATAACAGTAAAATATTCTTATTCTATGGTTTCTGACAGTCAATAAAGATATAAAGATTTTTTTAATGCATTCATGAAAGTCAACACTTTCCATATTCTCAATTTCCTATATATTAATGTTAGTAATTTCTATTTACATGTCTTATCCTGACAGTTTGAGTTTAATATTATTATGAATATTAAAGATTGTACTTTGGTTTGGGAATTTCAAGCAACCATTGACATATACGCATGATTATAAAGAGCCTTTTCAGTGTTTTTAATATGCATTTTTAAACCTCATTTTCATGAGACTCCAATGATTTGTCCGGCAGCTCATTTTCTAAACCCCTTTAGCCTATCAATTGAAACCGGCGGTTCCTCACAGTCTCATCTTTTGGCAGCTTGGAGATGAGCTTTTCCTCACAGAGCAAAACACAGCATCTTTGGTATATTATGAAACAGGAATCTAGTTTAAAAGAGAAGGTTTATGTTTTCCTATCTCTTTGCACTCAAATGGTAGAAAATATTGCATACATAAACCATTGTGAAACAGCAATCCATTTAAAAACTTCAACTCTACTCAATACAACCTTTAATTTACTTTAGATTGAATATTATGGTAATCACAAGTAATAGAACAAATATAAGGAATTCATTCAAAAGCTTCAACGAGAAAGATTCAACTCATCAGGTGCTGTTTCACAGTGATGGTCACAGTATTCCCATTTCCACTGGCTGCTTCCAACCAGAACTCACTGGTTTAAGACAGAGCACAATAGTCCAATAGCGTTTAATTGCCTGTTTTTTATGGCAACTGCAGGGAAGTAAGAGCTAGTCAGCAATTCTGTCTACGTGATAGATTCTGCTGAAGGCCGTGGGCTTAACAGAAGCACAGGGATGTGTTTAGGCAGTGATGCTTTGTTAGGAAAAAGCTAGTAAAACAGCTGGCTGCCAGAACTTTGAAAATTTTTGATCAAATGAGATAAAAATGTGTTGGTGCACTTGGTGTGCACCCTGTCACATTAATAATCTAACTCTAATCTAATTTCTCTAACTTGTGCTACAGAACAGCACTTTCCACGATATAAACGTTATTTCTTTTACGACACCTTGATTCTAATGTCTGTTCTAGCACATTATTTGTAATCTATACATAGTGTTTCACTGTGTTGTTGAAGTGTTTTGAAGCGTTTTTGATGGGGTATCAGACAGTTTTTGAACTGGGAGATAGGAGCGCAAGAACCCGGAAGCGCTAATTGTAATTGTTCATATCTCAAAATTTTCTTTGCATCTCGAAGCAAAATATTTCCTGTGAGACCTTTCGTATCTCAAACATTTCTTAACTCGAAGCAGGGGGATTCGGGAAGTACGGGAAAAAAGAACTCAATGAAAATGGGGATGTAACTATGATAAATGAACAGAGAACACAAAAACGAAGGAGCATGATCAGAAGCTAACAAACAAAAGTGCATTAGATTAACTCCTTATCGGCCAACAAGCCAAACAATAAATCTGTGTTTGCACGTAACATAAGCTGCCAATGGTGTCCACATAAAGTGACAGAAGAACACAGAAATCTGGCAGACCAATTAAACACAAACTAGGATGAGTTACACAAGAAAGGCAAGAGCATCTAGCATATGAGCCATACAGGCGTGGCTGGATACAGATCAATGTCCTCCTGTCCCTGACCTTGAAGAACTAAATAAATAAAGTGGCTGAAATCTAACAACGTTATCACTGCTCTAGACGTACGGTGTGACACATCAATGTCTTATATTTTTCATGAGACGGGGCTCGTATATCCTGTGAATCAATGTAACACAATGACAATGCTGTCAAACTGTGAGGAATTTAGTTTTGAGTTGCGAGTGTTTCTATCCACAGTGTAGTAGTTTAGTTGTGCTGCATAGCTTTCTATAACAGACATTCTCAGGGAAAATTTGGAGTTGCTCAGACATTTTGCATTTTGGGGACTTTTCTTTACCTTCGATGCATGTGTGTCTTGATTTTAGCTTTTCTTTTAGTGAGAGTTGACTGATTTCATTTTTTGCTACCTCTTTCTCCCCTTGATTTCTATTTCTTCCCATTGCTGCTTACCCCTATTTCAACTGCATTCCTGTATACGGTGCATGCTTTAGGTGAGAGCTTGGTGATATACAACTAAAAAAAATCTATACATGTCACATATTTTTGGAAAGCTGAAAAGCATTTTGTGTTTTTTTTTGTATAGGCTGCAAACAACCAAACCAAACAACAATTTGTCTTTACATTTGTTTTAAAAATAAAAATCGGATAAATATAAATATCTCTGAATGGAGCCTTTCATTTTTGCACAGTAAAGCATGCCTTATGATCATCCGAACTTGTAACTGCTTATGTTGACTCCCATTATGCAACAAAAAATCTATTGCTTGTTACAATATTGAAATCAAATGTTAAATGTGGCTAATTAAGGCTTCATGCTTTGAGCATGTTGCTAATACCTCCCAATGAAAGTCATTGCATTAATTTCTTAAAAAAAAAAAAAAAAACTATTTAGGCGGATTTATTTTATCTCTTTTTTTACTATGCTCAGATTCTAATATTTAAAAACAGCAAGGCAGTGATTCTGAGTGGACTGAGTAACAAATCTCAGCATATCATTTTTCAAAGGAGATCAGAACCATATATTAACTCCAACTGGTTCAAGAACACCATGCAATATTATTTTAAAGCGTTTTCCTTTTTTAGACACTTGAGGCAAATTTTGTAGGAAAGCTAATAGGCTTAATAACGTAGAGCAAGGCCTTTCTTTCATCATAGACAGATTTAAAATGGGATTGAAATTATATTTTATGGGATTAAAGTTTGTTTGTTTTTTGGCAGGATGAAGAAAGTGTAATTGAAAAGGAATTGGGAGGGGCAATCTCCTCAACTATTGACTTGAGCAGCTAACACAAGGAATCTCTTATTGTCATTGCAGTGCATTGCTAGCCACACAGAACTGCGGATACTAATAAATACTAGAAAAATGCTATCAGTTCAAAACAAACTCTCTTATTATACACACAACACCAGACATCAGCATATTCCTGATTAGAACAAACAATTTCCTTGTTTCCGGCAGAACTAAATGCTCAACCGTCAATTAAACTCGCTAAAATGTAGCTTAGAATTTAAATCTTATCTAGTTAAATGCTGTAATTATTTAAATGTTTTGCCTTTTTCAAGACAGTAGCTATGAACCCACTGCTCTTTTCTGAAAATGAGATGTGGTTCTATTTTTATGAGACAAGATTAAATAATGTTTTGCTTTGACTTATATTTAAACCATAATTGAAGAATTACAGAGGTTACTTTGAACAAATATTATGAAAACCAGAAAAATAACCTTTTGACAAAAAAATAAATGGAAAGAAAATACAACAAACATGATTTACAAGGCTCTATTTTTAAATAAATTGCATGTTCTATAAAAAGGGTTGCAATATTTGGTGCACATGAATATTTAATCTCTGAACAACCACAAGGGTATTTGCGTCTCCTTATTAGCAAAGTCATTAAAACTCTCAAAAGACATAAAACAATGCTAATTAACTCTTATCATTGTCCTTCTGGTTAATGCCCTGCACTGAGCTTGCCTTTCATCACTGTCTTCATTAAGAATGATGTAAGGAATTATAACAATGCTGCAGTTATTAAGTCTCTTGTTGAAATGTTTTAAAGCATTTTCAACTTATACAGGCATCAAGTCACTACGTGTTTGATGCCTGTATAAAATCACCATGTGGCAACCTCCTGCTTTGGCTCCAAATATGTAATTGGAAGTAATCGAAGTTGCAATTCATTGACTGTCCACTTGGGGCTGGTTTGAGAAAGGGAGCAGAATGCTATCGACACCCATGTTAAAGTGCACAACAAGACAGCCGAAAACAGACGTAAAAAACAAATATATTACTCATTTGTTTAGGTTATAATAAGCCTTAGAAGTATATGCACAAACCGCTGCCAATCACAGCTTGTTTTGAATTAAGCAAGAATGAGGTAAGCTGTTTAATTTTGATTACAAAAAAAAAGAGTAGGATTCAAAGAGGTTATTAGTGTTGATATTTTGTGTTTTAAACAAATATTACAAGAGTTATGACACATTATTTGCAAGGTAAGTTAACTTTAGGGATAACCCTTGGAAGTATGGTATCTTTGATATGGCTTGTGATTTTCAAAATTCCAGCACAAAAAAAAGAAGTTGGCGTTGTACAAAAAAATTATCAAGCATTGCCACAGAAACTGTTTTAAATAAAATTTATCAGAGCAAATTGTAAAATAGTAAAAAAAAAACACTCAAAAATGCACCAGACTGCAGCTACCCAGTATTGAAGCACTTCCATGGCTAGAAATGTAAAATTTGAGTGACATAACAGACCCTAGATCCACAGCTTTATACCATATGAACATTTGATTGATTTATGATTGAAAAGTTTTCTTTTGAAGTTATGTATACGCTATAAAACTGCACCAAATAACCTGTGCCTCTTTTTGATAGCCAACAGCATGTGGCTGTTTTCAAATGCAAATAACCCATTTTTATTGCAAACCATTTCCTCACTTCTAGAACACTTAGAGCAAAATAAGACCCCCTTTAAATAAAATTGCTTCTGCTAAAATATGACAGATTTGTTTTGAACCAACAGCACACTATGCAGCCTTTTTGCACGGTAGCTTCTTAATATTCCAAAGGGGGAATTATCTTTAAAAGCCGTCTGGGTAATCATAAACTGAATAATGGCTTTACCCAAGACAAATCAAATCTGACAGAACCCAAAAGGTCTATTGTAATACACCATCAGTCTTCGTTGGCTTGTTACTATGCATCCAAACTGTGCAACTTTTCACCAATCCAATCTTACAAATGGCTTCCCAATGTCAAAAGTAATGGGCCTTTACTGCTCAACATGCTTACATATTTAGCTCAGGTCTGCCAAGTAGTCTTACGATAACAGATTGAACAGGTACCTGCTTTTAGCGTTCAGCAAAGCATTTTGTGACTTGAGGCACTGAGTTATATCCATGTCCTTGATAGAGCTTGATAGACATTGACAGGTAAGTGTAAACCCAGCACTGGCCTGCCTACCAGTGACTGATGGTAAGCATTTAATGTGCATCAGCGCTTTCAGATCTTATTATGGAGCCTAAGCTGTTATGTGCCTCAGCCTCTTCAGGAAAAGCCTTGAGTCTGTTCACCCTTCCTCTACTTTTTCCTCATAATCTCATTGAGATCCGTCACCAAAATGGCCATTATGTTTTCAGTCCTCAGTGAGCTTGATGCATAGGTAGAGGTGGAACATCTGACTGAGACTCACTCTAAATCAGATTGAGCTAAAAGCATTATTGTAGATGGGAACAGGGCCTATCTGTGAGAGCTATTATGCTGTAGACTATTATATGGATGTTTATAAAGCGTTAGGGGTAAACCGTATCATGCATTTCTTTGCTTCTGGTTGTTTGGTTAGAGTAGAAATTTAGATTCTCATTTTATTTGGTTTAACTTATGAGAAAGAGAGTGTTTCCAAATGCACAGACCTCTCGAAATTTCAAGTTAGTGATGGTTATTCAAGATGCTTTGGGAGGACTTTTACTCCTGCCATTGTATATGTCAATCAAAACAGACATTTATTGATGTTCGAAACCATTATAAATCCAGTTCACTCACAGCATCTGGGAATTTTATCCAGAGAGCATCTTGGCTAGTATGCATCCCCCAATATTTGCCAAATACACCTAGGATACTAGATTGGTCAAGGTAATCGAATTAAGAATCTCCTTTTAAACTTTGACTTTCCTCAGTCACTCATGCTTTGGATTTTAGTTGCATATTGCAAAGCTTACCATTGTATCACATTAGTATTTTGATTGATTAGAAACGGAAGTTTTTTTGTAACCAAAAAGTGGCTAATGGTTCTACAATTTTTTCTGAATCACCCATTCTGACAAAACTATTATTTTGCCACTAAATCCAGTTATTTTGAAAATAGTGGCACCCTATATCTGTCGAGGTGAAAAGGTATCTGCTCCCTGTAATGTATTGAAGACCACGAAGTTCTACTAAGGATTGCATTTGGCTCTGTGATGGGCCTGTCCAGTGTGTATCACTCCTTTCGCCCAATCTGAACTCTATGAACAGAAATAAGCAGGTAAAGAAAATGGATGGATGGATGGATGGATAATTTAAATGAGTATCGACCCCAAATCAATCAACAAGAGTTTTGCTCCAAGGAGTCTTTTATTCAAGTTACTAGTTTAGATTCAAGTGGTTATCTACCCCAGTCTAAAGTATCCATTTAAAAATCCTCTTCTGTTGTCAACAACAAATATTTGTTACAGAAAGATTGGTGAGCCACAATATAGTAGTCCCTTATGAGACAAGAATAGACTACAAGAAAACAGGCAAGCACCATGTTATTTTGTTGATAATAATTAACAAATAAAATAAACCCATAACCTAAAATTAATGGGTTGATCATTGTTATAGAGAGGAATATTTCTGTTCTGTTCCATTTGAATCTTCCTGTTTGGGTGCTTGAAAAGCGTAAAGGCCAATGAAAAGCCTTTACGGCCATATTGCATTGGATGGGACTCAATCACCCAAACATTTGCGCTAAAATGCTAACCATTATATTTAATCAACAGGCTTGAACAAAGTAGAATGGACTTTTGAGAGTGGCTTTGTAATATGATCACAACCAAAGCAGGAGAAACTAAACGAAAGTTTTCTTTCTCTTTTGTGTTCTAAAGCTTTTCAGAGAAATAGTTTTTCTGCCTAAAAGGCATTTTTCTATGACATTAAAGAAGAAGGAGGCCTTTGTTAGGAGCTTTGTTGGCAATTTTGAGTCATTTTTCAAATATCATCGGCACTTATAATGTAATAATAAATGTTGTTAAGGGAAAATGAAAAATATATTCCAGAGAAGACAGGAGAGGGCTTGTAGTCCAAATATTTACTAAAACATCCATGAATAACACATTACAGATATACTGCTAACTGCTTTACACAATTCAAGTTTCAAAACTGCTCCCCCCTAGGGAATTAGCAGATAAAACACTTCCTGGTGACCTGGTCATTTATAACTTGTAGGCGGAGCTTTCATTTCACCTGAAAGTTTTGCATATGTAGTATGTGCCTCTTTCACTGGTTGAAATGGAGGGTTTTCTGAAATGACAAACACACTGAGAGCAATATGGCGTATATTTGAAAGGCACACTTATTTATTTGCTCAGCTAATAATAATAATAATAATAATAATAATAATAATAATAATAATAATAATAATAATAATAATAAAGACAATACTCAATTCATATTTAAAAAGATAGCACATTAAAATGCTAGGCAAAATTAAATTATGAGGAACATAACTAAATTAATCCTTCAGAGTCATTTTGAGGGTGAGCTTATTATGATCATTGACCATTTCACACATGGAAAACAGCCCCAAGTAAAAGTGGCTTTCGATTTCTTTTGACCTTCCAGCTGCAGCAATCCATTGGTTTAAGCATCAACTGAGTTTAGTTGGGCATGGCAAAGTGTCCACCTCATTTAAATTTCTAAAAATAGATTAATTGGCTCCTCAGATATTCAAGCCAACCAAGCATGATGGATGATATTGCAAACTAGCAGCCGGTGATACCAGTGATCATTGTGTGCGAGCTTATAAAAACGACGGGGTCTTTTTGTCTCTGCCATTGTTACTGCTACTAAGCTGTTGCACCCTGTTGTTTTTTTTAGAACAAAGGAGCTGACTGGAATTAATGTGGAAATGCAAATTAAGACTCATCAGCAGTTCAGCATTATTCTGCCGTTAATGACGAGTGACCCACCTCTGTTAAAAGACAGTGTTATCTCACTGAGTTACTCGCCATTGTTTCAATATCAGATGATGGTCTTGCAAATTAAAATGCCCCAAAGAAATTACTTCTAGTCGAGATGACCTTCCCGGTTTCGAAAGAGATAATGCAGGTGCAAGTAATAAAAAATAATCTGATCACTGCGCTCATGATCTATGTTCAGGGACTGATGACAGAATGCTCAATATTGGTTTTGATTAATTGGCTGATACATAATCAGACTTAATCCCAAAATTAATCTAATGATCTTATTCTAAAATGTTAGTTTTCCAGCTTTGTTTGTTGTCTAAAGAATTGAGTTAATATTTAGATTCGATGAAATCCAATCTGTGCCACATGTGCTCACTGATGCTCATAAGGGGATATGGGCAGGAAGTAAGAGGTTGTTAGGGATATTGCCTTTCTTTTAAACAGGTTTATATTTACAAACTCAACGTACACACAGCAAAGTATACTTTATCATTGGTACAGTGGCTCAACCATTTTATACCATCAACACAGGGTCCACGTTTTTGTTTTTTTTAAGTAAACTATACTTGTGAATTTCCCAGTTAATTAGTGAATTTTATGTGGCACAAATAAATACAGTACTAGCCATAGTCAAATCTAGGATTCATTAACTGTATTATATTATAAAAAGTGCATGGCTTATGTGCTTATATAAGAGTATACTGTCATTTGGAAGCCCACTAATTTGGAGGGCTGAGAGAAAATTGGGTTCAGTCCAACTGAACTTGGCATCTTTCCGTGTTGAAAGTTTCCAGAGCAAAAGTGGGCCAATAGATCCCCCATCACAGACCATACTGTGAATGTCCTAAGGCCAGCAGGGACTCTGACAGTTTGATTTTCTCAATACAGTGTAACTCCCCACAGACCAACTAAAGTCAAGTAGAAAATGGAGGACTGACTTTATGAACTACACTAGTCCGGAATGGACACTTCAAATGAGAACGGCACAGTTTTGAGGATTTCACATCTAGGATCAGTCAGTAATTGGCGTGACTGGCTCAGCTTTTGCTTGGGCTATATTTGCTGATCTCACATATGGCTGCATCTATAATTTATCAAATGGGACAGGACATAAAGGGGACAATTTGATAAAATTTAAAAAAGCCAATGCGAAAGGTCTTCTAGTGTGTGGTATTCCATAAGTTTCAAAGGTTTTGTCACTACAAAATAAAAATATAAATAAATAAATTGACAGTGATCCAGGGATTGAATTTTGCCTGTCAGTTTGACTTTGAGCATGTGTAAAAAAAAAAAAAATCAATCGAGCTGTGCCCATCTCTCTATATTTCTCAGAGGAGAAAACCTTGCATCCCACTCTAAAGCATGTGACATCCATGACAGTTTTTCAAGCCCATTGTGTAACGAGATGTGTGTGTGCTTTTTGAAAGTGACTGATGTCAGAAATCTAAATCCACTTTGGGTTTCTCAGTGCCAAAGTCTACACAGTATCCCCATTCTAGCTCAGCAATGTCTCCAAATATAAGAATACCAAATAAGTGGTTTAACCGTTGAAAAAAATTGGTTCTATTATAATGACATTGCTTTCTGGAGTAACGGCAGGCTCCTGAAATGTCATAATTGTCATGAAGAGTTGCACATAGAGTAAGAGAACACATGACCTTTGAAAATCTTCAATAAATAAAGCTTCCATCTTTTTAACCTCGCATTTGATAATGAGGAAGAGTAGGTATGGAGACTTATGTTTTAGATTGTTGTGTTTTTATTTATCTGTATAGTATTATTTTTATTTACAGAACCCTGGTCAACCTTGATGTTGTGGTGTGGCGCTTAATAAATAAACTTTGATTTGATTTGGATATCTCCAAATAGAAGTGTTGAAACAATTCAGGAAAAAGATCTTAGACTACAGAGCTGAAACAGGCCTCTTATCAGCGTCTGAAGCCCATGTAATCTGCTTTCTGTCTTTGTTCTTTCCTTTCACACTGGCTTTTAAGGCAGTTATGTTGCTGTTGAAACATGTAAATAGTTCCAATAACCAATTATGAAGTTCCACATAAGCAAGGAGAAACCATACATTTTTTAAGTTTCCTGTTGGAGGCAGTTGTATGTCCTCTGGTGCATTCCTTTGTTGACCTTATATGACCCTGTTTAAATAGAATGAAACCACATTGATATGAGAAAAACAATGTTTTCAAATAATTCTAAACAACCATATTCTTCTCTACTATCAGTACTGAATCAACTGAAGAGTCGTTTAAGAGATAAAAAAAAACACTGAAAGGACAGAAACATTTTAAGCCACGGAATGTCTACATTTTTGTAGTAATGGAGAAAGAGCCGTCTATTGAACTTCTTCTTTTCTGTGAAAGTCACACTTTTCCATGTTTGACCCTATGAATTGGAACCGCAGGGGACTTCATGGATCCCCACCAAACAGATGCCAGAACCTCACAATCCAACTAAAGGACACCGAGTTACGAAATTTAAATATTTTTGTCTGTATAAAATCCCTGCTTCTAAAGTCTGTTGTTACACAGTCAAGCCCTGGAAAGCTCAGGGGAACTGCTTTCAAAAGTCTCAGTAAAAAAGCTCAATAGAAATGTTGAACCAGAAAGCAAAGACAAGCAGAAGTGGAAAGAGAAATTTTTAAAAATCAAAAAGAGAGCAGAGAGAGGGGGGGGTTGATGTACAAGGAAAGGAATAAAGGGTTGTATGGTTGGATGGGTGTATGGGTGGATGGATGGATGGATGGGGGGAAAAGTGCACTGAAATGGCAGGTTGAATAGTTTGTTGAATAGTTTCTGTATAGTTTTTTATTGTTTATAGTATTTTTTCTCTTTTTTTAAATATATTGTATTCTATTTCTTTTATTTTACTTACATATACTTCACTTTATTATTTATTATTTAGTACGTGTTCATTGTTTTGCACCATCACCAAAAAAAATTCCTAGTCCTTGGAACTTGTTTCACTGACCATGGCAATAAAAACGATTCTGATTCTGATTCTGAAATTGGGAATTGTATTGCTCTTCTATGCAATTGTATAAGAGAAAAAGAGCAGCTCTATTGATTACCTCGTGGTTTTTAATTTGCATTTCCCAAATTTCCCGGTAGTCCTGAAGCCATATTCTTCCGGCATCAGTGCTATTGCAAGATCTGTGATTTATGCAACTGTCTCAAAACATACATAACAAAACCTCATATTTTGCTCAGTTTTTCTCTTTGCAGCACACATGTTGAGCGTCCATGAGCATTGATTCCTCTGGTCATGTCTGGTCAAATCCCACTTTTCTCATTTGTTTTAATTTATTACTAAGATTATAAAAAAAGAACAAAATACAGTTTCAAAAAAATTCTGTAAATACTGATGTGATTCACAGCTCTGCATTAAATGTGGAGCGTTAGCTTTATATATCTACCCCCAAAGACCTTCCAAATGCAACAATAGCTCAATAGAGATTGGACTAAGATTATAGGTTTAGGTTTTCTCACGGTTGCATTTACTTTGTGTCAATCTGATGAAAACCTGTTTCTTACAGTTTCTTTTCTCTGAGTGTTTCTGTAATGATCTGTGTAACCCTTGGATGACTCTGGGTGCACTTCCTTAACACTGTTTTGAATGGAGTCTTATCAAACAATAGAAAAGCAATAATGGACACTGGTTTCAAGTATTTTAGTCTCCATATATCTACCAGAATGTAATGGATAAGTTTATTATTATTGAGATTAATCGCACTACTTGCCATTGGGAAACAGTCAGTGAACAGCTGAATTGCATGGTTTTAGCATTGGTTTTTAGTTTTTCCCCTATTTCCTCTTTGCTTATAATTCTCCTATTCTTTCTTTCTTTTCTTCTTTTTTGTGAAGTTGTTTTACAACTTTGTACCGAGTGCCACCAAGCCATGGTTTTTTTGTCCTAACAAAAGTCCTTAACGTGTTAATGAAAGAGCCACCTTCATTGCTCGACTATAACACTTTGTCTCATGAAAAAAGCATTTAGCATGTAGCATTTCAAGTTTAAATGCTGCTGACGCTGGCACCCTTTATGTTGTCACGCACTGATTGTTTATGCTAGAAATCCAGGTAAAGGACTTAACAACTTTACTTGGTAATTTGTGTGGAAATCTGCTTGCCTAAGGTTCTGTCAACAGTAACTGCTTAGCAAGGGCTTCCTAATGTTGAATGATGTCCAAACTGTCTTCGAAGCTTTTTTTTGTTGCATTTGCTTTCTTTGTTGTTAAACATATGAGTGACTCCTGAAGTTAGATTGTCACCATAAGGTAACTGCCATTACATAACATGTTTCTTACTCAAGTATTTTCATACTCAAGAAATCTTTTGAAACTTTCTGTTTTATCTGCAAATGTATTGAAATCAGCCGAGCATTTGATTTAGTCTTTGAAGTATTTCTTTAGGTAAACAGCTCCTATAATGAGTATGAAACAAATGTGGAGGTTGTTGTCTCATAAAATGCATTCATTTTTACCAGACTTTTATAATGGCTCTCTAATGACTCACCCAGCAACTGAATTTTTAAACTGGTTGTTATGGACCCAGTGTGTTGTGATTGGATTACTTTGTGCAACTTATGTTGGAAATGCAACAATCGTCACCATTACGCAGCTCAAGGTTGGGGCTAAACCGCTCCAAAATTGTTTAAAAATATCATTGAAATATTGTGATAATGTATTATTACGAAAGCGCTGGAAGCAAGGGTTAAGAAGAAGTAATAGAAAACGCTATTTTTTTAGCTTTAAAACACATGGAATGCTAAACAGCTAACAAACCATGCTGGATTTTGAAGAAGGAGGGGGAGGGGAAAGAGAGGGGTCTGAAAGAGTCAAGCGGCTGTTTTAAGGTTCAGAGTAGGAGTCAAGGAAAAAGATGCCCTGACTTATAAAGCCTAGCTGTGATGTAACTTCCTGTGTGTGATGTAACGTCCTGTTCTCAGGACTCAGAACAATAGGATTCAGAACATCTTTTTAACAAAAATTTGAACCAGTGTTTTAACCAAAAGTTTTAATAATTCTGACATGATGCATAAGGGCAAGGTTTATGTTTTCCAGGGTCTAAGCATGCACCAAGAGGGAGGTGGTTACATATTCTGTAAATACACCATTACGGAACCATTTTTTCTTTCATTAATCTGTTCATAAACGTATTGTCTCCTATAGAAACGTAGCTGTTTAGCACATGAACAAGATATTTCATTGAATTGTTGATGACAAATCCTGAGTGTGTTGTAGACTCTATGGACTACAGTCCATCAAAATATGACTTCATTACCTTCATTAGCATAAACAAATGAATATCAGACCTGGTGTCTACTGAATTCTGAGAGATAATAACTCACTGGTGTCATTGTGTAATCAGATTCTGTGATGCATGATGGAAGAGGGTTTCTGACCTCCTTAGACAATAATGCAGATGTTGGGGGAGCAAACTCCCATATCATTTTATACGAAGCTTTTTCTGTGAATGCACCGGTATAACAGAGAAACAAGCTTGCCTACCCGTGAACTCTACAGCACTCTGTTCTTGTGCATTTCTCTGAATAGACCACTCTCATCAGAATGGATAGAACAGGTCAAAACTTTCTCTATTTTCTTCTGGGTTTGAGTTGAACCTGTCTTTTTGATGCAATGCTGTAAGCTTCGCCAGGTGTCTCTAAAGGGTGCTATTTCAACTCAAGTCTCCCTCTCACCACTGGAAAACTTAAATAAACTGAAAAGAGATCTTGAAGATTTAGGAGTAATAATGCACCTGTGAAGGTTGGCTTTTCCCCCAAATTTAACCATATAGACATTTTTTCATGTTGTCATTATGCTTTTCAATCAGTAAAAGCAATCAAATATATCAATTGTTTCTTTCCATGACAACTGAGAATACTGAGAGAAAAAAACAGCTCATTCACCTCCAGTAATAAAATGACATTGGATTTGTCTTTTCTTTTTAAATAATGTAAAGGAGAAATGGATTTGTTTTGAGCCAACTCTTTTAAATTCAATCCTAATCATAATTGTTAGATGGAATTGCCAGGTATTGAACATCCACTAAATGAGAAAGACCTTCTGTAGCTAGAAAAGGAAATTCATAATCACTAATGCCATCCACAGAAACCCAAGTCTAATGTTAATTAGTTTGACAGCCACCTTTATCACAGCTTTGAGAAATGGACTGGGCTGCTTTCAAAATGCTGAGGCAGCTGTTTTATTCTCAATTTCTAAATGAGAGCATGTAGTCACAATTATGACTTATTTTAATCCGAAAACTGAATCCAGAACAAATACATCTTTTTTTGACCTATTGAATATATATTATATTAAGATTTATATAAATACATGAAAAGTAATGAGGCCTTAAGGAGAAAGAGATTTTTCTGAACCAAATTTGTTCAACTCACTTGTTTTTCTTTGAACCCCATATATTCATATGTTTGCATTTTATTAAAAATAGTCATTTTAAAAATGTTCAATAATCAAGATTAACACGTATTTGATTAAATGAGGATGTTTATACTCTTTATTATATCTGACAACAAACTAACAATGTATTACAGTGTAAGCTACATGCATTGGAGGCAGAGGATATGGAGGTTGACTGGTGATCAGAAGGTCACTGGTTTGATCCCCAGCTCCAGTGTGGAGTGAGTGTGCACTTAAATGGGTTAAATGCAGAGCACAAATTCCTAGTATTGATCACTCCATACTTGGCCGCAATTTCACTTTCACGTGACTTATCAAAAATTTAATTGTTTTTTTCATTCACTTCTCAATACTTATTTGCACTGTAGCCTTGTGCTTGTCAGCTCTGGATTTTGATAGTTATTAAATATCTCATATTTAATGAATACAGTTTCATTTGTAAATGTAAATGTTTTCATTTGTGCAATATTCTTAAACCTTCAAATATTTCTAAAATGGATTTTTACTTTGCCTTAGTTTAAAACAAGAAATCCCTGTTTAAAACTGGTATTGCTTTTTAAATTTAAAATTATATTTTAAGAAGCTAATTATCTTGCTGCACTCAAACAATGTAATCGTTTTGCTAACATTAGTATACATTCAAACATTTATTAAAAAATCGTATTGTTTGGTCTTTCAGACACAATGCTATTTGTATATCAGACACAAAACAGAGAAAATATTTCGTTTATGATCATGTTCTCTGGCACTACTCCATGCTTAAATGTGTTTGAAAAAAATACAATGTGAGAGCAGTTTGCAGTGACAAGTGATAAATGGTTACGGTATGGGAATCTATCTGCAGCATCAACACACGGGAAATGGGATCTGAGAAAGATAACAAATTACTGCCTGTGCCACGGTGATCTTTCTCTCTGATGCCTTGCTGACACACTGGAACTTACAGCACACAGACCAGATGTCAGACACTCAACTACTGTGAATCATATAGAGAAAAAACAAAACACTGACATTTTTACTTAACAAAGGAAGAAAGTGAACCACACAAATTTGTCCACAGGTACATATTAATCCTTATTTATTTATATTTTTTTATTTTTACAAAGCTCATTGTTTGTTACCTATGTACAGAGGAGCATGGCATCGATGATCCCTGCAAGATCATTAATAATCTAAAAATCTTTTCTGTTTCAGGCAAGCTTCGTTTTATTCATGTATTCGTTTTGTGGATTCATTTTGTGTGCCTACACAGCGCTTTTTTATTTGTTGGGCCAGCCGCCCGAGATCTCTTTCTCTGAAAAATTATTTAAATTATTCCTCCTCCCAAAATGCCAATGCAGCTTTGCCATGCAGTCTCACTGGGAATTGATACAGCATAATTTAGATTATGATTTATTTATAGTTTTTTTTCATTGTCCCACTTTTTAAAGACTCAAATCCTGATCTTTGTTTGCTTTAGTAGCCTATATATTAAAAAATAATCCAGACAAGGTGTGTGCTAGGACTGTGTTTGTATTTATGGTTTACCTCATTTCTTTTTGACACCTCTCTCAATCATCTACTACACTTTTATCTAATGTCCTTGTTAGCTTCTCACCCTATCAGTGTCCTGTTCTCATTTGCACTTCCCATTTTTATGCCTTCACCACTTCTTTCCTCTTTGTCACTCCTATGGTTTAGGCTTTCTGACTCTCCATGATCGCTCCCTGCCTTCTTGGATTTCCTGTACCCCATCTCTCAGGTGTTCTCATTTTCCTTATCTGCTCTTCTTCCCCTTCCAGCCACCATGGCAATATGTTTCCTATATTGGGGGAGTTGTAGATATGTAGAAAAAAGGAAAACAGTCCAAAAGCAATAATTGAACAATTGTGAATATTATCCTGAGCCATTTTAAGTCTCTATTTTTGAGTAATGTAGGTAAAACTGAAATAAACAACTGTTTGTCACTTTTTAAATATTTTTATTCCTTGGTTCTCAGTAAAGATTCCTGAATACTGAGCTGGCATGAATGTGATTTTAGGCAACCCCACTTCAGGTTCACAGGTTCTGCTTTTCCAGCTCACTCACATAGGCAAAAAGACAGGGTACACCCTAGACAGGTTGCACGTCACTCCTAAGGGGTGTTTTAGAGTAACATTTAACCTCAAGCATTTTTTTGTCTTGATTTGGGAAACTGGAATACCTGGAGGTAAACAACACAAGCACAGAACCATGGAAACTCTGCAAATTCCATTCAGCAAGGTCACCAACCGGCCTTGATCCTGCAACCTTCTAACTGAGAGGCAGCAGTGCAACTCACTGCACCTCCCTGTGGTTTAACCACCTGATGAATGTGCAGGGAGATGCCACGGTTCGTTTTTTACAATAGTAAATGAGCATTTAGGTATGTGCATCAATTCCTGGATCCCCTGAGGAGAAGATGACTTGGTATTTTTAACATCTTAATGAAATGCTGAGAGCCTCCTAATTGTGGAATGGTGGTTTGAGGAGGATGGAGGTGAAGTGACAGAGCTGGAAGCCTTTGATCTGAGGATTCTAATCAATGGGGATTAGTGTCCTTTAACTCTCTGCTGCACCATGGCTTTGACAGCCCCATGACTCTCATATTAATGAGCTATTAGCTGAGCTTGAATTTAGAGAGAAAGCAGTTCAGAGATCGCTGTAGATAAGAATTCACTTTAGGGTGACATGGATAACTTTAGCTCACGTTGCCTGAGGTGGCAATCAGCAAAGTCAATCAGTGTTGTCTGAGACTATTCTCTCTAATCTGTAAGAAGAGCTTAATGAAGGATGGCAGGAGTGTTTATTAAATTATGCTGATTGAAACACAAAGGTATTTTGTGCACCCCCCCCACCTTCCTTCACACCCTACTTGGATGTACATTCATTGGTAAAATGAATTACTGCCACCTCCCAAGATTGAAAGACTCAAGGTTTAAGCAGGTAAACAAAGAATGGAAGTGTTATCCATTTAGTTTTAATGGAGCAGTGAGTTAACAAAAAAAGAAATATAAATCAAATCAATATTTGGTGTTTTCAAAACAGCAAAACATGTTTCTAGAGGTTCCAAACATCTTGGAGAACTAACCACAGATCTTGTTATCTTTATATAATGCAATACACACTTGAGGGAGTTGAGACCAGGTATCTGTGTGGTCCAGACCATCACTTCCAGTTTTTCTTGTTCTTCTTTGCACTAAAGCAAACTTTTGTTGTATGTTTGGGGTCGTTTTACTTCTGCATATATTTAGGGCCAATGCTACACCTCCCTGATGGTACTGTATGATTGATATGTATCTTCCTGTGTTTCTCAGTATTGAGAACACTATTAATCCTGCTTTCTGCTACAGCCAAATGTTTCACCTTTTGGCTAAGATTTCCAGAACACTTTCTTTTTTCTGATTTTGGTGTAACTTTTGGCTGCAACTACTCTATGAAGACCACATCAGGCCAGATTACTTCAGACAGCTAGGTGTACCTTAGTCCCACTGGTTTCTGCTAGTACTGAGCTTAAACAGCACACCTTGAAATCCAGTTTTGAAATCTTTGTCTTGAAGTTGCTGTGACAACATCACCTTGTTAGATAGTTTGGCTGTTCCTCAGCCAGTTTTAAGCCTCCTTCACAACTGTTTCTGTTTCAGTACAGGACTTGGGTTTCAACCTACATGTGACATGGATGATCATAAGAGCATGTTTAGTATAAGTAGATGATGATACACCTGACTATAATCCAACAAATCAATCCGAATTTTTTTTTGTTGGCCCACTTTTAATCTCTTGATAAAGAAGTCAGAGTGAAGTTTGTAAAATCTGTGTTCCTTTAAAGGTTATATCGTAATAATTTACAATATCAGACACCTCATAAACAAGATATGGAAGGCAATTTGCTACACTACATCGCAGCACCAGCAGAACTTCACCCTTGTTAATCAGATCCTGGGGGAAAGTGTTAACCTTGTCTGTCAAAGATTTTTTAAACATGATATAATCTATCAAATTGATGACTGTGAAAGTGAGAACCGACAGCGGAGACCTGAGGGCATTGTAATGTTATTCAGACAGGTGTGCTTCAAGTTCAGTGGAAGATCGAAATCCAGTGACCTGAGAAAGACAGCAGTGAGATCCCTGATCAAACTGACCCAGGCCACTCAATAATGAATGTGTATGTGGAACATAATCCAACATTTATGTCCCATTTCTACCCTCTAATCCATCAATGTCTGTGTTCTGTGCACAAATAGGGACGGTAATCTGTTTTTCCTTATGTATCTGCACTTTCTTCGCTTTTGACGACTTATACAACCTTGGTGTTCTGTAAAATAAAAAAAGTACAGCGTTTTTTTGTTTTGTTTTGCACACTCTGAGCAAAGTTCAGGTAAAGGGAGTTGAGGTAAAAGTGAACTGTAGACTGTGTAAAATATGGAAAAATTTATGTGAGATATTTTTCTAATCAATTGGCTTAAATTGGGCATTGCCAGTCAACAAAGTACATGATATTGAGTATGTGTAATTAGGCAAAGGGTGCACAGAGGCGAGACTAGAATGATGGAAAGATGCCTCTTTGTTGTGTTAAAATCTAACTTAAACTAGTTATAAACAGCCATCATGGCCAAAACTAATGATATCAGTTAAAAAAAAATCTTTGATGCTAGGCTTTAATCATGTTTTGTTTCTGCTGTAAACTTTCAGCATTGATGTCAATGGGGATCTGCTCACTTCTGGGAACAGCCTCAAGTGGTCAGTTGATGAACTGCAGCTTCAGTCACTTTCTATTATTTGTCTGGAGGGAGGTTGCTGCTTGATTAAACCACTTACGTTAATCTTTTATACAAATTGTTTGATTAGTTCTTTCCTAAAATTTTAACCCATGATTTGAACCACAAAAATATTTTTCAAAAAAAATATAAAAAGTAACTTATTTAAATGTTTTATTAGATTTATAATCAAAAGAGGGTGCTGTCTTGTTATTCTTTATTAAAGTATCAGGACTGAAAGTAACAGTTCTGAGTTTTTAGCAAAGAATTGGCAAATACAAAGCCCAATGGTGCACATGGTTATAAAATCAGGAAATTTTGTACATTCAGTTATTTGCTGTGGATGGGTTAGGGTGAAAAGCTAATAGGTAAAAAGCCGGGGGGGAGTAAGTATTGACATTTGTGTAAATAATAGTATTTGTTTGTAATGTAAATAAATATTATCTCTGGATTTACATATGAATCCAAAAGAAATGTTTTTTTTGTCAGCTTTTTATGTAGATTTTATAAATATTTCAACAAATTGTAAGAAGAATATATAGTACACTAAATGTACTTATGAAGCCTTTTTAATGCTCATTTATACCCAGGGACAGAAGTGGCACATTCCGAGGACATTCCAAGGTCTAGCTCATGCTACATTGGTGGTAAAGTGTTAATTTCAGATTATTGTATTTAATTTTAAATGTGTTCCATAACCTGTTTGGAATTTTAGTTTTTGGAAAGATATGAAGATAATCAAATGAGATTGTATGTACCAGGGCTGCCATATTCCATTAAAAGATACAAAAAAATACACTCTTGATTTACAAAAGCATCTCTTTAAATCATGTAAACAGCAGAATAGTTTTACAATAGAAAATGTGACTTGGTGTCTGGTGGTTTTCAAATGTATCAAAAGAAAAAGGGAAAATGTTAAAGTCATTCCCTCCGATAACTATTCGCTTTTTATGCTTCCTGGATTGTTGCTGTCTTTCAGAGACATATCTCTTTTATGGATGCACAGCAATAACTGTCTGGTTGGGGATTAAATAAAATGGAGGGTTGTGAGAGAAAAGATGAAAGGTAAATATCCTTTAGAGAGGGATGGTAGAGAACAGCTTTATCAGAGGAGCTGCACTCAGAGAATAAGATATAATAGTTCCTGTCAAACACAGAGCCTGATAAATTATTAGTTTCTCTGACATACAGAAGAGAGAAACAATGTGTTATATGAAGAGCATGGGCATTGATATTGTAAACACTCTGCCGGAGAGGAACTTTAGATTTCTGAAAAGTTGTTAAATATTTATTTGTTCATATCTTTGCAGACTTGTACTCGGTGTAATGATGCAATGTGTCTTCAATGATGCATTACGTCTAACCTAGAGAAACAGTCAAAACCCCTGAGAGAAAATGCATTGTATCAACCAATAATTTGCTGTTGTAAACTTAAATCTGTAGTCATAATAATCTACACGCAATTTAATAAGAACGTGCTGTTTTTAGCATATCATAGATGCCCAAAATAGTTGGTCACGTATGTAAAAATTGGGTTTGTTTGTTGTTTTCAGCCATTTGGGTAAACGTAAACTAATTTTATAATTAAATTAATTCATTTAAATTATAAAATTCATAGAATTCCATGGCAATCACTTTAATATGCTCTAGAAAGAGCATGTTTGGACATAACAGCCAAGAAAACAGCAACTTTAAATTTCTGTTTCCTTTACACAATGTTACTATAAAAAAGTCAAGTTCTAAATGTTATTTGATCATTTTGAATGAAAGTGCTTCTCGTCTAGTCATAGGTTTATGCAATCCTATCACCGGACTAGTAGAATGATTACAAAGATTCTAAATGGTAAGACTTTGATTACTAGAAAAAATAATTAATCTAATTTGTATACTAAGGAATGAGTTAAAGTCATTTTTTTGTTGTTGTATTCACTATTTTGAAAATATTTTTAATAAGTATTAAACTTTATTATTAACTTTATTATAGTTTCATTCCAGACATGATTAAACAATTCTACTTTCTACTTTTATTTCTAATTTCCATTTAAAGTTCTGTCCGACTCTGATTAGTGGTTCAACTGAGGTAGAGCAGCTCTGCATTCTGGAAAGAGTGCAGCATTTTATGAGCAATTACTCTGGGACCCGAGTAGATTGACGGGCTGGATTTACTTTTTGTGCACAGGAAGCTTATTTCATGGAAATTAAGTTTTTTTTTTTTTTTTTTACCTTTATTCTTTCTAATTTTTCCGGTCTGAATATGAGGATTTTTTATCCCTACTTTTTCACAATTGTGCCTAAAAATGCTCCATAGTCTTTCCTACTAAATGCAAATGTATTGCCTGCAAAATAATATTAACATGTTTGTTATTTTGAATGATTAACCAGACCTTTACGTTTGTAACTTTGATTAAGTTTGGTTAAGCAGAAATATTTCAAATGCATTTTAAAATACTTAAACACTATACTCAAATAATAAACTCAATTAAACATACATTTCACATGAATTGACATAATAGAGACTTCATTATTAAAGCTGAATATCAAATGGCTTTTATAGCATGCAGGAAAATGAATTAGCATTAGAAGTAAATGTGTAGATGCTTGTGTTGCTGTTTCTACAAACTATAATGGCTACAAAGGCCGCGCTGTTAGCATAGGACAAAGGCTTTAACCAGCCACCGTTTAGACTCTATAGGTTATATCTCAGTAATTAAAGCAACTTCCAAGACGCTTTAAAGTATTAGAGTCTCGAGCTACGTGGATCCCAATGCTAGAGGCTCACAAAACTGCAATCTTTTGTAGGATTCAGCTTCTCGCACACAATGATTTTATTGGGAAATTAAGGACTTTTGAAAAAGTATCTTAAAATTGCAGAATTGTACCAGCACATCATTTTATGCATAATTTGAACAAATAATTGAGTTGCAAAGATTCTGGTTTCTGTCACTCCACACTATAGTAATAAGTTGTCCAGTGCTCATTTAAATATTTGAGACAGCTAAACATATTTCTGTTCAAGGCTTTCTTGAAGCTGAATCACAGCAACCGAACAGATGAAATAGGTGCTTGATTATAATTTATGGTAATGGTTAAACATTAGCTTTAAACGCCTAAAAGAACTGTAGCATTCATGTACACAGAACACAGTACTATGTGGTCCGATATATACTTAAATTCCTGTTGCCTTGGGAACTTGAGTGAGTGAGAAAGAAGCTGGGGAGGCAAAGCTGCAGGGTCGCAGGTGCTTGAAATGAACAGTGTCCAATGATCCTGAAAGACAAGGCAATTTGGCAGGCACCGTCACAATAATGAGAATAGAATGGTAATGTTGCGGGGCAGAGCTTTCTTGCAGAGGCATTTGTAAGCCGGATCTTCACGGCAGTCTCCGCATCACAGTGTTTCCACATTAACCTGAGAAAATAAGGGTTTCCGAACTCCAGACAATTGCATAGGATTCCTTGATCAGGCAAAACAGACTGGACAGGGGATACTACTTTAATGTTATGAGTAAAATATGTTGGAATGAGAAAAAGAGAAGGGATACTTTTAATCCAGAGAGGGATAAAGAGATAGATGAGGGCCAGCTGTCTCTTTAGGGAAGCCCTCTTCGTGTTCACTGTGATGAATAGTGATACTAGATTAGACGAACTTGAAATAACGGAGCTTGACTAACCTGCTTTCAAATGCACTACAGTGAGCTGGAAAACCATTATTAAGTGAGGAGAGTTTTGGAGGAAGGATCTGCGCTGATGTTTTTGCGCTACTGAACTGATTTACTGCTACAGAGAAGCGCAAAATTAGAAAAAACTTGTATTTAGAATAAACACAGTTGTGTTAAGTAGAGCACTATTGTTAGTAGAGCTTTGGTGCAATGAATGGATGGAAGCTCACAAGAAATTAAATATAAATTCATTATCATTACGTTATTAGTTATTGATTATCTATTACAGAAATAAAAATTAAACAACTTGCAAATGTTAAACAGCAGCTACATTTTGATAGTACATGTCAAATTAAGTCTTATAAAAGTGCATTTCATTATAATACAAAACTGCTGTTTATTTTTTTTTTAAATCACCTCGAATTCATAAAAACTGGATTCCTTTTTGTAGTGTCCATGGATTGATGTATAAAGATTAAAAAAAGACAAACTATGAATTGCTGTAAAATGGAAATGATCTGAAACTGCCTCTGACTGCATCTCAAAAGTAACTACTGTAGATGGATAAACTTTGTGTACTTTGATGGTGGCTTGGATTTTCCAGCAAAATTGAGTGGTTGTCAAGGTAGTATTTCTGGTTGCTAGGGAGATGACATCATACAAAGGTCCCCATGCCGATATGACTAATATAAATGAACACTTGTCACTATAATTTTACTAGGCTGAGATAGTAATATGGCAAATTGGTTGCTACGGTAGTCTACGGAGGGGTATATAATATAATGTTCACTTTTTCATCTTAACTTTCTGTTGAGAAACTAAAAAATATTCACTGAACACATGTCAAAACTCCATCACATTTAATGTTGTTGCTTTTAAAAGCTGTGGTTTTCTTAATTTCCCATCTTATGAAGTCTATAAGGTGTATAATAAAAAAAGTACTAAAGTTTTTAAAATATCACCCATATATATCTAGGTCCATGAGGCAGATCTTTATCATTCGAGGCATTTTTGATAAAGAAAAAAATTGGGGTGCAATTTATTTTGTTTTTGAACCTTATACATCTGGTGAAGTATCCTCGTAAGACACAGCAGAACCCTTATAGTTACATAAGATACGATTGTATTTTGCCCTACTCTATATTGAACAGACTCAGGTGAATGGTTATTTAATCCTTTTTGTTGTTGTTGTTTTTTGTTTTGTTTTGGTTTTTCCAAAAAGGAAAATTTTCCTTTTCTGCGAAGGAAAATTATTAGTCTGTTAGATTTTATTAAAAAAAGTCAATACCTTATTAATCTCAATTGATTTAACTCTATTCAGAGAGTCCCTCTATGAATAGAGTTCAGTTTTTCTGTGTAATCTGTACAGGTATCACATAATTGCCCATAAAGCGAATGTGTATTTACTGACGTAAACTTTAGGTGCCATCCCAATTAACGTTGACCCTTGCCCTGTGTGGACAACTTACAGACTGATTTGTCAGGTTTAAAGCCATACTGGTCAGTGCATCTCTTGTTATCTTTTCCTTATCAACAATGCTTTTCCAGAAGCAATGTGATGGCAACAAACATCCCCATCTGTTATCTTGGTGAGAGGTTAATTCCTTTGCTGACCTTCTGATGCCCAACATCATGGGTTACACATCTTTATCACACCTCTGCAGTGCCTGCTCAGGTTTTTAAGTCCCCTGCTTTCTATCCAAACAAATCATGGCTTAAGAACACAACAAACATTTACAAAACCACTGGAGAATTGTACAACAGGATTTACCAGAACACTTAAGAAGGATTGGTACTGTAGCTAGGAAAGTACATTTCTGTGCATTTGAACATCTTGAAAGGCAATAATTGTCTGACCCTTTCTATTACCATCATAATTTCTGCACTGACAGTTCGGTTCTCAGAATCGATGGAATGAAAACAAGGGAGACTGTATGATTAAACCAGTGTTCACTGTTTTGTAGGTTTTAGTTTGTTAATAAATTATGTACATTGCAATCTACATTGAAAAATTTTAAATCCAAAATCTTGATTTTCTTATTTTAAGTAGAATCATGTAGTTTCGGCTTTTATGTTTTAGATTATTTCGCTTATTTTGGGAAAATATTTCATGGGAAAATTTTAGCCTTTAGAATCTAACTAGAATCCTAAAACAATAAAACATTTTCAAACTGACATCTTTTTTTAAAGACATCAATGCTATGCACTGATAAAAACACCCCACTCAAAACAGAAAAAAAAATGCTTAAATGTCGTTAAAATCTTCGGTGATCATGCAAAAAAGGTAAGCAAATTTAAGAATTCAAGTATTTTTTTTTTTACTAAAAAGTTATTTCTGGTTTTAAGTTTCTATGTGTCACAATGATTAAGCACAATGATTAATGTTTTTTGTTTCAAATCAGTTGTTTTTTTTCCTTAAATAGAGAAATCAGTCAAATCTTAAGCAGGTTTTTCTAGTTTTAATAATATTTTAAAGACTAGTTTTAAGCACGAATGTCCTTGTTTTACTATAATACTGTTTTTCTAAAAAAAATATTTTTATCATAAAAAAGGTTTATTTGGTACTTATTAAAAAGAAGATCAGTTTGATTTAAGCTATAATATGTAGTATTTAGTATTTAGATTACACAATGTTTCTTGTTACTATATACTAATCGCAAACATTCTTAAGTTTGTGCTGTTTCAAGTTTGCTTCAAAACTAGAGAAATCTGTTAAATTAAGACTATTTTCAAGCACAAATCCTTCTTTAAAAACCATCTTTTTGTAAAAGTAGTTTTATTATATATAAAAAAAGATTATTTAGTGCTTATACAAAAAAGAACTAATTCTATTTGTCACCCCTAATGTACAGTTACATGTTAAAAGTTTCTCCAGAACTGCTTAATAACCTAGGAATTAGAGAAAATTGATTTTAAAAATAAAAATTATGGTGCCATCATCTCCATGGTAGTGCTAATTTTCTTCTAAAGGGCAAGAAAATGTCACACATTGAAACGGGTTGCCATTTTTATGTGTAATTAAGTCAATTTCCTGTCGGTTCAATTTTATTTCCAAGCATCATTATCTGGTAAGGGTCACTCCTCATCAAAAACAGCATCTACTGCACAGCCCCCAGTCACTGCAGATAAGCACATCAACGGTGCATAGAACTGAATTTTACATAGAAAGGAAGTCAATAAATAATGATGCAGTTGCTCATTTGAATACTACAATACAGATATCAAAAAGAGCAAAAGTTTCAGGCAGGTATGAAAAGGTGTTATAAAAAGAATGCTTTCAGAAATATAAACAATGATTGTTTATGTAGGTAATAAATATCTGGTATGACTTTTGCGTTCAAGCCAGCATCAACTCTTCCAGGATCACTTGAAAAAGGTGTGGGGTATTGACAGATTATAGACACAAGGTAGTTATACTGAATCAACAAGGTCTCTTTCTGACAAAGGTCTCTCCCTGAGGTTTCAAGATGTGCTGTTCAAGCTCTTTAGTAAAAGAAATCGCAGAGGATTATAGCAGCAGTGGATGGCAAGACACATCAAGTGAATAACCTAATTAGTGTCCAGCAGAGCCATTAGCTCAAAACTGGCAGAGACCAGTGGGATCTAGGTACACCCACACACTAAAAACAATGGCTCTTTATAGAACTAAATCTGGTTCTTTGGCTCGTAATAATATGTGATTTTTTTATTATTTTTTTTTTGGTGCCTTTTAAAACACTTTTTTTCAAAAGTGATATTTACAGCCCACCATCAATTGTGTGAAATAAATAAACTTTGGCATGTTAAATATGACCAGCATCTGTATATAGCACATTAAAAACAACTACTTTGGAACCATGAGTACCAACAAGCCTTAAACCAAAAACCACAAAAACAGTGAAGAACCAAAAAAAGGGGTTCTTTAGCAAACCATCAAATGTGTGAAATAAATAAACTTTGGAATGATATATATATATTTCTCGTTCTCTCACCCTCTCTTACATGCACTTCTCGTTAATTAGCGCACCTGCTTATCCTTAATCTTATTTAAGTGCTTCATTTCGGTTCCTCTACGTCAGTCCGTTAGATATTCTACGCGTGTATGCTCTACTCCCTGTAACGTGTTTCCCTTAGAGGTTTCTCTGTTTTCTCTCCAGTCTAGCCCAGTCCTGTTCCGTGTGCATTTTGCCGTGGCTCTCGGTGGTTCCGGGTTCGGTCGAATCATCTTCAGCAACCCAGAGTGATAAATTATCAGCCCTGTCGCTGGGTTGTTTCGTTTTTTTTGTTTTGTTTTGTTTTTTTTTGTACTGTTCCGGGCGTGGGAATCATTTTTTGGCATTGTTTTTCTCTCCTCTGCCTGTGGATTAGTTACCTCCATTGTTCTCAATTAAAATCCGATCTCTTGCATCTGAGTCTCTATCCCTTCTTTGAACTCTTGCACCTAACAATTCCATTTTAAAAAACAACAAAGAACTACTTTAGATCCTCAAGTACCGAAAAGGTTATAATAGTTTCTTTACGCTACCAAAGTGCCTTATAGAACCTCAAAAGCCACAAAGAACCAGTGAAGAACCCAAAAGAGCTTAAGAGGTAGCTAGAGGAGTTGCTGCTGTTGACAAAGGGTGGTTGCCTTTAGTTCATTGATGAAGATAAATCATTCCATTTTTGAAACAATTCTTTGTTTACACATTTTCTTCACACTTGTGCAACTGTACGGTTTTGCAAGCAAATGACTTGTTTTTCACATTAAAACTAATTTAGAAATCATTTACAGTCTGTCAGTCAGAAATATACTTTTTTGGTTTTGAATGTGAAAAGTTCTCTTTCTGAAACACAGACATTCAATGCTCTGACAGCTTAGAAATCCTACACGCTGTTCAAAGTTAAACCAGGAAACTCAGGGAAACTGCAGAGACAAAGGACCCAGTGGACGGCTTCCTATTGTATTTAATTGAGAGTTCTCCTAATTGAGTCCCTTCATCATTTAGTCTGAAGGCTCTCCATTCTCTTCAAAGGCTGCTGACTGCTTGCTATTGCCAAGATCTCCAGTCACAGAAAAGTTTCCCCACCAGGCCATTACTACATGACAAATGTGTAGATATCTGCATGACCTTGCCTGACTTTTCCCGCCAGCATCTTTGAAAAGAACTCCACATATCATAAGAGAGACTGAGTTTGTAGACTGAGAAGTCTCCAGCCTTTTCCACTTTTGCAGACTCTTGATTCGTTTGGGAAAATAATGACCTTAGGAAACGGTTTTCTCCAGTTTCCTATAGAAGGTTGTGTAGTGTCTCTCTGTCATGTGAGAGATGGGATTGAGACGGAATTAACAAGACACTTGCTGCAGGCTCTAGTGCCATCAAGAACATGAAAGCAACATGGCCAGACGCAGTGCCAGGCTCTGAGAGATAGAAATCAGATCGCAACTTTGTTCTAATGAAACAAAATTAAAATCCTTTTGATTGATATGTATAGCTCCACCGGCTGCATTTCCCATAAGCATGATTATTGTTTTATGTGGCTATAAAATGTAGGTCAGATATTGTGAATTAATGTTTAATGAAATGCAAAGAAACAATCACTGTCTCTTCAAAAGAATGCAAACACTTCTAACATCGCTTGGTAAATCTCTATATTGTAATTATTAATCTTTGTTACAGTTTAGGAAAATAGACAATTCATATCCCATATTTGTTCATGCAGAAATGTGCAGTTTGATTAGCATTCTTTTAAAAGTTACTTCTCTTATTCAGACGGTGTGGATTTCAAAGCTGCGTCCTTCAAAGTCAACCTAGACCAAACTCAATGTTATTATATGAGAATGTCTAGCCAACCGAAGATTGATCTGGTCGCCAATCTGTTGTGACACTGACATTGATGCATGTCAAAAAAGGCTGGACTTTATAACACACCAACAAACTGAGAAGCAAATACAGTTTTTTCACCTCTGTTCATCTATATTACCATCAATAAATCACGTCAAAGAGATAACCATCAAGAGATAAGCAAAGGTATTTCCAATGCTTTTATATTTGTGAACTCTTTAATTGCTTGAAGGTCTTTAATTTTTTTGTTCTATAAAAAGCGAATTGACCTCTATAAGAAGTAATAAAGATTGGATGTTTACTTTTGAGCAGCTACTTTTTCCAGGTGATTGAACAGCAATAAAAAGGCTTCATTGGTATGGAAGAAGATGTCTGCCAGTTCTGGGAAAATAGAAAATGTCAGAGGAGATTATCACTCTGACCATAGCGCTGAAACCCAGGTGTCGGTCTGATTCAGTGATTTATTTTACAGTTTGCTCTTTTCCCGAGTTCACCAACTGATAAAGGATTAGAGGAGATTTAAAGAAAATTCCTTGCTGAATCAATGAACTGTTTCAATACAATTTCCAATTGCTTACATTTTTTTTTACTTCCCGGAAAAGTTGTAAAAAATGGTCACTGATTGAATCAGTGCAGTTTATGAAACCGCTTCAGTTTTAATACTTTCAACATGTTTCTTGTCCCCTCATTTCAGTGAGTAACCTAATTAGTATATCACTTTCAAACCACGTTGGCTTGTAAAAGAGGCGTTTAAAAGTATTTTTAGAAGCAAAATGGAATGGTTAGGTAGAATTTTTAGTTGCTATGCAGGAGATATTGGCATCGTAAAAAGTACTCCATCCCAATATGAGTAAACCAACCCCCATGTTTCTATACTTTTCCTTTGCTGAGATAGTGATATGACAAAGTGGTTGCTATGGTAAACAGTCCGGTTGCTATGGAGGAGTCTGTGACATAGTATAATGTTCCCTTTGTCACTACAAGCTATATAAACCAACCTCAGTGCATCGATCATTTACCAAAGCTGACATAGTCCAGAACCTTTCTAGGGAAAACATTTTGTTGCTAGGAAGCTATCATAAACTAGGAAGCACCCCCCCCACCCCACTCCACAGACACACACACACACACACACACACAAAAATCACCCCCCCCCCCACTTCATTTATGATGTTTAATCTTAGAGATGTTTTAGATCGGTTTTCATATTGTAACTCATTGGTACATTTATAAACCCTTCTAGAGCCTGTGATTCAAATACTTTTGAAAAATGATTGTTATGTTCTCACACAGACTGATAACCTCCACAAGTGTGGTCAGTTTGAAGATTGTTTGAGGTTTTCAGTTTGAGTTTTACCAAGTTTGACACAGAATTCCTTTTGTGGTATCAGCTTGAAAATACATAGCCACTAGAGTCAGACCAGTTTGGACAGTTTGAGAAGGTTTGGTGGCAGTACCTCAAATGGAGTTGCATTTAGAATTTTTTTAGTCAAAAGACGAATACCATTATGTTGGTTTTGACAAGCCAACATAATTAAGACGGGAAAACAATCGAAATGTGAACATTATAATAGGAAAAAACTCTCCAGACGCAGCACTGATTGAAAAATAAATTAGTCTGTCACACCAATCAGCATGTTGTTTACACTTGCCCATGGTATAACAGACATCTTGTTACATGCATGTTTACTTTATTTCTGTATTGTGTATATTCTAATATTGTTCATGTTGAATCTTGTGGAAAAGCTGTAATTATCCCTTCTTCTCCACAGTGCCTGACCGGGGTCCGTATTTGAAGTTGATGATCTCGCCCTAGTGCCCAGTTGATATGAGGGGGGGCACCATGGCAATACGAAATTCAATGTTGTGCCTGACTCTGCTTTTCCTTGGGATACAAGCTGTTCCAAACCCCACCAGCAAGCTAGTGAGAACCACACGGGTGAAGCGACAAGTTCCTGACCCTTCTAGTGACCAGATGCAGTCCATGGTTTTCAATCACGTTTACAACATCAATGTACCAGTGGAGTCCCTTTGCTCCGTCGACCTGGATGCAGTATCAGATCCAGAGACAAACAAAACTACAACAAGCATTGACAAGATGCCAGAAGAGTACACAGAAGAGACAGTGGACTCAGACAGCCAGGTGACCTTCACCCATCGCATTAACATCCCAAAGCAGGCCTGCGGTTGTTCTGTGGCTACCACCTTGGAACAGCTGGCAAACCGCATAGAGATGCTGGAGAGGGAGGTTTCTCTGCTTCGAGCACAGTGTAGCTCCAGCTGTTGTGGAGAGAGCTCTGCGATGGGTAAGTGTGAATGCTTTCAAATCAGTTCACTTAGAGAAAGTTTCTTCAGGAAATTAAGTTAGTCATGCTAAATAAACATGGTTAATGGGATGATCTAATTTCAAGGATTTTAATTATGATAATATTTAATTATAAAATGCAAATATTATTTCTAGTTCCAGTTTGTGGATTACAAACTGTTCAAATGCATTTGTGCTAAACATACTATAAACAACAACAACAACAACAAAAAAGAGTATATCATTCATTTTGATCAAACAAAATGCAGGTAATGAATGAAAGATCCTTCTGTATCTTCGGGGCACTATGGGGTCTATTTAATCCTGATGGTATAGCATGATGGATAAGTGTCTCCTTGTGTGTCTCAGTATTGATAACACCATGAATCCTGAACAAATCTCCATTTGCAGAAATGTAGCCTATAACATTCAAGGAACCTCCACCATGCTTCACTGTTTCTTACAGACATTTATCATTGTAAGGCCTTACATCCCGTAACACCAAAAATTTCAAATTTGGTTCATCGGGTGCAGGCACCTGCTGTCATATTTCTGCACCTCAGTTCTTATGATTTCATGTATAATGTGGTTTAATGGCCTAGTTAGTTCCCATGTCGGATCTATGACTGCAACTCTTCCATTAAGACCTGCTTCTCTGACCAGTTGTGTACAACTGGTTTTTGCCAGTTCTGAGCTGATTGTCTGGCCATCTTCAAGTTTCGAAAGTTATTGCTGTAGGTTGACGTGTCCACTGCACAAAATGACTTGGCCGACCTTCCCATCCTCAACGTTGCCTGTTTCTAAGGGCTTCTTCAAAAGAGTCATGTAGTTGATGTAGCTACCTTATGTGCTGTACCTTTCTGAAACTCACCTTTATAGCAGAGTTTAGCTGTTCCTCACCACATTTTAAACATCTTACACAGCTGTCTCGGTTTATGACTGAGTTTCAACCAATATATAACAATGCAGATTATTAGTAGTTTTATCATACACCTGTTTTTGTGCAAGCGTACAAATAAGTAGCGCTGCCAGTTTAAAGAGAAAATACCTTAATTTTGTTCACTCACTCAATTTATATCAATAAACAACCTTTGCTTGAACCATTACCTGCCTAAGCCTTTCGGCCAGTACTGTAAATGATAAACTATGATAAAAAGCTCATTATATGGCACTAGCAAAGCAGGAAAGCATAGCCTGCTCTCACTAAAATAAATTATTCAAATGAGTTTTGGCACTTTTCCACTGCATGATGTAGTTTCGTTTTGTTTGGTCTGCTTTTGAGAGCTTTTCCACTGTGTTCTGTCCTTAATACTTTTGGACTGAACTTGTACTATTCTGTACTATTATTTTGGACTGACCAAAGTAAGTGTGACATCTAAAGACCTGTAGATCACTAATTGGGCTGAGAACATCATCACTATTGAACAGAGATAATGAACAACACAACACTTCACAAGAGGGAACAAAAACAGAAGTGTGTTCATCACGAACAGCAGCATCAATTATAGAAAAAACCTTTGATAAACAAAACAAAAGAAATGTCTAATCTGTTTGATCAAACAAGGAGGCACACCATCTTCTTCTATTGCGGCGGCATGGTCCTCCCACATTCAGCAATCTACATAAAACAACCACTAGAGCTCGATCAGAAACAAGCGTTAAGACATGAACACTGTTTTAATAACATTCAAATGTCTTTGAACTCTTTGTTTGAGGAGGACTTGCGCTCATGACAATCTGGAAAGAGAACATCTGCTCTCTATAGTTTTACTAAATCTTTACCCCCTGAATTTGCTTAGTTTTAATGTGTACACACAATTATTGCATGCAGACTCCAATCTCTGTTTGGTTTGATTCAATAATGTAAAAAAAAAAAAAAACAGACTGTTCCAAGCACAGTTTTATGACACTGTGCTTTGTTTTGTTCCAGAATTTTGAAAAACAAAAGGCATATCACAGATCTTGCACTTTAAAGGATTTTTCCGTCTTTTTACTACTAGGTGGCACTGATGACACTGATTTGGGGCTTCTAATTAATTGTTAACTTAAAGACGATCATGCAGTTTCTCATTTAAATTACCTTCCAAATTATGTGTCATTACTCTTGTTATGTTCTTTCAAACCAAAACATGCAAAACCTTCGTTTTGAAACTTACATATTATATTTACTTCTAACCTAATTCAAAACAGATGCTGTGACTGGCAAATGCACTGGTGCGTGCAGGGACTTCTTAGGGATAAAATGATAATATAAGGACTGACTAATTAAAAAAAAAAGAGTTGTTAAATAATACATTGTTTTATTTATTTTTCTTGTTTTCTACTTTTCTAAACACAAATTCAAGTACTGGTTAGGAACCCTTATTGTTTTGACAGTATCCTTTTGACACTGCTATCGATTGAAACCCTATCAATTCCCAATCCTATGTATACCACCCCAGGGATAGGTGTCATTAGCTTCTTAACCGTGAGATAAAATATAACCTTTTTGTCTGATTGTCAGTTGCTATGACATTGCAGCATTAAGTGAAAAAAAAGACTGCACAACAGAACTGAACAAAGGCAGAGTTGTTCTTGTTTAAAATCTCAAAGGACCACTCGAGTGGTTTCACACCTGCAGACCCTGGTTGTGGAGCACCCCCAGGGCAGCTAAAAACAGCTGAAGCACTGCAATAGTAAAAAGGAAAGTCGTATTAAGCCATACAAATGAGGTTAGATTGTGAACTAGATTAATTACTGCACTGCTGCTTGATAGGTCTTCCCCTCAAGCCTTTGATAAGCCATTTGTTTGCTGAATCAAGCCAGGCTTCGTGTACTGGAGCTAATAATAATAATAATATTGCATTAGAATTCTTATTATGTTCTACTGAATTTTTGACTAGATTAACAGAAATGAATTGTTTACCCAACCTGAGAGTGTTGTTACAGACCTGATTGAATGGTACCAAGAAATATGTAAGGGATAATCAACACTCAACTGTGGTTTTAGCTGTATTATCACATGAGATGGAGGCAAAGAATCACCCTACACAAAGCCTCTGCCAAGTTCCTCAGTACTGTTCATACAATGGTCACATAAACATAATAAACTAATAATAATATCTGGGGTGGACGGCACTATGTGCGAGTGTGCACCGGCAGACCCCTGTGACCCCAAAAAAGGGTATAAACGGGTTGGAAAATGAATGAATGAATAATATCAGGGCTACATACATTACTGAATTGATGGTAAACCTGTAACTCTGGGACTAATCAGAAACACTTTCTGCGTTCAACCTTGTTTGCCTGGACAGACAGAGCTGTGAGAAAAATAAATAAGAATCATGCCAAATTTTTGACAATAATAATAATTTAGGCATTCAAACAAGAAAAATAGCACAGTGCGTTAATCAATTAAAGAATTGAATGAAATAAAAAGCAAGAATTAAGCCAACATGCGACTTGGTTTTATGTTGAGGCGAATGACTCATATTTGGGCGGGAGAAGGTTGAATGGATTGAACTGTTAACGTTCAGATCACACGAGGCACTATTCATATCACATCTGTGATCCGCTGCTGCTGACAGCATTTTGTGTCTCACAGTCCAGCTTTAGAGCGGAGACCAGCAGTGCTTCACAATTCAGACGTTTGAATTAAAAAAGCTAAAAGAATCCAGTAATAATAATTCAGACAATGTGGAAAAGGTTGGTGTGCTTCATAAAGGAAGCTGTGAGTTACTATGGTTACCAATAACAGTGCATTGATATTAAAAGTGAACAAACCACAGCAGAGTTACAAATACAAAAACTTAATGTATATTTCTTCATGCTTAGGTCGCTTGGACTTTGTCCCACAGTGTGGTCATGGCACCTTCAGCATGGAGGTTTGTGGCTGTGTATGTGAGGAAGGCTGGTTTGGAAAGAACTGCTCTGAAGCACGCTGCCCAGATGACTGCTCCGGCCAGGGCATTTGCATTGAAGGCGAGTGTGTATGTGACCAGAACTTCAGCGGCGAGAACTGCTCAGAGCCTCGATGTCCAAGTGATTGCTCTGACAGGGGTTTGTGCATTGATGGAGAGTGTGTTTGCGAGGAAGCCTATGCAGGGCAGGACTGCTCACTGGGCAGATGCCTGAACGACTGCTCAGATCAAGGAAACTGTGTGAACGGAAGCTGCCAGTGCCGACCTGGCTTCCTGGGGGAGGACTGCTCTCTCATCTTCTGTGCCAACAACTGCAGCCAGAAGGGGGTGTGCAAGGAGGGCTTCTGTGCCTGTCAGGAGGGATATACTGGAGATGACTGCACTTCAGGTTAGTCATCTTCTTCATTCTAACTCTCCACTTATCTAAACTCTTCCTTATCTGTTATCCCGATCCTCACACTTTATAAACTCTCAATAGACTTACTCTTACATCTTCCTGTTCCATCTTCTTCTTCTTCTTCTTCTTTATTCTTCACTTCCCCATCTGTTACATTTAATTTCCTGTTTTGTCAACTCCTTTGTTCTATGTCTTCTTCCTCCTTCTCCTCCATCTCCCCCTCCATCTCAATCTCCATCTTATTTGTCACCCTATCAACATTTTTTAAGTGAATTTTTTTGCCCTTTTTCTCCCCAGTTTATTACATATTCTTCTTATTGGCCTACTCTTTGTTGCATACATGTTTTTTTTTTCTTTAACTTATCAGTTCTACCTCCACCATCTTCTTTCCTCATTCTCTAAATCCTCTCCATGTTTTATTAGTACTTAATGTTATTAATCCCAGTCTCCTTCTGCCTTATCCTTTCTTCCTCATTCACCAGAATGTTTTACTTGCACGCTTTGAAAAGATTTCCATGCAAAAGGCCTGTAAAATTATCTTGAATAAACGAACTGTTTTATTTTGGACGGCAATCGCATTACTTGCTACATCTCATTTTCTGACATCAGACACCAATATATAAAAGTAGTGAACAGCATGTGGGGGATAATTCACTGAGCACATGCTGCACCTTATAAATTGCCAGCGGATTTTTAATGTCTGCCTTGCTCTGTGTTCTTTCACCATTTAAAACTCATCAAGGAAGGAATTAAGCAATTGCAAAAGCTTGTTTGGGAAAGCACAAACATCTTATTTATTCCATATTTTCTTTCAAGTGTTTGTCATTCTGATATACAAGCCACTTTATTAAGTTTAAACACATGCAATATATTTTCTTCCTGGTGTAAATATAAAAATCCTCTCTTTTAAGAACACCAGCCTTTTCCCCAGTTACAAACACACACCCCAGATGCAAAACCCCATGGTGTACCCATCCGATCTTGCAGTCATGGCTGTGAAAGAGGCGACAGCTCACACGGTAACACTCTTCATTTGTCAAAAGTCACATTCACAGAGGAGGATCTGTCATATTAACCAGACCCAAGCAATTTCTCCATCATACTTATTCAGGTTCACATCTAGTTCATGAAATGGGCTGGTGAAACCCAACATTTCTGAAGAGGACTGTCACCTCATCAGTGGGAGAGGGAAGGGCAAATCATATTAGCAAGCCAGTTCTCTTCCTCTCGTTTTCTGCTAGGCTGAGTGGAGGCCAAATTGCTTATTTCATCGCAATTAGGAGAAAATAGTGGGGTGTTGTGCATGCAAGATGGTGGGATACTATGAGTGGCTGCTCAATTATTACTCTCCACAAAGCTTCTGAAAAGTCTCTGTACTCCCGGTTCTACGAATTATCAGGGGAAGGAATTAGGATATGGCTTTTCTTTCAGTTATACGATCCAATTTTCTCATTTCATTATCCCATAGAATAACCAAAAACCATTTCACAAACAGGTAGTGATGTGATGAATAATAAGCTATCAGAGAAAAGGATGTGATGTAATGTTCCTACTTTAGATGTTTTAAAATTGCTTAAATGACTGTGTCTTACTTTGACAGCTTTTAAATCGTGTTGTCAGCTCAGCGAATTTCAACAAATACATGTTTTTCAACTGATTTGTCCTACTCATAAAAAGAGGGAAATGCCACCAAGCCATAAATAATGTAGAGAAGTAGCTCAAACAGCACTTCAGTCAAATCAGCATTTTTGCATTTAATTTTCACAATAACAAATCCAAAGAGAGAGAGAGGGATCTGCCTTCTTCTGGGCAGCATTAAACAGAATGTTAACATAATTTCCAACTGAAGCAGCACAGAGCCAGAGAAACAGATGGAACCTTATGGATGGGATACTCTCATGTATTGTCATCTCAGATGCTGTGGAGCAGAGGGGAGACACGGATTGTGAAGATGACAGGGGTTAAAATCATCCAGAATAGTCGATCTGAGACGAGACAAGACAGGAATCCTTGTAAAGCTAAGCAATGAAACTGCTATGATGGAAGTTGCACAATAATCGAAGATAGATATGTTTTAGTTGGGGTGGTAATGAGAGTAGAGGGAGGGGCTCATTTGTTTTTAACAAGCCAAAACGTATACCCCGGGTTAATAAAGAAGGTGAAAGCTGAGCAAACAAGGGACATGCTTAAGCCGGATAATATGTATTGTCACATTACACAATATAATCGTACATTTTTTCAAATAAAAGCTAAATCAATTTCATTTAAAAACGAACACTTAAAACTCAAAAGAGAGTCTGTAACTAAAATGGCATCTGCTCCACTTCTAGGGTTTTGCTCCTCCTTTAGAATAAAACAAGGGGATCTTGGCAGCTCTGGGTGAACAGAGCAGATGCTGGCATGATAAATTTTGCTAAGCATGCACCCTGGGACTTTTTCTGTCTTCTGAGGGGTCTGTTTTAGAGGGGGGACCAGAAGGAATACCAGTCTGTTCTGTTCGTGGGGAAGAAACTGAATTGCTTCCTCAAGTCCTTAGCAATTCTCCAGGGGCCACTTAGAGCTTCTCCTATGAGCCCAGAATTTGGAAGAAGGCTCATGTGTTCTGGGGACCCACGTTATTTCTTAGTCTCATGGGTGGTCTAAGTAGGATCTTTCAAACTCTTTGATGAGCAGCTAATATTTCCAGGTTTATAATACAATATTCTCAGTGTGTAATATTATTGTATGTATCTGTTCCGTCCCACAATATTAAAGCAATATGTAAAATCTAACAATACCCACATAGTTCTTTGACCCACACCATTGGTAACATAGTACCAGTTGCTGTTTGCTTTTGAATTGTGAATGTCAATGTATCACAATACAAAAACCTCATTCTGAATTCACCTAATTCTACCAGTTTAGTAGTATATTTGCTAAACATTGAGAGCAAGGAATGACCTCAACTTATGCAACGGCTAGCCTTGATGAGCTCCTCCCAAAACTTGTTACCAAAAGCAACATTCGTTTTTAAAGAGAATCTCATTCCCATGCCTTCCATCCAACACTGCCTTTTTCATTCACAGTTTCACCTCCAATAAATCTGCAAGTTCGTGGAGTGTCAGAGAACACGATTGATCTGGAGTGGCAAGGGTCACCCATCCTGACAGACTACCTTATCACTTACACGCCCACAACCCCCGGCGGAGTTCAGCTAGAGACCAGAGTTCCAGGAAATGTTACCAACAGCACCATTAAGGGACTGATTCCAGGTCTGGAGTACAGCATCAATGTGTACGCTGTGATTGACAACATCCTCAGTGCCCCAACAAACACATTGGCTTCCACCTGTGAGTGCTTGTCTCTTATTCCTCACTTCAGGGATTTGGCCAGATAATAGCTTGTCGGTGTTAAAATGTGTGAGTAAATTTGCATAGATCTTGAATGTGACATTTTCGTAAGTGCTTTACTGCAACCCAAGCATGACACTGGTTTATTAGACCTGAAAGATTTCACACTCCTTCCTAAGACCACACACACACCTCATGTTACTTCTTCAGAGAAACAACTGGCTGGCTTTGCCAACAGGATATGATTAGACACCCACCACCTGGTGAGAAGCAGTGCCAGATTGGCAAAATACATGCAGGCCCTTCATATGCCGTCACTGCCTGTCAGCCTTGAGAAAAATGCTTTAGCCTAGAACAGACCACATCATCATAACAAATATCCCAATATTTGTGAAAAGCCAGTTGGGCATTCCTGAGACAATCTCATAACACCTCCGGCAGGCCTTCTGTTTAGTACAGTTTTGCATCTAATTTAGAGATAATGAAGAAAATTGGAAGTTAATGAATTTGAAAGAAATCGAGGTTTGCATCTGGCAGGCAACATAAGCTTGTTTAGAGTTCTATAATATCCAAACAGTGGAGTCATGATTTATGTAATCTGGCAAAAAAGAGACTAATATTAATATCACAGCTCAAATAATCAAAACAGAAGTCAGCAACAAACAGGTTTTTTTTTTTTTTAAGAAAATCAAACAAAACAATGGAAGAACATCCTTGAAAGGGTAAGACTAGTCTTAACTTCTACAAGTCATTTCACTCTACCACAACCTGATTGGAATACAGAAAGAAAGGCCAGGTGGGTATCTACCAGGTTAAGTCAGGTAAGGTTATAATTCTCCCTGATTGGAAGAAAAAGTTTGACGAAACATCTTGTTGATTGCTGATTGGTCAGTTGTTGAGCTCACAGATTGGCTAGGAAAATTCTGCATTTGGAGTAAGTCTGCAAAGCTTAATAATGGCCAGTAAACCACCAATAGTTTGGACTTCTTTTTAAAGAAAAAAATATATATATTTGAGCAGGTGCAGAGCTCCCTTTGAGACCGTGTCAAGCATTGTGGGAAAGTGGACGTTTTTTTCAAGAGGTTTTGCATTTATGTCCCACTGGCTATGATATCAGCAAGTAGAAATAGAATGAAGGAGAGTGACTCGTATTGAGTGCCAAGCCGATAAAAGCAAAAGGTGAAATGTGGAAAGTAGAGCTACACCATAGCAAGCCAATTCATGTCGCTTCTAAAATCCAGTGGAAAAGCGGCACAAGTGTGTATCAGCCCACAATGAGCTAGAACCTACCAGAGACCAATACAGCTGAGTATCTGCCAGAGATTAATCCGAAGCATTGATGACTTTCAGGTAAATGTATTACATTGCAGAGCAGATACATTTGAGAGTAAAAAGCCACAACCAGGAATTTGGAGAAAATAGAATACTGGCTGTCAAATCAGAGAACAATAGTCCAAAACAAAAAGAAGATTGCATTTGCATCAAGTTCATGAAAACACAAAAGCTTTGTAAGGGAATTAGTAAATAAGGAGGGTTTTTTTTTTTTTCAAAAAGCCATAACTCCATTTTGATGAATTTGATTAAAGTTGGGTTTTCTTTAGCACAAAAGTAGTTTTAGTATAATCTTAATTGTCTGGTCCAAACTTTCATAAAGCACTTTAAAGTCATACAAACATAAAAGTGTAACATTTTAAGTTTTTTTTTTAAAGGTGTTTTTTAATCCCCCAAAATGCGATAATTTCATTTACAGAAAACGCTATAAATCAAAGGTGGCCAATATAAATATTATTTTTATTTTTTTTTACATGAAATCGTTCAAAACACAATGACAAACAACATCGATATTGAATCTAGTGGCTGTTCTCAGGATAGATAGTTTAAATAGTGTCAGAGCTAATGGTTAATATCAGTGTCAAATATTGGACTCATTGCCTCGAACAACAGAGTTTTGCCCAGTCAGCTTCCAGCAGTCTCTCCTTTTGGACATCTCTGCTGGACTATTATATGTTTTGCTGGAAAATGGGCTGATTCCATTCCGTCTTCGGGGATTACAGGACACAGAAGTGCTCCTTAAAAAGTGCATTGTGGGAAATGAAGTGCTGATTAGTAAGCTGGTGATTGGCTACACAATGAGACCATGATTGCTTTCAGGTAGAGATGATTCAAGCAATCTTGATTGCCTTGTGTTTTCTAATGCATCTGTCTCATTGGGCAGACCAGCTGAATCTTTCACAATGAGAAGAATGAATGTTGATGGATACACTCTACACTACTATCTCCTTTATTCTGAATGTTCTGGATGTAGCCAATCTATTCTTTTTTAATGGATTTCCAACAGTATTGAAGGAGTTCCTAGAGATGCTGTACACTTTTCACCTTAACTGTGCCGTCTATCTCACTCCAAATCATCTCAATTGGGGTTAGGTCAAGTAACTGTGGACGCTAGGTCACCTGCACAGCACTCCGTCTTGATCAAATACCCGGAGCACAGCCTTTGTTTGGGGTCAATTTCCTGCTGAAAAATTAATGATGCTCCAAGTAAATGCAAACCTGCCACTGCAGGAGCTGTGGTAGCCATGCTGGTTGAATGTGCCTTCCGTTTTAAATATATTCCTGACGGTCTCAGGTATGCTTCATGCTTCACTGGAGTAAATCACAGATTTCCACTGGTTTAATGTCCATTCCTTGTGTTTTTCTTAGTAAAAAAACGTTTCTGGTTACTACATCAGGAGCCTCAATGGTTGTCAACACTTTAAAACTAAGAGTGGCTACATAGAAAGATCCACAATTTGGAAAACATTCATAGTTTTGATGCTTTCATTGATATTTTAAATAAAATAAATACAATTTTATGAGTTATGGAACATTTGGTTTGTACTGTATAAGATTAGTAAAGTACACACTATGTTTGTATAGCACAATTATCTGTCAATTGAAACACTACATCCGGTTTAATGTTACTGGATAAGCTAACAAAAGCATTTAAATGAAACCAACCAGGTTTGTGTATAATAAAGGTTTAGTTCTCAGGCTTTTAAGAATTGTTGCAATATTTAAAAATGTGAAAAAGGAGTAAAGTTTCTAGAGTTTTCCAGTCTATTAAATAAGCTTTTGTTAGGTAAACATATCTACACTCCAAATCTATTTCATGTTAAAGTGAGTACGAGCCATTTATCAACTTCATTCCAGTTTTAATTGTACAGTTTATCATCTTCCTTCACATCTTTGCTTGTACCTCATGATACTAAATGGAATAAGTAGAAAATTCCCAGTAGAAAGAGACTTTTATAACACTTTTACTCAATTATGTTCAAGTCCTCTTGAGGCTTTTACAATGGTTGACTTTGAAAAGGCTAGTGGTTCACTTTGTATGTTTTCTATAACGATTCGAAAATTTAAATTCTTTGAATGATTTTTTGGATGCATCTATTGCACGTTGAATGTAAATAGATTATACAGATAAAATATCAGTTGCTCTCTCTTTGCAGAGTTCAAATCAGGAAGCAAAGACCTTGGCTGAGAAAATGTTGATTTATTGAACCCACATAGAACTGAGGCCAATAATGCATCAATCTTTACCTTTTAGATCTCTCGAATCCAGACGGTTTACTCTTCAAATCCATCATGGCGACATCTGTGGAGGTTCAGTGGCAACCCTTAGACTACCTGTTTGATGGCTGGGAAATAATCTTCATTCCCAAGGTACAGGCATTTCCTTAGAAGGTCACACTTCGTTTGGTTCTGCTCTTGGTGTATCTTCAGTCTCTGGAAGCTTGTAGCATTTTTAGCATCCGCCGTGATTTTCAACAACTTGAAACAAAAACGGCACAGTACGGTTTTTATAGACATCTGTGCATAGCTGATAAGTTAATGTGTATTGAATGGCAAAGATAATTTGGTTTCTGACAGGTTCTTCTCAGCATGATAAATATCAATCTCTCTGTGTTTGTAAGAGAATTGTTTAGCATCATGGCAGAAACACAATACAAGCAGTCAGAGATGTTTACTAATCCCCTTTCAAATGATCCATCTGGAGAAAGGACAAAACAATTCAGCTTGTGCATGCAGCACCCTCACAGGAAGAAGAATAACACCCAGCTCCTGTATGCCAGCAATATGCTCCGCTAGCTCTCAGTGGCTCATTATGAAACAGCAGCGGAAGATGTTGCAGTGTGAAAAACAGCAACATACCTTTCATTTCACATTGAATGGAGACGTAAAAAATTCACTTCTGTGGGCTTTGTTATACAATTACCATTAAGGTATCGATTCGGTAAATACAGATCTGTTCTAGTGATTCAACGGAAGAACAGATGGATCAGAAAAGTGCTTATGTGTAATGGAAACCCATAAAGAGGGGATTGTTTTTGACTTTAATGGCCTGTACAAAGCATTTCTCTCAGTCAGCAGATGATATTGCAAATCTTTCTGCAGACTTAATGCTTTAGTTTTACTCAAACAACTTTGATTTAGATTTAAACCTGCTTTTGTGTGGGGAGATGTGACAAGGATAATAAATCAGTTTATTTCTGGAGGCCAGGGGAGAGAAGTTTGTGTACAAAATGTTTAATAATTGCTTTTCACTTACACTCATTACTTTAATACGCACTTTTATTTCAGTCAATCATTGAATTATTGTGTATATATTATTTTCTTCATGAGAAATAGACAATATGGTAACCCTTAGAAGTAGTTTTTCATTAGTAGACTTTACATTTCAATCTAATAAATTACTACCTTACAATAAGTGGCAATTCTTGATGTATACAGTACAGTAGATATTCCAGCTCCGCCCCCTTGTGAAATTGGCATTGCAGCCAATTACCATGTTAAGCAATACACCTCTTAATACAAAGTTAATGAATCATTGCCATGAAAATAACAATTTTGTTACTTTGATAACAATCTAAATTGAAAATTACAGGCACATTCAGAACACTCGTTAAATTATATTCACACCCTCTGGCCTTTACGGTTTTGTTAGTACTTTTAGGAATATCCTTTGAATCTCTCAGGAAAATCTATAGCCTATTCTGTGGCAAAGTAAGCTCTAGGTGGTTTATACGTCACAAAACAAAGCTTGAAGTGTTTTTTGAAACAAAGTCAACTTCCTTTGAAAGAACAACAAGTGACTACAAAGGAGTAGAGGGAGGCAGCACTTACATCAGTGAGAGGATCTGTTAAGAGTAGTGTGCCAACTCAGAGTGCCACGGGGGAAATCATATTAGAAGTGTAATTCCAATCCTTGGTGGATTTAATCCTTCAAAACATAAGAGCCATTCTAATTTCCCACAATATCGTAATGGATATGAGGGCAAGGTCAAGTGTGTATTCTCAGAGGAACTGGCAAATAAGCGAAAGTTGCCTTTTAAAGCTTCCCTTTGATTTTTGATTTTTGATTAGCTGGTGCAATGCAATAAACTCTTAAAGTACTTTGTTAAATGGGAAAGCGGAAGAAAAGATGACTTGATTTAATACATCAAACATCTGGCAAATCCAATCTATTCTGAAATTCCAGCAGCGTTCAATTTTAACACAGCTGAGTGGCTTCTGAAAACAGATTCTGTTTATTCGGGTGGGGTTCTGTTTGTCTCTACATGGCTGTCTGCACTCTGAAGCCAGAATTGTGAAATGTGATATTTTTGCATGTGTCTGTATCATGTACTTGTCAAAGGACAATGACGGAGGGATGACAGCACAACTGCCCAGTACCATCACATCATTCCTCCAAACGGGGCTGAAGCCGGGAGAAGAATACACTGTCAATCTGGTGGCCCTGAAAGACCAAGGCAGGAGTCTGCCTGTTACTGGATCTTTTATTACATGTACGTCTCTCGTTCCTCCTCACTCATAAACATTGTATTTATGCATTTGCTAGACGTTTATTCCAAGTGATTTACTGTGCATTCAAGTTATATGCTGATTTTGAAATTTTTCTAAGTTGCCTTGAGATTCAAATCAATTACCTTCACAATTCTGCAAGAATTATTCAACAGTAAATCCATAACAGACTCAACTCTCTATCATTCCTTATGAATTTATGCTGTTTTTCTCAGTAAATATCTCAGTACCTAGTATTCTGTGCATCATTTTTATTTATATAAGCTCATTATGCTGCTGATCATTAGTCAATATGTTTAGCATCTGATTCCAAAATGTAATATATTTTTTTATATATAGACCCCTTTCGGGGTCATGGGGTTCTGCCGGTGCCTATCTTGAACCAACAACCTTCTAACTGGAAGGCCACAGTGCTACCCACTGCGCCACCCACCTTTTGTAAAAATACTTGATTTAATTTTACAACCCCAGCTTCTTTTACACCATAATTCCATTGAGTGCATTACACAATTATTTGAAATTGTTCCAAAAAATGTAATTGTGTATTAAATTGTGTCATTTTTGCAAAGTTTTTATGTCTTAACAAAATTCACAAGTTTTGTGACAAAAAGAGCAATGACAAGGTCAAAACAAAGCTAGCACATTTTGTGCAATTGTGCTTTTAGTTGTGCTAGAACTTTGAAAAACACAAGCCATATCATAGATCTTGTCCTTCCAATGGTTAATCCTTCTTTTCACCACTAGATGACACGCATGGCACCAAAATGACAACATTTTCTCACATTTTAATTTGAATTATCTTGCAGTTTATATCATAACTCTTGTATAATTTGTTAAATAATATATCTAAACTAATAACCTTGTTGAAACCTACACATTGTTTTTGAAAACAAAATTAGACAATAGATGGGTTGCATTATTTCTACTCAATTAAAAACAGCCAGTGTATTGGAACGCGTGCAGTGACTTTTAAGGGTTCAACTAATGTATTTATAATGTACCAGTATATACCAGTATATAATGATCAATAGCCTGTTTATTGGACCTATATATATATTAATGCATGTTATTATGCAACATGTGCGCACCATGCAAAGTCCACTCAGGGCAACTTGCCACATTGAGGATACTTATTTCAGCCATGCTCATGATCATATCCATTTTGTCTCTACTCCTAAGATTACAATTTGCTTTTGTATAACTGCTGTCAACAAGCTAATTCATCAAGTTCACAAATTACATAATGAAGATGCTGGAACAACTTCATTGCTTTCATAAAAACTGTTGTCTGAAGTAATGCTTTATTTAGTATCTAAATAAAGTTTAGACCTGTCTGTCTAAACTTTAGATGGCATAGCATTTTCTGTGTTGAATGGCAGAACTCGAGGCCTCGCCGTTGTTGTAGACATAAAAGTGAAGGATCAAGGCAACGGTTGTTTTCTGTGAACAGAGAAGATGAAAGGGGAGAATTCAAGGTGTTTTCCCCTTCAGGTTACTTGCTAGGCTGAGTAACAAGTGTCTTCTTTTGTAGCTGGAGTTGACAAGTTCGTAGTGGCTCAAAAAATTGATTTCCTCCACTCATCTGCCATTTTTTGCTGAATTCCTCTGCGTGTGGTGCTGACACTGGTGTAGCACAGAAGCAAGGTTGAACAGAGGGCTCGACTATAAATGCAGTGGTTTTACAAGAAACACATATAGAAAAGCATGCTTTAAAAAGAGCTTTTGAAAAGGGAATCTGGGCGGATGTGTGACGGCATAAACTACGAAGAGGTGTCACATTGTTGCTGCTAATGAAAGATGCCACTTTGATGAATGGATGAGTCTTCTAGTGTTTATGTAGTTATTGTAAACTTCACCCAATAATTCCTCTTCTGTCACTTAGAGAAAGGGGGATTAGATTCAATTGAGCTGTTCCTGAACAATTGAAATTACACGTCTGCTGTGAAAACACCATTTATTTCCACAAGCCACAGTGCCAGGCATAATTAAAGAGGCATTAATTATGCATTGAGTCCATTAATATTTCACATGTCCACTGTGGATACCTTATTGAATAAAGTAAGACAAATTTGATGCCATTAAATTATTTACGTCTGCAAAGATTTATCTATCCTTGGAGAAAGCCTGGAAAGACATGCTTTTGCTAAGCAGGGGCTCTGCACCTTGTCTGCAAGACGGTTCTGGGCTTCGTTCTTTAAAAAAAAAAAGAGTTACAGATTACAGATTAGATTTTGCTTATTCATGAGTACAATGCTTATTCATAAATACAACATCTATGTACTCATCTGTGTCCCTATATCTCCAATAGTGTCCTCAAGTGTTCTCAAGGTGCCAGGGTGCGCATTGGGCGGGCATGATTGGTTGCTTGGCTTGTTGGTGATTGGTTGGTTGGTTGGTTGGTTGGTTGGTTGGTTGGTTGGTTGATTGATTTTCAGTCGACAAAATGCATAGCATTAACAACATTTCACCAAAATATCCAATGAAATAGAAAATGCTTGTAAAATTTGAGTGGCATTTTATTTTTAACTCTAGACACAAAATATAAACGACTGCTGACATTTAATTTAATTTAATCCTGAATCCTAAATTTACTTTTTTTAATTCCTTTTTTATGATTTGAACTGCTTGGATGCTACAATTCTGTTTCTAAATATGGGCCCGAGGATAATCCAGTGATGCTCAGTAGAGAACCGATAAGCATCAGCTGAGCAGAAATATGATTTTGATGGTCTATATTCCATTATTATATATTCATAAAGTGAACAGACTATTGCCTCATGGTGGTTTCTGAGCTGAACCACAATGAACAAAGAAAAAAGAAAGCACCTCATTACTTCTTTGAATGAGAAAGGTGCCATGTCCAATATGTCAAAACAAATGCAGTTATTAATTGATATTAGTGGAAAAAAGGACAATTTTCCTTCAAAACACCTGTGTCTGTGGCAGATGGTCAAAGCACTGTACTGTATTTATAAAAATAATATAATCTGCTATGGAAATGCCACCTGGTGATAAATAGTAAAAAGTGTGTCATCTAATACATTTAAACATTCAAGGGAAGTTAGTTCAGTCTCTAGGGATATTTACTATGCATGAAGGCAGCAAAAGACTGGTTTTCTGTCTATTCAGCTTGCTGCAATATTAATATACAAATCTAACAACTTCGAATCTAAAAAATATATATGTTTTAGCCTAAATTTGTAGTAGACTATAACTTATCAAACAACATTCAATCCAAATGCTTCAGGTTTTCACACATCATTGCTCTGTCCTTCTATTTTTCAGTAATCGATGGTCCAGCGCAGCTTACTGTGCGAGATATCTCAGACACAGTTGCCTTTGTGGAGTGGCGTCCCCCCAAGTCCAAAGTTGACCAGATTATACTACGGTATGGGCTTGTAGGGATGAATGGACCAAAGACCACCTTTCGTCTGCAGCCCATGCTGAGCCAATACTCCCTCCAAGTTTTGAAACCTGGATCTAAATACGAAGTGTCAGTGAGTGGGCTCCGCAACGGAACTGAGAGTGGTGCCATTTCCACAGTGTTCGTAACAGGTGAAATAATTATGTTTCTAAATAGTATTCTTTCATTGATTCTGACTATTCTCTGGAAGTGCATCGGGTAAAAGCATCCTTTGATTATGTCTTGAGTGACAGGTTTGTTGATTGTTATTTTTTCTCAGAAATCGATGCTCCAAAAAACCTGAAAGTGCTGTCAAAAACTTCTACCAGCCTGGAGCTTGAGTGGGACAACAGTGAGGCTGAAGTTGAGGGCTATAGTGTGGTGTACAGCACACTGGCTGGGGATCAGTATGACAAAGTAATTGTCCCTCGCAATGATGGCGCCACATCCAAAACTACTCTCAATGGTAAATTTCCTTTATGGTGATCCATACAATGTAGGTAATAGAGCTGAATCTCGTCTGGTGTTTCTGGTAGCTTTTCAATTTGTAGTATTAGAAAGATAAAGTCTCTTTCGTTTACGACTACTTCTTTTGTGCAGCTAATCTAAGGATAATGTGTAATGTGGATGTAAAATAACACAAGTTTAAGGAAGCAGCACATATCATTAACTCTAATTAACTCTATTTTTAAAGATATTGCTAATCAATAAGGGAAGAGTATGCACTTTTAGTTACTATACAAAAATCTTGAAACTCTAAAAAAATGTATATCAATTCACATTTCTGTGAATTTTCTTGTTAAAAATGATTTCTAGACCCGTTGCCCTCCAAATATCTTTTGTTTGAAATATGTAAACATTATCGTTTTTTTAAATGGTAGCTATGAAAAACTCTTATTAAGGTTGTTGTTTTTTTTTCATTCTGTTTGAACATCAGCTAGAAGCTGCCTTTGTTGGTTCAGATAAAGCAAACAAAAAAGGGACATACAATTACCCTCAGTGGAAAGTGGGGGGGGTGGACCATTATGATTGGATGATATTTGGAGCTATTTGTATGTTTCCACAACAACACAACTTTCTTAAATAGAGCACGTTTTACAGAAAATAGGAGAAAGGAAAGAACAAAGAGGAGACAACAGATAGATCAACAAGTGGACCTGCTGCATTTCATTTGAGGCCTATAATCTTAAGACTTTTGCTTGATTCTTTGCAACACTTGTTATCTTGAAATATATTTTACACATACATTTAACACATTATTTAATAATATATATTGTTCTGTATAGATTTACTACCTGCCACAGAGTATGGAATTGGAATATCAGGTGTTCTTGGGGCAAACCAAAGCTCCCCATCAACAATGAATGCCAGAACAGGTGAGATGAATATGTTTCCAATTGGCAAATACAAATTAAAATGTTTGTTTTTGGATTAAATTTGAAGAAGCCATGTTTTGTCAGAAATGAAATTAACAGAATAGCCTTTCGGATTCTTTTTAGGTCTGGATGTACCCTTGGATTTGATGGTCACAGCCTCCACAGAGAACACCATCAGTCTTTTGTGGGCCACTGTGCAGGGGCCTATTGATCACTATAGGGTGACTTACACATCTTCTAGCGGGGTCATAACTGAGCTTATGGTGCCCAAAGATGCCACCTCCACCACACTGACAGAATTAGAGCCAGGCACTGAGTACACCATCACAGTGGCAGCACAACGAGGACGGCAGCAGAGCACTGAGGCCACCATTGATGCTTTCACTGGTAATTTGTCCTTTTGGGAGCACAAGCTCTAGAACTCTGTTTCTGTAGCATTACCTCATCACTGCCTTGCCATGTATCAGGTCAGTCTTCGCTCATCAGTCTTGTGAACTTTTCTGTATTTGGTTCGGTTGTGGATGAAAGATTTTTGTATCATTGTACAATAACTTTTCAACGGATTCTCCAATATTTCAAGTATAAAATACCCCAATGATGTTCTACATTTCCGTCCCTTGTTTTTAACAAATTAGTTCAATCAACCTTTTTCTTTTAACTTGCTTGGGTTCACAAACCAGTGGCTAGGGTTCCTCTCTTCATCGCATTGTTAATTATTTTTTTTAAACCACAAAATCTTCCATATGCATTTTGTGCATCTTTTCTGCCCCATCTCCATTTTCCTTTTCATTCTACCTTCATCTTTTGCTACTTGCTGGCTGTATCTTCTCATCATATCACTTCATTTTTCTTCATGCTTTTCCTTTATGCGTACTTCATGGATTTGCCAGTCGCCTGAAGAATCATAACAGGCAACAGTCTTATGTTAAATCCAGTTGTTGTGGTTCACTTCCAGGCTTTCGCCCTATCACACAGCTCTTCTTCTCTGATGTCTCATCTGATTCGCTGACAGTGGCATGGAGTGCTCCGGCTCCGCCTGCTGATGCGTTCATCTTGAACTACAGTGCTCAGGACTCCAATGATGATTCTGAGATTGCACTTGATGGCTCCAAAACCAGAATCACCATCACTAATCTCATGCCCTCTAAGCACTACACTGTTTCCTTGGTCACCATGCACGCCAATGTGACCTCAAACCCAGTTATTGGCACAGTTACGACAGGTAACGATACAAATGAATAAAAAGGTCTGGATGTTTGTTGGCATGCAATATGTATTGCAATGATATACTGCCAAAGAATGCTGGGGTCTGTGAGAGACTGAAATGAAAATAAAATCCAGAAATACATTATGTTTGATTTTTAAAATATATATTTATACAATAGAAGCATAAAACTTAGAAACTGTTCTTTTATGAACTTTCACCATGTTTTTTTTTTTTAGACCACTCCTGTCTAAAGCTTTCGGAGAAAACTGAGTTTCAGCTTCTTCCATAGATTTTCTATGTAGTTCGAGTCAGTTTGAGAGAAATCTCAAATATGTACTTTTCTAATTATTTTGCCAACAGATGTTGTCTTCTCGCCAAGCTGTTTGTATATAATCTATAATTGTCTACCACTCCTTGATGTCATGGACAACTTTTGGTCTTACTTATTGTGTCAAGATTGGTCAAATGTCGAAACAGATTACTTTTGAATTAGTTTCAAGTTTAAACAGATGAAATTTCTCCAGGTAGTTGCATAGGATGCAATTAAAGGCAAAATATATGTTAAATAAATAAATATACATTCTTGCTGTTTGGTCAGTCCAATCGAATTTATTTATATAGCACATTTTATAAACATAGTAGTTTCCAAAGTGCTGCGCAGAAACAATAATTAGAAGAAATAAAATATAAGTTTAAAACAAGTATTTTAAAAGTAAAGCACAAAGCCTTCACAGTGATCTCGATAAAACAGACAGATTAACATTTGCACGTGTACCTGGTGGATTTCTTCATAATGATTGCTGCTCACAGCTGCACGCCACATTTTCCCCCTTTTGTGTCTTAATTAATCCAACTGTGTGAAATCCTCCCCTAATTACCTTTCTCTGAATGCGGAGGTGTCAAGAATTATTCAGCTGCTCTGTCAGTGAACTGATATTTGCAGTTGCCAGAGGGCGTATTGTCTCGAGGCTATTTATAAACATAGAAGTTATCTACACCCATGAGCCTTTGCACATTGATTAGTAACAGGCCTACTTTAACATTGGCGATGAAATAATGTTGTGATTTCAGAAAGTACCGTTTCCCTTGTTGCTGCTTAAGTTAGAAAATCTTTTCACACATTGACACTTTTCAACATTGTGCAAGTAAAAAGAAGGTCGCCATATGCGCAACTAAAAAACACCAGACAAATGCTTAAAAATTCTTAGTGGCCTTTATTCCATCTGAAAATATATTTATTGGCTGATCTGCTAAGTGGAAAATAAATTAAGATATGCATACATGAATAATCACAGCCCATTTAGTTAGGAATGTTTTACACCGAGAGCATTTAAATGAGGTTGACAGGCTGTTTATGAATTGCCACCCATAGTTTATGAATTGAATGCATTAGACTAATGAATAGGGGACGTGTGAATGGTTTCTGCACATTTTAAAGACTGGCCACTTTATTAATACAAGGATTAAATCATTTTATTTCACTCACTGCTAGAAGAATGCTTCGGAACTGCGGTTAGTCCATTTAAATGGTTTGTATTTGTGATTCTAAGAGCTATTGGAAAAAAAAAAGATTCAAATGATGAAAAGTGTCCCTGCTGAAAAGTGGCACACAATAACAATGCAAATGTCCTCGTGAAGGTTCCTGTGTGTCCTGCTTTCTCATCCCCCGCCTCCTCAACTCTGTAACATTCCAATGGATCGTGCATCTTGAAGCATATTTATTCTTTGGAGAGGACTTACTAACGTAAAAAAGCCTGAAGCACTCAAGCACTTCTAAATCAACTTGAATTATGATTTACCGACCTTGTAACAATCAGCTTGTTGTGTACGCCGCTTTGGTTAAAAGTGTCTGCTAAATACAGAAATGTAAAAGCAATTTAATAAGGTATATTTATGAATTACAGTTCAATTACATAATTTCGAAAAGACAGAAAGCAAAATTAAAAATTGTACAAATTACAACAGCATTTACAATAGTGAACGATCAATATTCAAATTCTGTTCACATTGTATTAGAGTTACATTCATTTTAAAATGATATTTTAAATCTCGCTTGAAGATGAACTTCCTTTTTGTCTGTAGTTCTGTGAAATTTTGGCTTTAATGTAATTGGAGTGTCCTTGGGTTAAATGCAATGTATTAGTAGTAGTAGTATTAGTATTAGTAGTAGTGGTAGTACAATTTTAAGCAGGTTAAAACAGTTCATTCTTTAAAAACAAGTAGATAAATTGCCAAATCACTACGATAAAGGGGTCCCCAAACTATAACCCAAAGACCACATGCAGCCTGCACCTATCTGGACTGAGCCTTCAAACAATGTTTTTCATTATTATCTGTATATTATGATAATGTGCTTGAATAAAACTATCCTGAACCATAAATTGAATTAGGAAGGATTTGGGTGTTGAAAAGACATTGTTATATTTAAAAATATATAATCCAAATGATATTCAAAATTTAATAAAATGTTATAGACTCAGCTGGCTTCTTGATAAAAGACAAAAATACAACATGGCTCTTAAAGTACAAAGACCACTGATCCAGGAATATATGTTATTTTTTCTGCATAATGCATACTATTTATTTGAGAGGACATTCTTCAAATGACAAAATGTCTTGGGTACAGATAATTCTGGCTACAGTTCACACATGTCTATTTTCCTCCTCTGGTGCAGGAATGGATCCTCCAAGAGACTTGACTGTGCTATACGTCACAGAAGACTCTGTAACCATATCATGGAACCTACCACTTGCACCGTTTGACTACTACAAAATGTCTTACCAATCACAGAAAGGTATGCATCCACTGTCCAACCAAGCCATTGAGTCATCATTGAGTACCAGTTTATTTATCTACTATGTGCAATTAATTCACAGGCAGGATGGACAGTGTGGTGATTGACAACGATGTCACCAATTACACCCTGACCACCCTTCATCCGGCGACAGAGTATGAAGTCAAGCTGAACACTGTACGAGGAAGCCAAGAGAGCAGGATCCTCACCACAACTGTCTTCACAGGTATACAATTACGTGAAGACATGCTAATCACACCCTCTGTAAAGTAAAGTAATTCACTCCAGCAAATGTCTTTTGGTATTTCATGAAGGATCTTCACTCATTGCCTAGTTCATCACAAAATTTGACTTGGTGGAAATATGGATGAGGAAAGATGCACATCATTTAACTTTTTGATGTGTACCATCTCTCAGCCTGTGCATCTCACCCGTCCTCTGGGAGGCTGCCAGCCAGCTCGCAGAAGTGAAATGAAATTTTACTAATGGAATCCATGATTGGCAGAGATGCTCACCTGCTATTGGAGTTAAACACTGCCACAAAGCGCTGACAGGAAGCTTTTGCAAAGGGTTCTATACAAAAGTAAATGTCTGATTTCCAAATTGTTAACATTGCCTTGTTCCATTTGTTCTTTATTAATACTAAAATATCCCATTTGCTTAACATTACATGTTAATCGAAAGCATATTTTTTTAAAGTGCTGTTATAAGAAAAAATTTTAATTGAGAAAAATAAGTATTACTTCCTTTGAATATGGCCACAAAAAACGTGTATCTTGTATGTAAGATCCCACAAAAATGGTCAATTAACTAAAAATTAAAAAGTCCTCAAATGTCAAATCTAAAGCAACTGAAACCCAGTATTTACGGAATGGCATATAATATTATATATGTCACCTAAAATATTAAAATAGAATTTTCAAAGCCATTGTGGATTTTTAAAAGCCATGATTTGTCCAGCCTTCGCGCTCCACCCACCAATGTTGATTCACACCTCAAGGCAGCAAAACAAACGGATCATCTTTTGACACATGTTTTACAAAGTCAAGAATTGGCAGATGCTTCAGAATGGTACTTTGATATGTTTTTGTCTTTTTAATTTGTCTGTTTCAAGAAGAACAAAATACTTGTTAAATATCAGATATTAATAAACCAAGACACAAAATAGGATGTTTATGACATCTAAAACATGCATAAACATTCAAACTTATGCAGTTTCAAACATTCAAACAAATTAATTTATTAACTGTAGAAGTAGAATTAATAAGAACATGGGTACTCCCAAAAACCATAGAGAAAATCATTGGCACAACGTCAACTTTTAAGACAAACTTTTCAGCAAAACATGAAGAATTTTGAGTGAAGTTTACAATGTGAAGTACCCACTGCACCATTACAATTTCAATGGTGGGCGTTTTACTTCTACTTCTGCAGTCCACCTCAGCCATAAATGTTGAAAGTGCACAGAGTTTAGGAGTTTTTCTAAAAATATGTACTGTAATATGTCCATAGATTTAAGTACAATAGCTGCAGACACCTGTTAGCGAGCACCTGCTTTATACTATCCCAGATTAGTTGATATGGTCACAGGTGAGACTTTAAGTGCCAGTGTCTATATGTGGTGATATTGAAAATATTTACCATAACCATTATAGAAGACTCTGGAAGTAAAGTTTAAGAAGGTGTAAACACTGAAGACGCTAAAACAGAAATTGCATTGAGATATAGAGAGAGACAAAGAAAGAAGGGGGAGGGGGGTCCTGAGAGAGCCAGCAGTCTTGTGTATGCCTCTCTCTCAGGATCAGCAGAAGAACCCAAATGTCTGTCTGCAACTTCATTTAAAGAGCCTGTAACGTCCTGTTCTGTTTTAGAACAATAGGATTCAAAATGTTTTTTCTGTTACAGTGGCCACTCCACGTAATCTGTCTTCAGAAGTAAATTTACAAAAGTATACAAGTGCACAGTATAACAATTACATCTACCATCTATACATATAACAGACAGTTAAAGTACCATAAAAGTAAGAAAGTTTTCTCACCTTTTTGAGTTTAGAAGACCTTTAGTTGCTTGCTTAACACTTGAGCTTGAGGTGTTTGCCTGCACATGAGGCAAACAGCCATGATTCAAATTCTCGCTTAAAGCCTGACAGTTTTGTTCAAAGCTTATATAGATGTGACAGCCAAACAATCCCAAGCTGCCCATTGCTGATGGCAGTCTTACAGGGGCTGTAACTGTGCAAAGTGACAAGCAGCTACAGTTTCAGAAATACATCTTTTGGAAACAGATTAATATTAATGGGAAATTGAAAACAGTGGATATTTTGAGCAGTGACATGAGGGGTTGATGAAGCATGATGGATCTGCTTTATGTTTGCGTTGTGGTTCACAGCTCTGCTTAATGACCTGCTGGAAATCACATTCGCAGTCATTGCAGATGGGAAAATTGATATTTTATTCCCTGTCTTATCTTGGGGGACTTGGTAAAGCAGAAAGAAAGAAAGGTGCCATGGTAAATCTGCAAATGTTGCATCTGAGGTGTTCCCGAGGGTTGTGTTTCTTTGGATGGTTGTGAAAGTCTTTGCAGTTTTGAACAGTGTCAATGAGATCTAACAGAGAGGGTCAGTTGTGGAACTTATAGAACTATTGCTGGTAAGACATACACGTGAAAGGGTAGGATTGGAAGATGGTAATGTTTGATAACTGTTCACCGACCCCACTATGAGGAACGATACCAGTGGCAAATTTAAACTGAGATTTCCTTTCAGGAAAAGGTTGACCATCTGTGAAATCTGCTGCTTTCATAGAGCAATTCTGAAGAACGCTGTTTCTAATTTCTCATTTGCACAGAAATGCAATAAAGAAAGAGTTCTGCTCATTGTTGTCTGTCTAATTTCCACTCTCAGTGTCGGCTAATTAAGGAAATTGTGATCTTCTCCAGCCAGATAATCACAACAAATTAGTTCCAAGCGGCTGAGGTGCTCTATTTTTAAATTAACAGTGAATATCGTTTGCACAGGGAAAAAAGTGGGAATGAGAATGCTGCCAATTACTCGACTTGAGCTTATCTCGAGCTGTCTGTCTGTAACCTGCTCGTAATCCTCTGTTCCTCCAGCTATGGACATGCCTGTGGAGCTCACCGCACTGAATGTTACACCTCAAGGGGCTCTATTGCGATGGAATGCCCCGGTTTCCAATGTAGATAACTACATGCTCACCCTCACCCGAAACCAAGGTGTGTGGATATCAATATTCTTTTAAATTCTTAAAAAAAAAAAACAGAAAAAGATAATGGCAGCTTTATTTTATGTCTATTTCATTCTTGTGTGAACTCAAACCTCATGCTTCTAGAAAATTAAGAATCGTGATTAAGTGTGATTTGATTTTTTTATATAAAATTACATATTAATAATATTGCTAAACATTAAAGGTCAATTATTAGCATTGAAACTCAATTTAGTTCACATTTTAACTATTTCATCATGATTTTCTTTACTCTTTATAATTTTATTTAAAATCTGAAAAATACTTCATCCCTTCTTCCTGCACTAATTTATTTTCCTTTCCAGTTACGGCAGAAACTTTCTTAGTGGAGGGCAACAAGCTGGAGCACCAGCTGAGTCAGCTCATTCCCAGCACCACCTACTCAGTAGCACTCTATGCCACTAAAGGTCCCCTCACCAGTGGAACGGTCATCGCCAACTTTGTCACACGTAAGGCCCACAATTTCTTATTCACTCATGCAGTGACTTTTGGGAGCCGATGTTAATTTTTTCATTCCTTTAACCCTTGTGCTTTGTTCAAATTCACTACCCTTTTGTGTTGTCCGTGGCCACTAAATTCAGATCAATATTATTTTTTTACATTTATTTTATCTCTTTTTTTTTACCTCAGCTTCAATCAAAAATACAATAAAAATCCAGGATTCCAGGATATCAACCTTTTTACTTTTGATTCATATGTAATATATTCTTTTGCAAAAGCATATCTCAAGGATTAATGGTTCTAAATGGTGATCAACAGTAAAATCTTCCCAACAGAAATGACAATCAAGAATGAATGATTTTTTGGTGTCATGGTTGTTATAATGGAAGTCAATAGGACAAAAACTAAAAATCCATCAATGACAATGTTGTTACTAATGTTTGAGGTGTCCAAAACTGTGATAAAAGGTAAAAAAAAAAAAAAAAAAAATTTCCTATTGAAAATAAGTCTTTTAATTTTTTCGAAATCAGTGATATCATGTAAGTTTTTGGCAATTAAATAGTAAAAATCCTTTAAAGGTTTTGATTAAAGCTGAGGTAGAAAAAGAGAATTATAAAAGAACACAAACAACACAAAGGGCTAGTAAATTTGCTAGCATGCATTTTTTTTAGTTTTTTTACAAATTTCAAAAAGCAAAAATAAAATGTGTCATCAAAAAGAATTCAATTCGATGAAACAGAGAAAACGTTGGTGCCAAATTTAGCCTCAAAACATTCCTTGCAACTAGGGTTAAAGCTAACACTCCACATTTTCACAGCTCCACGACACTATTTCAATACACAGGACCTCCACAACCGCTCTTGCTGCTGATTAGCTACCAAGCATTTTGAAAACCCTGCTTTTAAGAGTCTCTGAATCTTGCTATACACATAAAAAAAACTGACAACAGAAAACATGACTGGTTTCCAAGAAATTCTGAATAAAGGAAATGAAACAGAGGAGAACCCAAGAGACGAGTCCATTCAAAGGAGAGCTGTGAATAATGAAAAGCCATTCAAGCAAAAGATTTAGTGCAGCTGTAGTGTTGCGGAATATTTATGCCGCTGAAGTATTTAAAAAGTATTACTGTAAAATTTTAACACCTCAATCATTGAATTGCCTGTAATCATTGGAGATGTCTCTCTTTAAACACCCCAAACAATGTATCAGGATCTGAACAAATTATGACTATATATGTAAATCCCAAATTGTTTTCAGAATTTACCAACTTGGCTGTCTGCTCATTTATCTACAGCAGTTGTAGTTTAATTTAATCGGACAGTCAGGGTTGTGGGATTATTAAGTGTGCTATAATTAAACCTAACTATACACCCTATGGTCAAAACTTGGTGCATTAAAATATTAAGTAAACTTTATTAGAATGTAAACCATCACCGATTTAAGTAAACAGTTCTATATTTCCATGAAAGAATGGTAAGTAGAGCATCAGAACCCATCCTTCCTCACAGTGAGGTGAATTGTCTTGTAGGAGATATAACAAGAACAAGCTGTGCCTTCATTTCTGGCTGCTTTTTCAGCTTTGATGCATTCAGCTCATCTTTTAAAGAGGGGAGCAAGGCAGTGGGTTGGTTCTGATGCATTAGACCTCAACCTTAATCAAAAAGCCTTTCCAGAATACTTCATTAGTTTGGATTGTTCGGAGGAAATTAATTTGTACATAAAGTGTCACAGGCCATTGGTTCTGCAACCCCAGTGATGTGCTGAATCTCGACACATAATCGCTTCATGAGGTTTGTTGTGTTCATTTGCCTTCAAACTTCAGGCGGCTGCTTAATGACAATTTAATTCGGAAACAGTTATGCTCTAATAACATTGCATTATAACCTGCTCTGCTCTGATAAACGTTCTGATCCTTTGGAAAAAAATGGATTTTACCAACCTACGACTCCCTTAAGAATCTCCTATAAATGTTATAGATGCATCATTCCAACATTTATGAAGCTTAAGGGGATAATTAAGATTAAAACAACTAACACGCTTTGTGCCTATTTCAGGATTAGCGCTGTCTGTCATTTTGATTTAGATTACAGTTCTACCTTCATCTTTAAAGAGATTCAGTTGAAGACGGGAAATGAATGTGCTTCTCAGATATGCAATCAAGCATCTCTTTTCATTTATCAGTGCTTGTACTTTGTTAGTTTGCTCACTCGCTCAACAAAGTGGAATGGGAAATGAAGATTCTTATCTGTAGATAAACTACAGTTTTTGAAGGAAGGCTCTTAAGATCTAAATTGCTATTGTTTCATGAAAAAAAATAATGGTTGTGTGGGAAGACTATGATGGTCACAATTAGAATATTGGAGGGATTAGAATATTCAACATGTCACCTCACTTCCTTTTTAACCACTCACTTCGCCTGGTCTTCGGTTCATACTGGTTTCTCAGACTGGAATTTACCTTCCTACTTGCATTCCTGCCTCCACTGCTCCAAATCTGTGACCTTACCCCTTACTGGGCTCTGGTCCACTGTTATCAATTGCTTACCTGGTCAAGCTTCGATTCCAGCTCCAATTTCTACTGGGACCGAGTGGTGGTTACATACAAATATTAACTGATAAAGGGTTGTTCTGTATCATGTGTGTTTAATGAATTAGACCTGGTCTTTGGTCTCCCTCAGTGTGACAGGAATCCAGTCTTTAAAAAGGCATTGACCTATTGCTTAGCCCCAATCTCTCCCAAAGTGCATACAACTGACTAAGAGAAAACTGCTCAAAAGATGGTTTGCTCATGACTTCATCAATGATGCATGAAATTTGGAAAGGGGTATGCAACAGATGTTTCTTTCAGAGGAAAAAAACTTAAGAGTTACTTTTCAAGTCAAGTGCATTTATATATAGCTTTTTATGCAGATATGTCAAGAGACATTTATTTAACAAATTCATCCCAAACAAACCATATTAAAAAAACAAACCTGAAGCTGAAGAAACCCTAAGTGTTAACGGAAAAAAACCCTCAAACCTGAGTGACTGGGGGGGAGAAAAGAGAGAGAGAGAGCGCTGTTCTGTGTGTGTGCGTGTGTGTGTGCGTGTGCGTGTGCGTGTGTGTGTGTGTGTGTGTGTGTGTGTGTGAGCAGAGTGGGGTATGTGTGTAGGGTAGGGGCACTGTGACTAGCCTGTCACAGAACGCAGAGACACAGTAAACTACCTAATGAGAATATATATATATATATATATATATATATATATATATATAAAACAGTCTATTTTTGTCAGTTTTTACTCTTTCTGGTGTGGACTTGGTCCCTCTCTGAATAGTTAATATTTAGTTTGCATTTTCCATGCAGATTTGGAAAAACATGAAGAAAATAGATTATTAAATTACTCTTTCTCAGAGTCGGTTTAACTCTATATAGAGTGGGACCAAATATACTCAGAGTAGAGTTAATTTAACTCTTAGGATTTTACATATGTAATACCATGTAATACCATATATATATAGGAGACAGTTTGCCTTTTTTTCTTAAAATACATGAAAATCTATGTATATAAATCTATCTATGTTGATTTCCATGTATTTTAAGAACAAAAGGCAAGCTGTCTCATCTTCTGTCTAGTCTGCAGCTGCAAAAACACATTTTATATCCTAGACATTGCATGCTTTCAGGAGGAGAGCTGCAATTCGTATCACACTGGATATTACAATAACACTTGTTCTGCACATAGACAATAGATCATGATTTTGGAGGAATACACAGGATCCATTTCAGTGGTAGGAGAGGGGTGTATAGGAAAGAGCTGGCAATGCTCTGCTGGAGGAAAGATGACATGTTGACTGATAAGAGATTGTGAGACAGAATGCCGGTGAGCTCACACTAATTGTCTTCCCTCTGAAGTGGATCCGTCAGTGTGCCTGCAAGACCCCATACACTATGCATGCAGCCATGTGATTTATTTTGTCCTCGGGCTAGTGACCAGTCTACATGCCTCCCGCAGATGTGCTGACACAGCTCTAGACATACACACCGATACACACAAAAAGCTACTGATAAAGCGAAATCTCCTGAATGTCAGGTGGGGGATGCTGCGTTCAACATGCTCTGATTGCGAAGCTTGAACTTTGTGTTTATTTTGTATGACAGCCATATAATATTTGCCCTATGATTTCCAAGACAATAATCTCATTGAGTCAATGAATGAATACATGAATGAATAAACAACAAAAAATTTTTCAATAGTTTTATATTTAGTTTTAATAGTTTGTGTAAATCAAGGCTGGTGGAGGGGTTATTCAACTGAGTGTAATTTAAACTGAGGATGTGTTTCTTATCAGAACACACAATAGTCATGTTTTAAATCGCCAAAGATGCTAATTATATTTATGCGAAAAACTGCAATATTGTATGAAATATTTGGGGATACAGCATTGGTTCCATTCAACGAGTCCAAGAGAAAAAAATCGTCACTTTCTGATAAACTGACACCAAATATCAAAAGAAAAATGAAAGCTGCTACGTTAGGAAAATGACTTTTATTGTATATAATAACTTGCTTAAACATGTAATTAAAACGCAATATGCACAGTCAGGTCTTGACCCACCAAAAAAAGAAATTTTGGAATGATCATAACAGGTTGTGCAATGAAATCGCTCCATTTGGTTAGTCCATTGATGCTGCCCAATCATGCCCCAGTTCCAATTCATTGCATTGGTATTTATTCTGTAAATGCGTTTCAAAGTTTATGTGCATTTTCTCTTCTCAAATAAAATTGTATTCCTATTCAGCTGTGCGCATCATTTTTAAACGCATATTTTCAAAATGTATGTGCATCCTGGGTTTTTCATGCGATATTCCAAAGAGCAATGATTCCAAAGATATTCCAAAACTGCAGCTAGTTAGAGTAAAGGCATGGTTTGTCTAAATTTTGAAAACCAGATTTGCTAAAAAAAAAAAATGCTGATCTTTGTTGAAACAGCTATGGATGCACCACAGAACTTGACAGCAAGTGGAGTTAACCACCGAAGCGCCCTCATCTCCTGGCAGCCGCCCATCGCAGACATCGATAACTACATGCTGACCTACAAAGCTGCGGATGGCAGTCGAAAGGTAAGCACTGAATAAAAATGATACAGAGCTATGAATGCTTAACAAAACTGCAAGGTTCAAAATGATAAAGTACATTTATAAACTAGATTAATGAGAATGTAAAAACTCAAAGGAACCAACAAGTGTAGCAAAAAAAAAAAAAAAAGCTAATTTCAATATAAAAGTGTCATGGAATACCCCTGTTTCTGTTCAAGGCTGAGATTTTTTATAATGCCATTGACATGCGATTGGATTAGGGGTGTTACAAAACTGTCACCATGTGAGTCATTAAGTTATTGTGATGTATAGAGAGCTTCCCTATGAGAGACATCTTCTTTTTTAATGTTTCACACTTTGAAAACACAAAATTTATCGCTGCCCCCCAGAGGCTGGATGATGCTACACATAGTATTAGACCAAACTAGACCTTTGTGTTCGCTTTTTGGTCTTTAACCATATTAAGCTTAGTTTTCAATTCCAATTTACAGTTTAAACTTTCAAATGGCTTCAGTTTCAAATTGTTTTGTAGATTATATTTTCATTTAAGTTTTTATTTTTGTTGTCATTTTTTTTTATACCAAGATATATCTTATTTTAAGACAAATATTGTGTTGTGTATTGTGAGTTTGTATCGTTAAACCCCCAATTTGGACAGAAAAGGGATTGGATTGTGTGTAACAATGTCAGCCAGTTAACAACTCATAACTATTAACTCTACTTTAATGGTTTGAAAGAACTACCATTGGAAAGTGTCCATATCACTCTACTTATGTTTTCAAAATAAGCAAACTTAAATCCTCATCACCAACCCGACCCCCCCATCCCCCCCAAACCACACGGGAAGGACTTGATGCTTTTTTGGATGTATGCTGATGTTGTGTCCTACTGGAAATATTGTGTAGTGCCCATCCCTGCTAGAATTTTTGAAACATTAGGGACTGTAAGATAGAGATAGTTTTTATATTTAAATACTTATATTATTATGTTACAGAGACACAATCAATGGTTATCACAGTGATCTGACCCCGGACCCTTCTCTTAGTGGTTGTATTTGTCCAGTGGGTGTCAGTGGTGCACAGATAATAAAATTCTGGTGGTCCATCATATTTAAAAGCTCTCTCTCTCTTTCCATTAGAGCCATGTGCACATCATTATGTGAATATCTTTGATGATAACAGACAATTGGGGAGTTTTCAAAGCATTACCATGAATAAGAACAGTATTTATGTTCTCTGTCAGGCACTTTAAACAACTAGAAATGTGAAAGAACCATGATGAGAATATAAAATGTCCACCAGTAGACTTATTGGTTAATTTACCTAGAGTACACAACATTGCTGTGCTTCATAATCCACAAAGCACAAAATATGGGTGTATTTTTTTAGTAAATAAATATGAAAATTGCTTTTTATTTACATGCAACTTAAAGCTGCCTCATGTAGCATTGTTCATCCTGTCTCCCAAAGTAAAAGTTCTAACCGAAATATTGAAGATTAGATTGATAAGTGATTTGGTTTTCGTAAAACAAAAGAGAGGAAGTAAACTGTCATAAGCTGAAGACCAAAATAGAAATGCTGTCTCTCCTCAGCGGTGCCTGAGACTGATAAGACTCTTCCTCCCCCATCATGAGCTTTAGACCTGCCAATCACATGGCAGAGAAACACTGGGAGGAAAAAGCAGCATTGTATGAAAGCACCAAACAGTAGACAGTATGGGATCACAGCAGCTTGTCAGGCAGTTCCTAAACTGATTGTGATCTGTTTTCAGTTTGTTCCAGGAATATCTTTCTTACCCACAATGCTTAGAGTGTTTATTCTTTGTTGTGTCTTATATCTAATCCGCTCTGCTGCAGAGCATTTCATTGTTTAGTTTTGGTCTACATTGTTTGAATAAAAGTAATGTCCAAGTGTTTTATTGTGTGTTTGTCTTTTAGGAGCTGATCTTAGATGCTGAAGACACTTGGATTCGCCTTGAGGGGCTAACAGAGACCACGGAATACACCGTGAGACTGCAAGCCGCCAGAGGATTAGAGACCAGCGCTATTGCTTCAGCATCTTTCACTACAGGTGAAATGTTCCTCGTCCCCTGAAAGCTTCAAATGAAGTTCATTCACCTCACTGTGTACATTGTCAATAGCATCAGGTGAAAATCTTTAGAGACATCTTCTAAGCATTTATAAACCCACATGGACGTCTGCTCAAACACAGAACTATGTTTCTATAAGAAATGACATTTTTACTCTTCAAACAAAATAAAACTTACTTCCGTCCGGGATGTTATGCTGTAGACAAAACTCAACTCTTTCTTTTTTTCTATAATGCTTAATCACCTACACTGGGGAACACTCGGTTAAAAGTATAAAAAGGCAACTTAATGATTAAATAACTAATCAAGACGAAAGACTAACAAACAAACCATCTCAGTGCAGAATATAATAGCAACAAATTCAATGTGGTAATGTAATAAAAGGAAATAAGATGATAAAGCAATGGCCCTGTAGCAAGAATGGCACAGAAAAGACATTAGAGCACATGGCACACAGAAAAACAAAAAGCTTCCCTGATTACTTTGAATAGACAGGAAGTCACAAGACAGGAAGTGACATAACTCTGACAACTTCCTGTTTGAAGGTGTATGTTAAAATACGTATGTTTAGTTTATCCTAATATAAGTGACAATGAACTGCTACCTTAGAGGGTAAGACGAAGCTGTACTTGAGTGAAACTAATTCACCAGACCGCTGAAGAAATTTATGCAGTGAAAGTGAAAATTAGGGTAAAATTTAAAGATGAACAATTAATATACTAAAAAATATGCCTTTTCTTGGGCAAACCGGCCATTTTCTTTCATTATATCTTAGTGCAATATGAACAAACCAAGGTTATTAGCATAAAGTCCTTTATATGTTCTTTATTTATTTATTTATTTATTTATTTATTTATTTATTTATTTATTTATTTATTTATTTATTTATTGTGAACTATACGTTAAACCACTTTGCTTTTGCTTTTAAATCCAAGTTGCTTTTGGCTTTCTGGGTTTTCTAACAGCGTCAACAGAACCAGTTGCAAACCAATAGAAACTCTTTCATGTATTTATTTTACTTTACCACTGATTTTACAGTAACCTACAAAAAAGCCCCTGTTTTTTTCCTCAGGAAACCGATTATTTCCTACACCACAGAACTGTGCTCAACACTTGCTAAACGGAGAGAGCTTGAGTGGCATCTACACCATTTATGTCAATCGAGACCCCAGTCAAGGCGTGCAAGTCTACTGTGATATGACCACTGATGGAGGCGGCTGGATAGTGAGTGAAGGAGCTTTGTTTTCCTGTGCAATTTACATGTGAAGCTACAGACATTAATGAACAAACAAGCACATTTATTGTTATATTTAGCCTTTTTCTTTAATAAAAATAAGCCGCTCATTCCACAGTCTAGACATTCCACATAGTCAGACAATAAACTTTTCCACTGGAGAGAATTTTGGAAGCTTTGAGACATATGCCACTTACATCAGCAAAGGTCAGAGTATTGATTTTACAGTGTAACTTGAATCATAAAATGCAACTTGTCCTATTAAAGTCAGTATTCAACTGCCAAAAGACTGCATCATTTCCTTTGGCACACAACAAGTGCATGTTTTAGGGCTTGACTTCTGAGTACACGTGTGAGCAAAACATAACAGGAGCTGGCAATTGATGGTTTTGCTCTTTACAGCATAATCTTTTCTCCTTGTGGCCACCTAACAGATGTCTTTATTACAAATGTGATCACCCTAAAGTATAATGGTTGAAATGGGATATCTCATGTGGCCTAATATATCTTTAAAGATTTGCATTAAAAATGGGTTGTGTGTGAGCTGTTGCTCTGCTGCATGTCTTCCAGGTGTTCCAGCGACGTCAGAATGGTTTGACAGATTTCTCCAGGAAGTGGACAGACTACAAGATCGGCTTCGGTAACCTGGAAGATGAATTCTGGCTTGGTAAGCAGACCTGAAACACACTTGAATGATAGAGAGAGCCGTCTGGGCTGCTGTGTGGTGATCCATTAAAAACACAGTCTCTTCGGGCCCCATTAATCTATAAAAGTGGTCAGCGCTTGTGCTCAAATGTATTTTATTTAAGCACCAGCCCTGAAAAATGCAACTCAACCGTGAGTGCTTTTGACTAGCAATCAGGGGGCTCTTTCATTTAAATATCAGACCATTCAAGTACTTTTTATAACTTGCTCCAGGGACACGCCAAAGCTCTTTTATTTACTTGCATTATACAGAACACACTTTCGATCGAGAGTCTGTGTGGTGGTGCTCTGAATAAAGATGAAAATAACATAAAGTCTTCCTTTGAAATTATTCTTGTTCCCACTTAAATGTGTCTGTATGAGCTCTGGGCTTCAGGACTCCTCTGTCTCTGTGACTCTCAGCTTTCAGATTCCAATTAAACGGTTTGGTAATTATTTTCATCAAAATCCAATTTGATGCAAAACAATAGAGCAGCATTTTCTATTGCTTGTGCATAAATCGTATTTGAAAGCTATAATTATATTCATTAAAAATCAGGAGGAAAATTACATTTGAGCTCTGCACGGATTTTGGAGCATTGTCTCAATTACAGATAACAAGTAAACATTTCAAATGATGTCTCTGCTGACATGGATGACTCCTTGATGATGTGTACCTTGACTTAGAAACGTTGGAGCTTATTTTTTCACCTCTCTTTTTTTCATTAATATTTTTTACATTTATTTATTTTAAAATATCTGACAAGGGCCAAATTTTACAAGAACTAGAAAGGGGACCGAAGGCCATGACCAATCAAACCCCCATCCCCTTTAAAAAAACACCCCTGCCATCACTATTTTCTTAATAATTCAACATTAATCAAAGAATTTGTGTTATGAACATGTTTTGTGTTATGACTGCATGCAAGTTTTGTAAAGCATGTTTGTATAGTTTGTTTGACAGATGCCACTGTAAAATAAACAGAATTTATGAAACAAAAACGTCAATATATGGTCATGGAGAATGTGCGTGCACACACAACTCAAGACAGAAAAAAGACACTCACAGTCTGTGACCAGCAAGATGTATCCCGCTTGGACCATACAAGCTTTTTATTGGGGCCAGTAAGAACCCCGGATCTGGCCAGAGGACTGATATTTGGTGATCACTGCTATAAAAGTATAAAATCACATAAAAATCACTTGAAAAGGTTAAAGCAAAAGTTTATTTATTTATTTATTTCTTTTGTTGAACCACTGAATTATGTTTTAAACTGACTAGTTACATATTAAAACATATCTACATTGAAACTGAAAACCCATCTGTGTGAATAAAAGACTCTTTCTAATGAACTCGGTTAATTGTGTCTTTAGTTTAATTTAGAACATGCTGCAAACAGAACTGTATTTTATAGTCATTTTGGCATACATTTTATCTTCCATTTCAAATCATTTAATATATATGTGTGCGTGTGTGTGCGTGTGCGTGCGTGTGTGTGTGCGTGTGCGTGCGTGTGTATTTAGTTAACACTTTGTTTTTGAGCACAATTAAATGTATACATTTTATCCATGCTCCATTTTAATTACAGATCATAGATTTTTTTTAAGTTTTCCACTGTTACTGATGAAAATTTCAAGATATTTAACTGTTTTAAAACATGCCTTGTGTAATAGAAAATGTTTTTTGAACAGGAAGTTACATCACAGCCAGGCTCTATATGTCAGGGTGATCCCGCTCCCTAGAAAGGACACAAGGTCTTTTCTAAACCTTGAAATAGCTGCTTTACATATTTGCCCCCTCCCTTTCCACCTCTTTCTCCTTTGTTCTCTTTTAGGTAAATCATTCAAAAGTGTTTTAAAGCTAATAAAGAGCTATTTTCTATTATACCTCCTGAAACCTTGTTTCCAGTGTCTTCATAATAATGGATTATCAAAATATTTTGATAACACTTGCAAGTTAGAAATTGTTAATCCTCCAGTCCATTGCAATCTGAATCTTTTCAGAAATCAAAAATAACAAAAAAACTAAACTAAAAGTTTCTCCTCTTTCAACCATCCTACTTGCAGGAATCCCACCAGGCCTCCTGAGTGCAGGAGTGGAGGAGATGTTAAAGCACCAAAAACACACAAAGTTTAGGGACATGACTGTGCAACAATGGCATCCTTATAAAATTTAATTTTGCCATATCCAGAGGTAGCAATCTCTCCTTCGCTGTTCCAGTTCATCACCCCTCTGCTTCCTAGGTTTTACTCTTTGGCTTTAAATCCTGGGGTGAATTTAAGGACTTAGTTCCAGTTCAGATGCATGGCTCACAGTCACAGATTATCATCAAAGACATGGAGTTCTACTATCAGTAGAGATCTATTGTATCAAACAGTTAGTGTGTCTTTAGCTAGACAGGACATTTCTCCACTGCTCTGTCAGAAAATTTGATTATCTTCAATAAACAGACTGTTTATCTGCACTCTTTTGAACCTTATCTTCAGAATATATAAGAGTCAGAAAGAGTGAGATGGACCACCAAACAGGAGCACTGCTTTTATATTAAATTATGGGCTCTTATCAGTGTGGACCATATTTGAAGTCAATATTTCCACATGTTAAAGGGCTGCTGCTCTGGCACGGTTGAATGGTAGATGCTGTTATACATCCTCAGAATATTTATACTTTTTTCTTCATTTTGCGTTTCTTCGTGCAGGCTTGGATAACATTCACAAGATTGCAGGTCAAGGCCGCTACGAGCTCCGCATTGACTTGAAGGATGGCCAAGAGTCTGTGTACGCTAACTACGACAGGTTTTCCCTGGGAGATTCCAAGAGCCTTTACAAACTGAGGATAGGAGAATATAATGGCACTGCAGGTAAAACTTTTTGAAACGATTTGTTTCTGTTTCAGAATTTAAAGCAAATTTTTAAATATTTTCAATGTGAGTTTAGGATGCATTAATAATAAAAATGGTGCACTTTGCTAGTTATGTAAATTCCAAATGACTATCAAAAGTTAATTTCATATTCAAAACTTCAGGCCACAAGCTGTTTAATTTGAAGAAAGGGTCATTTGGATTTGATTTATAGGAATTTGGGTATTTTTAGGTTGTTCAATGATTTGTGCTGATTTGGGTAAAGTAAATATTTCACAAAGCATGACTAAGGCCCTGTCCACAAACTTTAGCCATCTTGAACACTTTTATGTGTGTACAAATATGTGGGTACTTATTATTATTATTTATTTTATTTTTTTTTTCAAATATTTTGCAAAGAATCAATTTGCAATGTTCACTTATTAAAAGTTATTATGGGGTTGGTATTGTTCATAATTTTCACCATCTCTTTTTCCTCCAGGTGATTCTTTAAACTACCACCAGAGCCGACCTTTCTCTACCCAGGACAAAGACAATGATATTGCTGTTACCAACTGTGCACTGTCTTATAAGGGAGCCTGGTGGTACAAGAACTGTCACCGAGCCAACCTTAACGGCAAATATGGCGAATCCAGACATAGTCAGGTATGATAAGAGGTGTATTAGGACAGTAGAACATGTTCTGTCCTACATTCTAGTTTAGAATGGTTTAGATTTAACTTTGGAGAACTAGATATGTAGTGAAAATCTACATATGCACAGGTTAATGGAAAAAAGCTCTCTTGAGGGCTACCTTTAAAGTTCTTTTTCATTATCTGCTGTGCCATGGAACCCTACGTTACATAATCTCTGGGAAAATTAAACCATTATTGAGTTTGTTCCATAGCGGCTCATGCAGATTGTGTTCCATACATCACCTTTCTTAGCTGTAAGCTATACAAATGTGCTAGAGTTAAAACCACCGTGAACAAAGGTGTCAGCTGACATATACATATGTGATCACTATATGGTTAAGGTCTTTTTTATCTAATTTGGTTAATGGAAGTTGTGCTTTATGACTCATTCATTGTGGTTGTTTCAATGGCTATAAGCTAAAGGCAGGAAACATGCGAAAACATGCTTTAGGTTACAAGCAAAATGAAGCTTAAGGGCAATGAGGAAAAATGCTATAATTGTCTAACTTTCCTCCATTGCACAGTCATGTCCTGTTTTCTATCTGTCTGCTTTCATTTCAGCTTTTTTCACAAGTGTTTGGGGCTTGTTGTAGGTTATATCTGATAAGGTCACATATTACTTCATGGAATTTTCTAATGAAAGGAGAGGTTTGCATTATGGTGACTAATGAGAATCTATAGAGATGCAAATATGTTTGAGGTGGCAACATAAACAACATATAAATTTTTTAAAGCTACAAAGTATTTGGATTGTGCAGAGTTTGGAGGCAAAAACCTTAAATTCACCTGACTACTTTTTCCTAGGCTCTTCTAGTTTAGTTATGTACTTTTGATAAAGTAGTTATATTAACATTAATGTGTCTGTTGTCAATATTTTTATTTGTGGTAAAACATCTATATCCAAAGCTTCTAGATATATTTGATAATCAATATTTTTGAATATAAAAAGTGAATGAGCATTTTTAAGTACTATTGTTCGTGTGCTGACTGTTTGTGCTTGATGTTGACAGGGTATAAACTGGTATCACTGGAAAGGCCATGAGTTTTCCATCCCATTTGTGGAGATGAAGATGAGACCCTTTAACTACCGGAGCATCAGTGGGAAGCGGAGGAGGTCCACGCATTAATTCAGCAGCCAGCTTTCTATTTTTAAAACAGGGCTAGGAGGACATAAGGAACACTGTAATTTATTGAATTCTTTGAATGACAACCCCCCCCCCCCCAACCCACCTCTTCAGTATGAATGTCAGATGTAAATTGTAGACCAACCGAATTTCTTACTTGTAAAGCTATTTGTTTTGATGTGGGAAATTCAATTTTAGGTAGGATTTGGTATCTTTCGGCATGTTTACATTGTGGGGCCTGCAGAAGGAACCTCCTCCTTTCTCCTTTTGAAGATTTTGGAAAAAATCGAATGCCCGTTAAAATAAAATGCTTCTATTTTTATAAATAATGAGAACATCCTTTCAAAAGAAAAATAATGATTTTTGGTCAGATTTGTTTCATGTTTCTGAACCACTGTGGTGCTATATTTTTTTTACTGCACCTTAAAGCAAAGCATACATCTTGTTTTGCATTTTCATCTTAAATATGTAAACATTTTTGCAGCTGGTCTTACACTGTAGCAAATGCAGGGATTTCTGAAAAGGTACAAGTAGAAAATCCTAATATTGCCAACCTCAGAAACCAAAGAGTTATTCAGTTTATTTGGGCCACATGAACACACAGATTGATTTTAAATCAATTTTTTTTTTTTGTTATTTGTCATGTAGAACTTTCCTTCAGGTACACAGCCAAATAGTTTTCCTTTAACCCTTAGAAGTCCAGGACCCTTTTGAACTTTTAACTACTTCACAATTTGCTCTAATAAAGAATCTCAAAACACAATAATATCTCAACAAACTTGAAATTTTTTAAATTTAACAACAGCTTATTAAATCTTGTCATTTTATTCACTGCAAAATTAAAAAAAAATGAGAATGAATGGCTTTTATGTTTTATAAGTAAAATCAAAAAATGTTTAGACAACATAAAATTGCATAAATTCCCCCAAAAGATCCAAGACAAGCTCAAAACATTGTGAAAATTGTATCAAAAACTGTTCCAAGCACTTTTGGTGCCAGAACTTTTTTTCACAGGTCTATGCTAATCAATACAATATTAATCCTAATAACCTTTTTGAAACCACTTTATATCTGAAATCAAAATGAAACAATATGTGGGTCGTGTCATATACTTCAAAACAGCCGGTGTAATTGGCACACACTAGTGCGCGCAGAGACTTCTAAGGGTTAAACATTATTTATTTAAAATTTAATTAGTTTGAAATACATATACTCAAACTCAATTTATAGAAATACTCATTTTCTTTTATACATTTTATTTATTTCATTTAGGCAATTTACATGAGAGAACTTTAAAAAAAAGATTCATTTCTGTGTTTTTAGTACATCTCAGTGATGTACATTTGAAAAAAATCGCAGACATGACTGTACATGTGGAGTAGGTATTTACCTTAAAAATCATGGAATTATAGGTTTTCTAGTCAAAGATTTGTGTTTGTTTTCGTCTTGATCTCCTGCCACTTCTCATGTAGACCTATTCTCATTTTTTTTAATACTTTATATAACAGCCTTATTATTTTACCCCATGCTAGATCATCACTACTTATAGCTTGTTATAATGTTCATCACTGTATATGAACTTTCTTCTCAAATGGTACACTATGTCCAGTCGTCTGTTTTCTTATCCCATGTTCACCACACTCTCTACTCTGAGATTTGCCCCCTGTGCCTCTTTAGCTTTAGTTTGATTCCAGTCTCATCCAAAGAAAACTAGACTTCAGCTGTTTGTGATCCTTTCTGTTACTATTCCAATTGGATTCGGATCCTCCATTAGTTTTCTAAGGTTCAGAGACGTTTTATGTTTAATAATATGGTGTTATCATTGGTCGAATTATATGGGAATTGTGATTCTTTTACTTAAAAAGTCTTTTTTTAAGCAAAATCACATTCAATGTCCAGAAATTCCAGAAATCGGCTGAGTTTCAATGGGAAAACTTTGTAACTACTCCCCACTTACTTACCTATTGGTTACTGATTTGCATATTCATGATGTGTATGCAAAGTTACGGTCTGACGTTCAATAGATGTGAATTACGACCTCTATGAGCCAGAATATAATTTATTGACGTTACACATTTGTGTGTTGCTAGCTCCAATTTTCCCTTGATTTGTTCACGTTTGTTTCCGGATCATACGAGAGAAGACGTTGCTTTGTGGAGAGCGCATCAGTTCCAGAGGAAGGAAATCGGGCCTTTCATGTTTTTATAATTTTGTATTAATTTTTTTTGTCCAAAACATCCATGGTTTGATTTTTAATTCGATCTATTCTTGATTATAAAACTATAAAAAACAGTAAAAGGCTCAAAATGGCATGAGAGAGTTAGCCTACAAGAGCAATGAAATATTAACATATTTTGGGAGGTGTGTTTTGTCATTGTCTTTATCTAGAATAAAATTTGAAAGAAAACCGAATGTGATCCCAAACTTTTAGACACTCTGTCCTTTTGAATGCTAAGGACTGTTTTGTTCCTATGGACTTGAAAGAATACTGCTGTCCACTCTGTCTCTCGGTTAATAGCAAAACATAGCTAAGTGCAGGAGAATTGGAGGCTGTGTGATTATTTCAGAGTGAAGAGCATGTGAAAGCTTCTTTTCATAGACGTTCCGTTCATTTTCTGTCTGTCTAAATGAAATCGGGTAGAAACCTGTTTGCACTCAGTGAAGCTTGAAACTTCAAGGCTTGAATACGAGCAAAAGTAACTCAAATCCTAGTGCGACTTATAGCATTTCTACTTTTACTTTACTACCTGAGTAGCACAAACTATTTCTTTGTAGTTTTACAAGGTCTCTGCGTACGCTGTACTGTGATTGAAGGAGTCTACCTGTCATGGTTTATTAACCTTTCCTTGTGAAATGTTACTTATCCCAGACAATTCTTTTTAGTACAGTCTGTGATTTACTTGTGGTTCCCAGCTTCTGATGCCGTTGCATTTGTCTATTTGTTGACAGGTTTAAAACAATAAAATAATGCAAAAATGTATAATTTTACTCAACTAATTACATTTTATTAACATCATCCTTAGATAAAAAAAAATACATTCGAATACATACAATTTGTGTTATTAATAATCTTGCACAAAGAGCAGGGATGGCATCCTGACATCAATTAAATTGAAGTAAAATCAAACTATATCTAGGCATTTAAAGCTGGATGGTGGTTTTTCAAAGGGCATGAGTTTGTGGACGGCACTAAAAATGTTAGATCCTTGTGTTTCTGTTTACTTGTTTCTGTAGGATGTGTATTGTGTGTTCAGAGTGTTGAAACATGGAACGTAGACTTCTGTAATTCTGAGACTGATTGAGGCAGATATAAAACAGGAACCTGTTGTGCAATTGGTAGTGAGTTCTATATTTTTTTTTTTTCATTCTGACACTCCTCACTTCCACAACACCTTTCTGGATTGTGTTATAGGCTGTATGTTATAGAAGTAAATACCATTACAATGTTTCATTTTGTTTTAAATTTATGATATTGTACAAATCCCCTTTTGTTTATACCCAAGATGTTTAGCATGAACAACCCTGAAGAGGTTAATGTCTGCAAAATAATAATCTGAGGCATTTCTCCCTGACTTGCTAACCATTTTGACAGATATCCTTGAGTATTATTGTAACAGGTAGATTTGGCTCTAGTTTAACTTCAAATGTGCTGTATAGATCCTTTTTTAAGACATTTTGTACGCGTTAATAAAATATTTAAAATGCTAATTCTATGTTTCTATGTGTAGTTATTTAAAGGAATTATTAGGTATAAAATGATTTCACATTAAAGTGTTTGATATAACAGGAATTAGTGACATTTTGCTGTGAAATGTTTAATATTCAGAGTTTTTTTCCAAGTGTATTTGTAAACATTTTAAAAATGTAATTGGGGTTGTATTAAAAATTGTACCAAGCATCGCCAGAAACAAACTATTTTAAAAGTAATTTATTAGAAAAACTAGAGCACATAGAAGAAAGACTTCTAAGGGTTAATGTGGTCCAATAGGAGTCTTATTTCCTTACTGTTAGTTCGGCTTAGAAGTTGGTCCTTATTATGCCATTTCCACCTTGGCCCAAACCCTGTGGCCCAATCAGGATTGAGTGGGTAAAGATGAATGAATGAATGAATGAATGAATGAATGAATGAATGAATGAATGAATGAATGAATGAATCTGTAAAACCACTTTTAAGTTATAACCCACTTGTTGAGTAAGACTAGACCAAATCTCGCCTCTGGTATTTTTTGTGCACAGGAAAAGTGGCCCAAAAATGCACTTTCCAGCTGCCTAAGCCTTTGGCTTTACAAGTTCATGGCTCCATTATAAGAGCTTTGTGAAGGATGAGTGTGATGTGTGCAGGCAGGACATAACCCTCCCAATTTTCACAAGTCACTGAACGCAGGAAACAGATCTGTTCTGACACTAGAAGAAGAGGGTGAAGGAGGACACTTGAATCAAGCTCAGATCTATGAAACAACTTCAGCAGAACCAGTGGAAGCCTTTCTTACCGCAAGTCTTACTGAAGGTAAGAACCCTGCATTTGAAAAGAATTCCACCATTTGGTCAAATGATTTTCTCAAATAATTTATATCCATATTTAGCTAATGTGTTTTGTAACCAAAATAAACCATTACAGTGGTCTATTAAACAGACTTAAACATTGGATGCTAGTTTTTCTTGTTTAATCTTTGAAACGGCTGTTTATTGTTCAAGGCTTTGAGATTTCAATTGCACTTTTCATGGCAAAATATAAATTGAGTTCTTACGACATGGTTTAATTTTCTGAGAACTCTCCCAGAAAAAAGACTTTTTTTTTTGGTATAAAGAAATCTTTTCTGTGTTTCTCAGCCATGTTGAGATTCATGCTCTCAGGCAGCATCAAGCATCTTGTACTGAAAGCCTGAGCTTTTGTCCTTTTATCAAGATGTCACAACATGCGGTGGACGAAGCACAGAAGTGCCCTTTAGGGCTAGAAACCCAATAATACAGTAAGTACAGCCAAAAGGCTTTTTATGACACGCATGATTTGGTCTTATAGCAGAAATTTAATTTTTAGTTTAGTTATGATTCTATGTTTTAAAATACTGTAGACGATTTAAATGTTTACTGCAAGAAAAGTTAACTTTGTGGAAAGCTATTGTTTTTTGTAGAATTTACCAGATTCCGCTAGTATGTTGCCACTACTTAAGACCATTGCGTTATGTTTTGAGTGTTCTATACAGAAATGAAGCCAGTTTGTGCCTCTGTTAAAAAAAGCATTTTTAATAGACTTCTTGTTTCCAGAGCAATCGTTGAAAGATATCAAAATATAAGCTTTTAACGATTTCAAGGAAGTCCTACAGATTTTTGTGTTTAAATGAATCTGTTCATCAATTTTATAATCGTTTAAATGTTTTTGTTTTTTTTTCACAACAATATGCAGCATTTGGACCGTTGATATATCAAAGTGTTTTGTAACATTTCTCAAAAACCAGATCAAATGCATCCATTATATAAAATCCTATAGCTTAAAAGAAATAATGTCTTACTCCTCTTCATTCTGTTTTCAGATGGAGGAAGTGACATCATATCAGTTGTTAAAATGGGCAGTTCTAATTTGAGATCAGAGCAATGTTATTTGTACATGTTGTTCAAACATACGATTTCTATTAGCTCCTCAGAAACTATATAAAAAGATATTTCACTAGATCTTTATATGTGTATAAAGAGCATAGGTGGCTGTGCTGTAGCTCCATTTATGGCAGAGAACTGAGCATTTTCTGTTCTCTCGCCTTGTTTTCATAGCACTGTTCTGATACATTTCATTGGAATGACTCATGAGCTGCTGTTGGGACCGCTAGGATCGGCTTGGACTATTTTTAGATCGAGAGGCAGTCTGTTTTATTTTTCATTAGAAGTGCTGTGCATAAACTTCAGCACATGTGTGTTTTCCTGGCTACTTACGTAGTAATGTACAACAGTCAAAGAACACAGTCTAACACACATAGTGGATGCAGGAGGTTTGGGAACGGGTGGAGGTTCACTACCGAATCCTTCTCAACTAAACTTTTATGATGTTCAAGTTGGGTGTGAATAACAGTAGGATTACTTCACAATATTTTTATTTACAGAAACCTTCCAGTTTCATTTGGCTAAACACACCCAGAGTTAGTAATCAGTTCTGCTTTTCTCCTTGCATGCTTGAGTTACACCACACTGTAGTTTTTGCCTCCAAATAAAAGCATGTAAAAGAACTACAATTTAAAGCAATTTTATAAATTTCATTTTATAAATATATATATACTAAAATAAACCTTTTTACACATTAGTGGAGGAATGAGCAAGATTTGGATTTTTTGTGAATTAACACATTGTTTGAAAAGTAAGAGTAGCAGAGCAAATGTAGAGTAATGCAGTAGAGACAGAGATGGAAAAATGTCAATTATTAAAAGTAGACGGATTTCCCTTTTCTGGCTTATTTAAATGTTACCTCATCTTAAACACAACAGAGGTCAAAGGGCCGTAGCACCTCAGGCGCCATCACCCCATGGGCAATTTATTACCAATCACAGGGAGGTATTTCAGCAAGAACTGTTAACATTTCAGAAACATCAGGCAAATTAAAAACTAAAAGGTTCCTTACATAAGTGTTCCAAATGTCAAATATTTTTAATTATTAAACAGCAGATAATTCCTTGTGGTCACTATGTGGCGCTATAACTGGTACAATAAACTACTATATAGATGTGCTAAGACATGGACTCTTAACACACATGGCAAGTTTGAATCCGCTCAGACACAGCATGGCTCAGTTACAACTTCCTGTGTAGGGCGTCTTTTTTTTGCTAAATAACCAACTTCCTCTCAAGTTTGCAACACAATTTCTTGGCAAACCACACATGTGCCAAAATTCATTAACATACGACAAACTGTTACCTCACTATAAGCTGATATACATTAAGTGGCACTATAGAGCTGTTTTTTTGTTTTCGAACCACAACCGGATGTCAGTTTTCACCGGTTTTGATGTGTGTGTGAAATTCAGTGACTTTTTGAGTGCGTCTAGAAATGGGTAGAATGCTGTGAAACAATTATACTCTGAGCAATCACAATAGGGATTTAGTGATCGGGCTAAAACTAGCTCTAAACTGTGCTTCTATAGCCTGCAAGGGTGAATTTTAACAGGTTACCATCTCAAAAAAATGGCCCCCCATGAAGAAACTCTCTGGTTAGGATAAATTTTGTCATTGGTTGTTCTATATTCTCATATGGTGAAATGAGATAAGAATTCAACCCTTATGCTAAGTTTAGCTACACTGTTAAAAAAAAACTTACATTTTAAAGTAAAAAAACAACTGTGGTTGCCAGACTGTAAATTTGACAGATTTGAATAGTTTTTACAGTTTAAAACTGTTTAACATGGAATGGCAGAACACTGATAGGTTGAAGTGGATACGAGGAGATTAGACACAGGTGTAGCTAATAATTGAGTGAGTGATAGAAACCTTCCAACTTCATTTGGTTGATTCAGTTGTGCCATTATCTTTACATGCTTCATTTACATGCACTCTTTGCCTCCAAATAAAAGCATGTAAACTAACAAAAATTCACAGTAATCTTATAATGTAACCTTTAAATATCTATACACTACAATATACATAAACAAACACAATTTTAAAAATGGAACATTAACTACAAAAATTACATTTTTACACATTTGATGAGGAATGAGAGAGTATGTGATCGGACAATAAATAAATTTATAATTGTACAAAAACTCCATTATATAATCATTTCAAATATTTATAATGGCCAGCTGGGGGTTTTCTTTACTTACCCTGGGTTTCCACAAGGTACTCTGACTTCCTGAGTAAATTATTCAGCATTCATCTGAATCTTAGAGTGAATGGCGAGTGTATTTGACCTGTGTCCATGCACCCAATTCCCAATTTGAACTGGAGATAAGCAGGGAGGGATGGATGGATGGATGGAAATCCATTGAATCTTATTTTTACCACCTAAATAACAAAGAAATATTACTTTTTTATTTTCCTTATACCACATTTTGTAAAGCTGAAAGAGAGCATTTAAGTTTGTTCTCCCATGCTCTTAATAATAGCTATTTCGTCACATGCTAAAAGCTGAGCAGTGGGCTAAGTATGTAAACACATTCACACCCCACCCTTCACTCCGTGACATCACAGAGTTTATAAAGTAACCACAAGAATGCAGTGTTCAGGCGAAAGAGTCGCAAGTACACAGAGGGCTCTTTCTTACACACTCCAGCCCAGGAAAAAAGTCAGTCCACTCTTCTTTCTCTCTCTCCTCCTGACACACACTGACTCCAGGTAGGGCAGAGGAAATGATCTGTGCATTCAGAACGAGACGTGTGTGAGTCGTGCAGAGCAGTGTGGACTGAGCCTGACCAGAGCCGGTAAGGTTTAAAGCTTCTGAGATGATAGATGATGGATGACTGGCCTGATGAGCATCTGTTTGTCACGTGTAGCCTATGAATATTCAGGCCATGTGGTCCTTTTACTTCTGAGGGGCTGCAGCATCCAGACTGATATTGTGTGTAATAGAGAAGACAGTGGACTTCCTGAGAGATGTCTTATTTTGATTTTTAGGACATGTGCTTTTCATGCTCTGACTTGCTGAGCCACTTTTCCAATTATTTGGCTATTGTTTACCTTTCATTTTGACAATTATGGGGTAAAAATATTTTTTTGCAATCAAAAACCTCACCCGAAGTTTGAAGTCTGAGAAGTACTGTTATTTGGTATCCCCGAAGTCTGGTGATAAGAGATTTATCATGCCAATAAACTGGGCAGTTGTAAGGCAGGGCATATTGAGGCTTATATGGTCTGTTTAAAAGTACTCTGCTTTTGTAAATATTTCCATAACTGGTCTTGCAGAACGCAAGTGTTTGAGTTTAAATCAGATGCTTGAGTTTCTAGTGCTTGTGCTCTAGTCTGTCTTGTCAAGGCTCTTCCCTCCAGGCCTAAGCTGTATTTAGGCAGTGTCCTCTCTTTGGGTTAATCGTGTCCTGGGGTTTGTTTTATCCTAATGTGTTAAATGTCAAGAGTTTGTGAAAAGCAGATATATCCATTCAATATTCTCACTAACTGTTTGGTAATAAGGGTCACATGGATCTGCTGGTGATTATTGCAGGTCTCATTGGGTGAAGTTTTGACAAAAAAAAAAAAGATTAATTTTGTACATTTACAACATTTTACAACAAAGTAAATACAAAATCTGTATCTAGGCATGTCATCTGAGTTTACATATTGTCCTGTCATGTCTAATATGAAAATACCCAAGCTATTCACAGATATTGCCAGATAATCACTTTCCCTTTTTCATACTTTCGATCATTTGTCATTGAGTTGCATTGTCTTGAGCGTCCATGTTGCTATTTGTAGACCAAGTCACTAGGAACATATAACCCACAGTCATTATGCGTTTTGGTGAAGCAACTAAACAGTAATATAAAAGTAATGCAACAGATTGTAATACTGGAAGGTAGGGGGTTACTTATAAATAACAGTAATGTAGTGTGGAAGTAATTGCACAGTTTAAACCCACAAAAGCACATTTGATCTTTTTAAATTGGTTTCATACATAGAAAGCTATAAACTATCAATGTCACAAAGGCCATTCTCATGAGAAGTGCTCATTAAAACAACATTTTGAGAAAAGGTGCCTTAAGGATATGTTTAAATCAGAGAGGGGCTGTTTCATAACTAGACATTTCAACTACTCTCTCTGGATCATTGGCAACATGAGCACTTTTACCATAGTGTTGCAATGTTGAGTGAATCTTCAAGTGATTCAACTGCAGCTTCAAGAACGGTGCCTCTGAGGACATGTTGTGTTGCCATTTAATGAAAGAATTACTTCTAAACTGCTCTAAGGTGAAATACTCTAAATGGAATCAGATATTGTCTTTACTCTACCAGCAACATTCATTTAGTCCTCTTCATAAAATCAAAGGAATTTGGTTTGATTTACTGAGCAGCATGTCTTTGCATGTACTGATGTTGTCAGTGAAATTCACATCTCCATCCTGGCTTTGTGTCGCTGAGTGAGTCTTCCTGTTTAGCATTCCTCTGAGGATCTGAAAAGTCCTTCAAGTGATTGTTCTTCTTCAGAAGCCTTGTGCTGAGGAGGTGACGGTGAGGTGGATATGAACACAGAATTGCACAAAATGGGAAACATGATTCATTGCCTTTCAGTACAAAGCAGCTTTAAAATAGTGAAGTTGTCTGTGATTGAGGAGAAATCAAGCTTCATGGAGAGGATTTTCTTGCAACTCAGAGTTGATGTGCTAACGGATTTCCTGTTATGAAAGTGTCTACAGGAATTTAACTTACAAATTGTACATGGGTTATTAATGGTTAGTAACTGTGTTTGCTGGCTTTCCTGTGGCTCACTTGGTTGAGCATTGTGCTAACAACGCAAAGGTCGTGGGTTTGTGTCTCAGGCAAAGCAGGAACTGACAAAAAATGTGTTCCTTCATTCAAATGTAAGTCACTTTAGATAAAAGCGTCAAATTCATAAATTATATTGTGTAAATGTAATGTGATATTGATGATTAGTTACTTGCTAGTTGCTGTGTTATTGATGGATATTTATTTTATTCTTAGAGGCTAGTTACTGCGTTTAAACTGGTTGAATACTGTGTTATTACTGTTTGATTACTGTATTATTAATGCTTATTTACTGTGTCATTACTTGTTAGTTACTGTGTTATCACTGGTTAGACCTGAAGCAATTTGATTTGCCTTGATAAAGTTGATATATTCTTCCAATTTATTACTGGCCTTCTCTAATCTGGACTCCTCTCAGGACCTGCCCTGAGTATGTGAGCGCATGTGACGGGTACAAACTGAAAATTTTGGACTTCAGAGTACAAAGACCTAAAAATTTAACTAAAAGTCAAAACCCATTTTCTCCAATTAAACTAATATAAATAAAAAGATAAAAAATAATCTGAAATATTCAAGCTCTCTCTGTCTTTTCTGTGACACTTGATGTGTTCCTGCAATATTGACTTATGCAAACATGAAGAAGAAGGCACTGGAGAATCCATATATTAATTAATTTCTCCCCTACCCTCTCTCTATCTCTACAGATGCCCTCATTCTTTTGGATTAGCAAGAATCAAACAGCAGATACTGAACTACAGAGGAACTGAATCTGAGAGGAACCAATGCCTCACATTTCGATCAAGATATGAAACTCCAAAACTCGAAGAGGAATAGCTCTGCATGAGAAGAATCCTGAAATTTAGGAATACACCAAAAACATTTTATCCCCAGGATGGGACTCAAACGGTGACTCAAACCCAACATTGTAACCGTTCCAAACGAGTGTGTTGATCTCTTGATAGCCACTCGTGCTCTAATCAGACCTGCAGTGATTTCCATCTCAGCATTGGAAGCATGACTGTGCTCCACTTTTTCTCGGATCTCTGGCGTCTGGCTTCAGTTAAGCATGAGCAAAGCATCTATAACACTGTGTGTCTGGTGGTCCTTCTGACTTTGCCTCTGCTCGTGCTCTTTACATCGGTGCTGGTTTGCTGTCATTGCTGTTGCTGTCGCGGTGCTAATGGATGCTGCCGATGCTGCCATCACAAAGGTGAAACCTCAGTCACAAATGGTACTTCCAAAAAGAAGAAAAAGCAAAATGGCAAGCAGAGCGGTGAAGACTTGTGGATCTCAGTGAAAGCAGATCCAATGAGCAGTGACAGACTGGCACAAACTGTGGTGTAAAAGTTAGTGTGCTGTGTTTTTTTATTATTGTTATTTATTCATATTAATGGTACATCAGTAAGGGTGGTCAAAGTGTGTTTACTAAAAGTCAATGAATGTATTCAATGAAAATTTTGAGAGATTTACCTGAATAGAGGAAGGTAAGAAGTGTTTGTCTCTGAAAGGTTTGTCAGTGTAGGTCTGGTGAATAGAAAAAAGGAACAGAAAGGAATTGAAAAGTTGTAAGGCCAGGGCTTTGGCTTTTATTTGCCGAGTTGTGTACTGTAAGATCCGTCTGTCTAGACAGGGAATTTTTCTTTTCACTAGGTTTATCATTCCACTTATGTTACGTTAAACACATTCTGTCACAACAGCCAAAGTCTAGCACCGAGACGTGTTAACTGTTATCTTGTTTTTAAAAGCTGATTCACAAAGATTGCAATAGATCATAATAAATGAGCTCTGAATTTCCCAATTCCTAATTTTTGGCTTTACGGTCGATTTATTTAGTTTTAACAATTAAGATCTATTCCCATTCTCCAACTTGTTCTATCACGCCTTTAAAAATTTTAATTCCACATCCATCTAACTGCTACAATTAGCATATGTTTTGATATTGAGCACTTATGTGTAGATCCTTACTAAGAGATGGGTGGTGTAAAAGCTTAATTTCGCACTGCAGCCATGCTGATTTGGGAAATTTTGGTAACTTACAGTGCTCAGAAATGTACATCTGCATTTTTATTTGGAGGGGTATATAGCCTTAATACTCTGACAAAAGGCCTCCTAATTTTCCATTCAAGGTTTCGTGTGACAATGCGCCTCGATCAAAAACCATGTGGGCGCCGACAAGACATCACACATCTGACCAAACGGGTGGTGCCAAGAAAAATGAGTTTCGGAATTGTTTTTCACAAGGAGAATGATCAATGAAAGATGGCTCTTCTGATTATATAAATAGAACTCCTTTAACGACATAAAAGAGTTGTTTGGTTATTCTCATCCCACATTTTCATAGCAACCTCATAAGAGGAAACAGGAAACAAATAGTGCACCACAAATCCTCTTGTTTGACACATTGCACTTTCAAATTGGTGATTAATAAATGATAATTCACCAGTGCAATTATACAATTCCTCTATATCAGGGATCTCCAAATAAGGCTTATCATCCATATCTGTAAAGGATGAACATTGTTTTCTTGAAAATTCAGCAAACATTTAAATGTTTAACCCAATCAACTAGCCTTATATAATAGTTACACCAACCGAATGTGATCGAGCAGCTGCTTCCTGAGAGAAATTAAAAAGGCAACAAAATAAATTGGATGTCAACTCAAAATTGAGTAATATGGATTCCATATCATTACTTCCTTTCACTGGCCCATTTGATGCTAAAGTGACCATGATTGGAGGCTGACATGACAGCGAGCAGGAGTCTGCACATGCTCAGAAGTTGTCACAGAGACTTCATTACAGGCTCCACCCATAAATCTACTTCCTCCACAAATTTGGTAAATCTGAAATTTTACTTTAAGAAATAGTTAATCTCTGAGTATACACCTCATGGCCATTTTATTAGGTACATCTGTCCATCTGCCTCTTGAAGCAAATTCTGATCAGCCAATCACGTCAGCAACTCAATGCATTTAGCCATGTATACATGGAGAAGACTATCTGCTGTAGTTCAAACCAACCATCAGAATGTGGAAGAAAGATGAATTAAGTTTCTTTGAATGTGGCAGGGTTGTTGGTGCCAGATGGGCTGATCTGAGTTATTCAGAATCTGCTGATTTACTGGAATTTTCACTTTAAATCATCAGAGAATGGACCAATACGTGGAACCTTCTGCTACAGCAGCAGAAGACTACACTGGGTGACACTCATGTTAGCTAAGGAGTGAAGCTATTTTTCACTTTTTCACACCAAAACTGGAAAATTGTAGACTGAGACAACCTTACCTGGTCTGAGTTTCGATTTCTACAGTCAGAATTTGGTCTCAACTGCCTTGTATCAATGATGAAGGCTCGGGTAGTGATGTAATGGTGTGGGTGATTATTGCCTGAGTATTGTTGCTGGCTACTTCCAGCAGGATAGCGTGCCCTGCTATAAAACATGAATCATCTCAGACTGGTTTCTTGAACATGACAATGAGTTTACCGTATTCAAATGGTCTGCACAGTCACCACATTTCAATCCAATGGAGCACCTTTGGGATGTGTTGGAATAGGAGATTCACATCATGGATCTGCAGCCGACACATCTGCACCAACTGCGTGATGCTGCCATGTAAATGTGGACCAAACTCTAAAAACTGTTTCCAGTACCTTTTTGAATCTTTGTCACAAAGAATTTAGGTTCAACCCAGGATGAACAAGGTGTACCTAATAAAGTGGCCGGTGAGTGTAGATAGACTTGTGGGTTTTTTTCACAGTAAAATGATTGTTTAACATAATCAAAATCACTCAAGTATTTGTAAGCACTTAAAATTGGATTTATTTTTGCTGATTTAAAACAATAAAGCTAATTTATAATAATGGAGACATGTGGTCCGTACAGTAAAAGGTTTGTGGATATCTGCTCTAAATGTTTGAATTTTAGAAGCTTTTGGTTCATTTCTGTGAAATTAAGCAGCTGGAGAACAGAATCTGTTCTAGTGAATCTCAGTGGGTCGCTGCCGCTTGTCCTTCACTCAAAGGCGATTTAAATGAGCCTTTCTAAATGCCCTCCGAAATTGAAGGTTCCCACAAAACCCTTTTTCTATAAATACAACCTGCCACTCTCCCTGCAATGATTTGACTGACAAAACCATTCTGCAAAGATGAATGGAGGGATGTGAATTCTAGAGAGTAGATCAATACCTCTTTTACTGTTGTCTCATGTTCACCTCCTGAAAATTCCCACAGCCTTGAAAAAAAAAACCTTCTGAGCCATGTGAATGCATCATTATCTTCATTCTGGTGTGTAATTGGACTCGCTGATAAACAAACTTTGATCTTCTTGCACATTTCACAAGCTGGGATTATTTATTGTGCTGTAATTAGCCATTTTCACTCATTCACAGAATTGTTGTTTTAGACTGTCTCTCATTTCCATGTTTGAGGTAAAGCAAGCACTGAATTATTCATTGTGTGATCACAGCCCGGTTCATATTCATCCTTTGTTGATTTTTCTCTGCTTCAGCTGAATAAAAGGAAAATACATTTCATTTGTTTGAGCAATGAAGCTGTCGAGTTGCATTTCCTGTGCTTTGTTAAGCATCTGTCCTTGCAACATTTGATTGGTCTATATCCGTATGGAATTGTCAGTGTGAGATGCTGAAGCAGCATTTTTCTTCCCAGCAGGTGCCTGCATGCAGACTTTTTTGTCTTTTTGAAAATTCATATTACAGTTATTTTTAAATAAAGCATTTCAAAATCATTTGTAGAAAATCGCCATTGTGTATATAGTGAATGTATTTCTTATGCATAATAACAAATCATTCTACAACCACACTTCTCTTAAACTCTCTGCAAACATGTTCTAAAACCTCCCACCTCCCCTCCAAATACATGATATGGCTGACTGGAACTGCATTTCAATGACTGACTACTTGGGACTGGTCCCAGAAGTGAACATATTCCCTCTGACACCCTTTTTAAAAGTGCTTAACGCTACAGCAGGCAACTCTATAAGCACCTTCCCATATTTATGAAGTAATACTAGAATTCTTTCATGAATCAAGGCAGGTTTGTGACATTACAAATTTATGTAATTAAAAGAATATCCTTTTGTTCAGAAATAGAACAGTTACATCACAACAGGAAGTTACAAGTTAAATCTTCATAAACCTTGCTTCTAGAGTCTTCTGTAATGGGTTATGAATTCATATTCAATGGCATATAGCAATCCGAGAATGACATCTTGCAGAGTATTAAAATATCCTAACAGTGTGGTTGTGTACCACAATTCAGCCAAATGTCTGCTAAAAAACTGGAAAATGTATTTTCTCCTAAGATCTTTATTCAGTCTTTTAATATTATTACAGATAATCAACATGAGAATGGTTTCCAGCCATGAGACCTCCACTACTGCTGCTGTTTTTCCATTACACACACAGTGAGTATCTGGAGGTAGAGAAGAGGCTAAGGGGAAACATGCCCCCACCCAAACAGAAGTTGTTTTGTCTCATGCTCCAGCTCCCACTAATATGAGAGGGGAAATATCACAAAGCCCATTGAAAACAGTGATTCAGCTCAGCAGTGAGGAGGGGAAGGTGCATTCTCAAAACATGGCACTTTTCTTTAACTCAGTGAAGGTGTATTGGATATTCTGAACAATATTGGGGTTTTACAAAATGGTGTTCAAAGAAAACTAAATTAACAAACTCCAGATTTAGCCTAGAATTATGAAAAAAAATTGCAATTTGAATTATAAGTATAATAAAAAAAACCATACCTGTAGCACTGCGAGAACCACTATAAGTTGGCATGACATGGGGGTAATGCCAGTCACATAAAATGAGCACTTCAGCTTTTCATAACACCATCCATTGAAAATTTTACATTTGAAATGGCAAACGTAAAGAGGATGGTCTATGGGAACAGAAGGAAAAACTTTGATTTGACTGAATTGCAGCATACATCGGGTTTCACATTTTGACAAGAGTGTACTAGTTGTTTGAAAAATTGTTTGTGCTAATTGTTTTCTTGGTGTCAAATATACAATAATGTTCCAGTCTTTGCTAATAAAAATTGTTATTGTTTTCATATGTTACTTAAAAATAACAAAAATATACACCATTAAAAAGAACAAAACTAATAAAATAACAGAAATATATATACTTTTCAAATGTTGGGCGAAGCTGTTTTCATTCTAATTTGTAAATGTGGCTATATATCAAATTTATGTAAGGTAATCTCTACCTTAGGGGTGGGGCGGGTGGGGTGCGGGGGCGGGGGGTTGGGGGTTTTTTCAAAGTGTTATTAACTACTCAACAAAGACATCAACTACCTGACAGTCACCTTGTTAAAGAAAAATCATATTCTGGTTTTAAATTGCTGGGGTCCCCAGTGGAAAAATGTGTTACAAATGCATTCATTTCAACAAACTTTTATTTCTGATGGGATAAGATGGGACACTTCATTTGGTGTCTGTGTCATGATTTGTGGGACAACTACAGTACATTTCTTGTCCAGACAGAGATCATAGCTTATTAAAACATTTAGTTATGAATGTCAGTTGTTTTGATGAAGTCCTCAGCAAACATTATTCATAACAAAGTCATTTGGCGCAAACCCTGCAGTAAACAAAATTTTGTAAAGAAATACACACTTCCCATGAATTTATGAAATCATCCTTTGTGTCAGGAATAGCGGTCATGATAAAAATCTGGCTTGGTTTCTTTCATTTACAATCTGTATATATATTTAGTAAAGTAAAGAATAAAAAGCATATTCCGTATAAAATCATTTAGAAACATGATACAAAATACATCTTACTGAGTATTCTACAGCATAGAGTGGTTTCCTGATACGTAGACCAGTTCCAACCTGGTTTGATCCGGTGCCCAGAATATATTCTGAGTTTCAGTTTAAACGTATTGTACATTCTGCCGCGTGGTTGTTAGTACAGAGCTCCTCTTCTCTTGAGCGATCTCTTCTGTCTGCTTGCTGCTGCCAGTGGACGCATCTTGATTTCAGCAAAGTCTAGAGACTGGAGGTGACCTTTCCATGGCTGCCAGTTAACTCCCTAAAAAACACCAGCAAGGAGGCATTGAAACTAACAATTACTGCAACAATAGATGTCTGTTGATCTTCAGGATTCAGTGTTACATTTGTTTTAGTGTCGCCCCACCAATCACTGCTCCTTCACCTAAACTTGAAGAGGACTTTAGGTCAAAATTAGAGTGATGTTTGACGAGGAAAGTCATAGGAGAAAAAACACATGTGCCTTCAATCTCCTCATATACTCATGTTTTATAATCCCAGGTTAACCTCTCATTCACCAACTTCATTAAAAATTTCTCCAATCTTCCACCCAAACACCTCACTCCGGGGTGCAACACCGGAGCACCAGTGCCAGACAGTTTGTCTCACCTATTCGTTCCACCATTCCTGGCATCTTTATGGCAGGCACAAATGACATGAATTGTGAAACATAAATTACCATACTTATAGAGGTTATAAGTCATATTTTATGTTCTTGGACTATATACACTACAGTTTCTGATTGGTCAGAGAATGAATTTGTTGTCCAGACAATTCATAAAAGGTGCCAGGATTTTCTGACGCCAATTTTTTTCACTTCCTCGTTGGAAGTTCCACTGGCACAGTGCAAGCAAGGGGTGAATACAAAAGAAATGACAAACAAACTGCATCTAACTCATAAATAGCAGAAAGTTACAAAGAAAGGGTAGACAATTACTAGGAATGAAGAAGTAAATGCTGTAGCAAAACAAGTTGTTAACAAGGAAAGATGTCTTTAGAAATTCCAGTAAGCAAATCAGAGAAACATTGTAAATAGGACAATGATTGAAAATAATGAGAGACGGGAAGAGAAAAAAGAAATAAAGAAATACAAGGAATAGAAAAGAAGAAACCATAATCACAAGAGGAGATTTAGACATGCAGAAAATTTGTTTCCCTTTTGACAGTTTTCCAGATTAACATTTGACCTGTTCATCTGGCACTACACCTATATATGGGCTAAACATGGCCCAAGTATCGGAGAAGTGGCATTGTTTGTACTCTGGCACATAAGGCATGGCCCAAACGTTATCATAAAGAAAGTCATGGCCCATGTGTGACCCTAGTCTGGATTCCAGACTTTAGAGCTGGGCCAGATACATATCTCTGTTTTGGTGTTGACTCATCAAACCTCAACAAAGGGATTAGATTAAGATTTAGGCGATTAAGTACTGAAAAATAAATTCCTTTATTGAGAATGAAGAAAAATATTTTGGCACATATTAGTGATTTCCTTTTTTTTAAATGAAAAAGTATTGTTTTTCTTAAAATAAGTAAACACTTGTTTAAAATAAATATTACGTAAGTTTGTGAAACACCTACTTTGCGGCCTAATTTAGTCTCTTCAAAGAAAACATCACTATAGCCTACCTGAGATCTAATATGCACACGAATCTCCAACTTGAAAGTATTGTTTTATCTCTGATTTGATGTGATCTGACAGATTGAGGACACTACTTTTCTTCTCAGTTATTGGGCAATCATTTTTAGAAGCATTTGACTTTACAGCCTGCATCCAATCTTGTAATTTGTGAGCTCCCCCTGCTGCTCAATCTATCTTATTACCGGTCCATAGCACTGAATAAATCACCATCGGCTGCTTCATAACCAACATCTTCTCACTCACCATACTGTGTCTGTTGTCTCCAAATCTGCCGTTGAGATTGGCCAAGTGGCAGTTTGTGTACCACCAGGCACCTTGGTGAGTCAAAGCACAATTCCCAAGAGCAATATCGTTGTCTGAATCCACTGTGGTGAAGGGAGCACCCTGGTGGTATGTCATGGCATCACCTGTACACAGCATGTTAATATAACTCTGAAGGTTTGGCTTTATAATGTATGGATGGCTAAATGGATTATACTCACCAGCATCTCCTTTGTAGCTTCCAATGGTAAGTTTGAACTTCTGTTTGGCTGGTGCTACTTTGAAGTTGTCATAGACAGCATATTTCCGTTCTGATCCCAAGCCCAGATCAAAACGCACCTCATACTGCGTTGGAGTGTTGGTCAGTTCATGGAGCTTCTCCAAACCTAGTCCACAATGAGGCAGATCAGTTTACAGTATGAGCTAAACATATCACTTAATGAAAAACTTTTAAAATGTAAAAAATCAGATATACCTAGCCAAAATTCATCTGTCAACTCTCCAAATCCTTTCATGTAGTCTCTCCAGCGCTTCATGAAATCTAGTTTGCCAGAGTTACGTCTCTGAAGCACCTGTGCGGATGCAAAGGATAGGTTTCTTCAGTTTACTTCGCATCTATAAAATGATAAAACCTTTTATATATGGCACATCACTAGTCTTTATCCGGAATCCATAAGGAGAGAACAAACCATTAAGTAAACTGTAGGGATGCAGTCGATAAATTTTTCTGTCATTGTTGGTTTTAATTTGTAGTTTTTTAATTTGAGATGTTGATCAGAATCAGGAAAGGCGTTGTTTCCAGGAACTGCAAAAGGATCTTGAAGAACACTTTAAAGCGGTGTTTTTCAACCAGTGAGCTGTGAGATGTTTTCTGGAGTGCCGTAGGAAATTATCCAATTTCACCTAATTGCTCTAAATCATCCTGGTCTATTTGGTTTCACACTGAGTGAGAGGAAATAAGAATGATTCTAAAATTTGATTTCTATTCAAGCCACTTTAATGAGAATGTCTATATTGTCAAAGTAGTCTATGTTGAGTTAGATTTTTAGCATTTCTTTCTGGTTATGTGCATTGGGATATTTTTTGTTTTTCAAAAGAGGTTGAAAAACACTGCTCTGTAGTATGAGGAATTGATGTCACGTGCAAATATATGGACAAATACAACATGTGTAAATACTGAACTACAATAAATAATGTCAACATAAAGTTCCTTTGTATGACAAGTAGTGACATATACAGATAAGAGTGGAATACGCAATCTAGAACAAAACAGAAGTGTGAAATTGCAAGAAAACTACTGTGAGTTCTATTTAGAATATTTAGAATCTCGGAAAATCTACTTCAACTGATTCATGCCATTTTCATCTAGAACAGTGGAATACTAGAAATTCGGTAATGGGAAGAGTGGGAAAAACATTATTTTCAAGAGTGGTATGAGTTCAAGAATTATGAATTTTGAAGTTTGAAGTGCACAAAACAACACAAATCAACTTTGCGCGCACAACACTATTGCAAATTAAAAATGGCTATTGCAAAAAAAAGTGGATTTGTGTTGTGTTGTGCACTAATGGGCCACCAAAGTGCCATGAGTTTCTGCGCTCAAATGATCTCATTCTGACAAATAGCTTTTCAGTCAAGTGTACCACGTCTCAACATCCCGTGGTCTTGTGGTTTTTATACACTTCGTCAATATGTTTATCGATATATATTTTTTTTTTATTATTATTTTTTTTTTTCATTTGAAGAATCTTAAAGATACTAGCTTTCAGTAGAAAATGGCACACTCACAATCCAGCCACCGCCATCAGTTGTCATGTCACAGTAGACCTGCAAAGCTCTGCTGTGGTTGTTGTTGACATAGATGGTGTACACGCCACTCTCCATGATCCCATTCTTCATGATCTGAGTGCAGTCCGTGGGGAAGGGGTAGGCTAAGCCAACTAGAAATACACAACAATGATGATTACAGCTTCTAGTGATACTTTTTTTTTCTTACTGGTCCACTCAGGGAAAATGACAACAAAAATGTATAAAATAAAAAATGGTATTTGAAGTAACTAGAACTATTATAAATAATTGAATGCAAGTTTTGGTTCCAGTTCTTTTGTCATCATTTAAATGGAATTTTCCAGCAATTAAAGTAATTGAATAATGAGCACATTTTGGTTTATACAGTAAAACACAAAATACACCATAGCATAGTACATTTTTTCCAAGTTTCCAGCTAATTATGCTCTCCTTCTGCTTCTCACTGATGGCTGACATGGAGCTCTTGTTAAAAACCAAATGTGTCGATGCTCTTGACCAAGAAGTTAAGCTTGTTCTTATCTTAATTCAAATGTTAAATGTGCTGTTTGTAAAGATATTAAACATGCAAATATTACCTGTACTAAAGCTTGTCTCCACCACCTTGCTCTTCTTTGAGCCTCTGTAGGCCAGAAGTGTGACGATGTATTTCTTCCCCAATGAGAGGCCTGTGAGACCTAATCTGCTCTCTCGTGCAGTCAGTTTTTTTTCAACAGCCTAAACAGTTACAGCAGAAAATGTAATAAAAAAAGAATAATGATGGGGGAAACTGCATTGATGAAGTCACAGCATAAAATAAATACAACCACAACAATTAAAATTATAAGCTTTTAGGTCTATAAGTCACCCCAGCACTTAAGGTCTATCAACCTTAACCTAAACGTGAATAAGACTTTGTGCAGAGTGTATTAGGCTTTTGGATGTAGAATTAGTAGTTAGTTTGTGAGGCCTTAATTTTCTTTTACATTAACTATAGTTTATAAAAGAGGTACATAATGGTGTTGTTTACAGATACTCTAGGGTATAAGTTAAATGAGCACATGGACTGCAACTGGTTTATGAGCAGATTGTGGGAGAACCCAGAACATAGGTTGGTATTAGCATGCAAACATTTATTTTGTCGACTTCAGTTGAAAATAAGAAAATGAGGCACCAAACAATTCTGTTACGTTGCTTGCATTGGTACCATTTGAAAAAAGGACATATAAGCAAAAACTTTATTTAAAGCAGCATGGACCGGAGCATCCCATTTCCTAGTTATTTGATTGAAAAGAAGACTTGGCTAACTGGATGTGGGAAAGCCAATCTTTTATTCTGAATTCTAAATATAATATTATTTCTTAGGCTCCTTTCAACAAGAACATGATCAGACTGAGGATTGTGTCAGATAAGTATAACTAATTTGGGAGGAAATGGGAAAATGGAAGGTTTAAAAAGGTGTTCATGTGTAGAGCAAACCTGCACACTGCCATCCTCAGCCCTGTAGGTCAGGATGTAGCCATCAATATTAGCCTGGGGAGCTTTCCATGTTATAGTGGAGGTTTGAGTCTGGACATCAATCGCTTTGAGATTCTTTGGTGCATCGATCTCTGCAGATCAACAAAACAGTTGTTTGGTTAGATCATGTTTTTATATGAAAGTAGAGACCTGAAAAGGAAGGATTCCTTGATTGTGCTACTGAAACAAGAGGTTAGTGATGCTTTATGTGGAATTGTTTTAGCAGATACAGAATAAGAGCGGGCTTGCTAGGATCAGATAACCTGTTTCTGCCACTGTCGTGACTTTTCTGCTTGAGCGGGAGCCTTTTACAGCCCAGACGTTGACTGTGTAGAGAACTCCAGGCTTTAGACCAGTGAACTTGTTGTGAGTGATTTCAGCTCCAACTCGAACCTCCTGATTGGAGCCACCAGGAGAGCTGTAGCTCAGCATGTAGCCATCAATCTCAGCCAGCACTTTGTTCCATGTCACCGAAGCAGAGCTGTCTGTCACCTCTTTGGTCAAGAGGTTAGTAGGAGCATCTAAATCTAAAAAGCCATTGTTACAACAGTGTTAGTGTTTTAAGTTGCCATTTTCTTCAGCAGTTTGTCCATTTATAAGGGTTTCTTTTTAAAATGAAGACTCAACCAGTGTCACCCGTAACAAATTGGTATTTTGAACAGTCAACATCTGTACGACATTTAAGAACCTCACCTAAGGCCTCTACACACAGATCCAAATTGAGATGTGCACTAATCTTCAGATGGCTTCTCAGCAGGGTGCTGTTTCTCTGGATCAAAGAAAAACTGATTAAATGACACTTTCTGCCAGAAGATGGCACTTGGGGTACAAAAGTGGCACTCCACGCCACACAGAGAAACAGGAAAGATGAAAACAATGACGATGGATGTTGAGCGGTTTATACGGTTGGAGGATGATCACATGGAAAAGAGAGGATTTGAGGCACGCTGTTTCTTTCCTGTTTTCTGTATGAAGTCACTATGAAATAAGGGATGAGCGCCACCAAGCGGTTATTTTATGTCCTACTCATTTTATCAAAAGAGCCAGCTTATATTGGTCATTCTCCCGGCGAAAAATGGAACTGATTTGACAATGAGAATTCGTTGGGTTCATTAGGTCAGATGTGTAAGCTCCAGTTGGTGCCCATGGTATTCGACAAGGCTCATTGTCCCACAAATATTTGGACTGAAAAGTCATATCAGTGTGTAGAGGCCTTTATTCGTACACATCAAGGGCCCTGTGGTGTATTGGATGGTGCGCCAGACAAGTGGCTGCACATGATGATGCCGTTTGAGTTCCCGAAACCAACGTCATTTCCGAATCTTCCTTTCTGTTCGTTCACAATAAAAGCAAATAAAAGCCACAAAACAAAATAAAATAAAATAAAAATAAATTGTGGGTTAACTATAGAGAGTATGCACATGACATCATTTAACCAGAAGGCATGGAGGGAGTGGCAAAAATGTCCATTTATTTGATGTAAACACTGAAAATATCTTTTGTAAGACTTTGTAATGGACACCATTATATAGATTGCAGACATCCAAATTGAAAAATAAGCAAACAGATTGAGGCAGTTGAAGAAATAACTAGAATCCATCAGCTTAAACTTGGACATGTGGTCACTTTGGACATGTGGTCACTAGGTGGAGAGAATTCCAAAGAGTTTGACTCTTCATGCAGTCTTTTGCATGGAGTCATTTGGAGAAGTCCAATCAGACCAAAGCATGTTCACTATTTAATATATTTTCATGGCAACTCAATCCTTCATGGTTTGAAAATCTAAGTTTAGATAAATTGTTCAAAATGCATTCTAAAAAAGGTTTCTCCTGTTACCACCTCAGTCAATCTATTCTTGCCTGAGTGTAGGTCCTTGATGACTCAAACATCGGCTGTGTAGAAATCCACAGGTTTCAAAGGAGTGAAAATGAAGTGAGCAGTGTCACTTAAAAAAAGTACTGTAGCACAGCACATAGTCTCATTTCAACAATATTTCGTCACCCTTTAGTCAAGAGATTAGTATATTTGGCTAAAAAGCCATTCACACTAAAATTCCATATTAAATCCATGCAGGTGCGCAACCAAAAAGCACAAATATAAGATGAAGCATAGCCTTACAAAATGTAGACAGACGATGTCAGTAAGTTATAAATCAAGGATTCCAATAACGAATGCCATTTCCCACTACAGCTTGATTTCATTTCCCACCTGGATAATGAATGATTTTTATCTAATTCGATGTTGTTTGCATCTTTAGAGGAAAGGCAATTTTTGCAATTTGAGAGGAAATGAATGACCTTAAAAAAATGTAAATTTGGAAATGTTCTGTGCTCATGAGAAGTGCAATTTTCTCAAATTAGTGTTCAGTGTGATGAATGCCGCCAGTGGTCTTCTGAAGAACGCTGCAATACATCACTACAATACAGAGACCAAAGACAAATCATCTCTGCATGCTGATTATAGTGTTCTGAAGATCTCTGTTAATATGAATATGCGTGAATATCATAACACGAATCAAAGAATGCATTATAGAATGCAAAAGAAAGAAGGGCTCATAGTACTGTTACATTTCCAGAAAGTATAAGTTGTTTTACAGATTGAATACATATCTTTGTTCTTAAAAACACCCAATAAAGAAAGTGAAATTGCCTGTTTTGATTAATATCTAGTGCCTTTCAGGAGCAGTAATGTGGGACAGAGATAAATGGTGGTGGATAACCACTAGAGGATATGCACAGGGAGTTTTCTAATATTTCCAAGTACTTCCGTATGTTTTTTTTTTTTTTTTACTCTAAGCTGGTAATGCACTTACACATCTGGTTTACCGTCTACAGCATTAACCACAAGAGGGAAAAAAAACCTCTCACTCTTTCTTTTAAACTTTAATTTCTACATGTGGAGGAGATTTATTGCAGTACTTTTTGGTTCACAATCTGACTACTTGTAGTACCTTCCCAAAGTACTGGGGATGTACATGCTTTATGCACATTCTGAGACAGACTCTTGTTCCGTTGCCTACTTACGAGCCTGCCAATCATCTTATTAAATTGTCAATATTTTCATCTTTCAACATGATCCAAAATTGTCAAAATTTGCTTTTTACGTTTGCAATCAATTTGAAATATTGTATATATGTTAAAAAAATGAAGAAATTACCGAATTTTTTATTTATTTACATAGTTTCTTTGTCTTGAGTTTGCATTAATAATTCACATTTTACATTTACATTTTATATTACATCTTTTAATTGCGAATAATTCCGGTATGATTAATTAGTTTTATCGATTGACAGCACTAGATTATTTATTCTAAGGTAACTCGTGCTGAGAAATTGGCTCTTTTAAGTGTTTTATGACCCTTTTAAATCTTCATATCAATACAATATTTTTTTTTATCAAACAATGGTTTTAAAACAATAGTTTTACACTGAAAAAGATAACAGGAATGAGTAAAATGGATGTAATCAAGACGTTTAGGTTGATAACAGCTGGAGTTTTTTAATTTTGTTTTCATTTAATTTTTTTTCATTGTCTGAGGGGCATTGAATCCACACTACTGGTGTAAATGGTGTGGACATAAAAACCACACCAGTGGACCAGTGTTATTTGAACACTATGCAAGCTAAACTAACACCCTATTTAGTGTTGAAAATAAATGATGTGTAAAATGATGTGTTTTCATAAGTATGTACCATTGGCACCAGTAGTGTTGAACACTGTGCATTCGCTGTCTGCTGTGATTTGGTATCACATTCATTTCATCGTAAGCGGATTAGGATTTAGGTCGTTTTAAGGGCTTTTTATGATTGGATTTTGCTAAAATTGTGAATTTTTTAAGAGATAATTGTGAAGGTTCTTTGCAGAGTTCTGGATCTGGACAGGTTCTGGACAGACACCAAGAATCAGTGCTGATATGGTGGAAACTTATCAGCAACAACATATTTTGATTCATAAATAAAACACATGGAATAAATATTGTTCAGTACATCTGCCAAAACCGCAAATGCATCATTTCAATAAGCAATCAAAGCCTCATTGAAGAGATAAAATCTCTTTTAAAACAAAGCAAGGAAATGACTGCTTAGACTCCGAAGAACATCTGTGAATGAGAATGCCCCTCTTCACTCCCTTAAGAGGCCAGAGAGATCAAAGAAAAGTGGCAAAATCCCCTGAGGAAATGCTTGAAATGAAGAAATGCTTCAGCTGAGGAAATCTAAATGAAAGTGAAGCTTGACATCCTTACCCGTCTCCGCCTCGGTTGAGCTCTTCCTGCTGGAGCGAGAGCCCTTGTAGGCCCAAAGGTAAACTGTGTACAGGACTCCTGGCTTCAGAGATGTTAGCTGGTGAGATGTTGAGCCTGCTGCCACTTTAATTTCTTTGCTGGTGCCCTCTGCCGAGCTGTAAGTCAGGATGTACCCATCAATTTCTGCCCGGACACCGTCCCACGTCACAGTTGCAGAGTTTTCAGTAACCTCCCTGGTTGCCAGATTGGTTGGTGCATCAATGTCTGTTGATAATAATTCAGTCTGTTTATTGCAAAAGAAGGATCAGCAAAGTACCATGAGGGAATATTTTGATTTTAAATGTAGCATGTGACCATGAAGCGACCAAAAGGAAAAATCCACAAAAGTCAGAGATATTTAGCTACATCAATTTCTAAGAGGTTATTTTTAGAAAGGCATTTCGATTGATTTGGAAACCGAAATCAATCCAATTTACTAACCCAATGAACCCTAGCAGAACAACATGACCATGAAAAGGATCCATAAATCGTAGAATAGTTTATAGAAATAGTTGCTTTTAAAGTTTTCCTGGTCAAGACCCAAATATCGTTCTTTACGGAACTGGTGAAAGCACGATTTACTCATTGCAAGTCAATTGGTTGTCAAAACAAACTCCTGCACATTGGCAACAAGCAGTGTTTTGTTTACAAGTGAAAGAGCAGTTGTTGAGATTTTTATATTGCACCAGGAGCATGGCTTTGCAATCATCAGGACCTGACGAGTGAGAATATGCCCAGGGTCAAAGAGAGAGTGTTCTGAACAGTTTCACTGGAACTAAGAGAGTGCCTGTGCAAAGCAAAAGAGGAAGTGAGCAGACAAGGAAAAGCAATCATCATTTAGTCAACCGTCCTGTGACTAGTAAGGTTAGCAGAATGTCACTATCCTATCTGTCTCATGGAAACCATCACTTTCCAAGGTTGCTTGAATACACCACTCTCATTTTCTGCTCTCTGATTGCCAAAATGGGCTCATCATCTTTGACTTGGCTGGGATCGCGACATGGACCAGAGTATAAAACAACAGCTTATTCTGAACAGCAATCTAAATGCATTTGTGGGCCATTGGAAATTCATGATTTTTAAATTGCCTTGTCAATATTTCATCACACAAACAACCAGCTCTGCAATGATGACACACTCTGAGCTAAGCCTCTCTTTTCTTTTATTCATTGTACACATAATATGTGCTTTGTCAAACATCATGGGGCCAGAGAGACGGAGCCAAACTGCCAAATGTATCTTTATTCCTGGCTTCTACCATTGAAGAATTCTCAGGTTAGAGAATATTCCTTCCAAATGTCTCTAGCTTTTAGGCCAAGGAACAGCAGGAGACAACAAACAAGCTAGAAGCACGTTTCAGCCATGAAGACTCTTTATGCAGACATCATGACAATCAATGGAGAAAAAATGGAGTGGTTTGCTCCTTTGAGGTCTTATATAAAAGAATTGAAATTTAAATATATGTGTATAGGCACATACAACATTTGTATGTAAAAACAAATAAGCATACTCTGGGATGTTCCTTAGAGATAGGGTAGTCAAGAAAGTTCGGTTGACCACAAAACACAATTGTTTTTGTGGAAAGAATCCTAATTCTTTCAAGAACTTTGATATTTCCTCTGTTTATTGTTGAAGGGGACAAAATAAATCACATGGTTTACAGAAGTACAAAGCTAAACTATTTCTCTCTTTATCCTCTCCTAATTGAAAATGGCCTCTTTCTGTCAGTGAGATTTTGTCACAGATCTTCGACAGTTAAAGTGACATAGAGGAGAATGTCACTGATGCAGGGGATAATCCCGAGGAGGACCCTGGTTACGTGCCATCCTCCCCAGATGAGAATGGGACTCCTAGTGTTAACCCTCCTGTTGTCTATCAACCACCAACAAACACATTGCCTTCCAAAAATGGAAACTTATCATGATGGCCCTGCTCCCCAGTTGAATGACAGCGTAGACTTAGTGCAGCTAATGTCATCAAATTGGTTCCAGGGCCTAACAAATATGTTCAAGACATAAAATCACCCTTCTTTGATGAGATTTTGTCATTGTTAGCAATCTTTTTGATGCTAATAATATGAAGTAGTAAAATTGTGCACTAGGGGTGACCTGGAGTGACCCAATACAGGAAGCCTAGCAAGCTAGCAGCTTCTCTATTACAAGGAAAATATCTAAGGTAAATAAATCACCTACCCTTCTGACAAGTTCTCCTATTTCTAAAAACTGATGATGAGGAAATTGTGGTGTATATATATATACACCAATATGGTGTATATCCAAGAGATCTTCTTTGTGATACCCTCATAAGACCTGTGTCTTATGTTCCCAGGAACAACTCTCCAGTGCTGTTGAGGTCACTGATCCTGAAAGAAATCCTGTTGGGGCCCACAATCTGCACTGGTTATCATTGGGTCATTCAGAATGGTTTGGTTAATCAGTTGTAGAACATTAGGAAGTCTAGATTACAAAGCATGATTGTTCTACATTCAGAAATTCATCCTGGGATGCACATGAGCAAAATTTGCCATGTCCGAGAGGATGCATTGAAAATCCATTTCCTGTTCTGTGGTTTGGTGAGACTAAGTGTACTAACTGAGGTTGTAATTCATAAGGTGCTGAGAAGAGGGAAAACCCTGTCTACTGGAGGCCCCTCTAGTAGCTGTCAGAAAACACTTGAAGATTGTAGTACTACCTTTAATTTAAAGACAAGGTCAAGTATTAAATTCTCACTAAACAAACACTTGAAAGTGTAAGAATATCCCTGTGGGTTCATCGGCTCTTTAGATTTGGATTGCTGTCATTAATATGATGAAAGGCTGTGTAACTGTGTAAAAGTTGCTTACTGGAATAAAATAAGTTAGAGCCAACAGACAACAGACTGTGTTCTTGGAAAGTTTTGTGCCGCGGGGCTAATGTGACGTCTGTGTGTTGCAAAGATGAAAAAGCTAAATGTGACAGGGCGACGCTCATTTGAAGTGATAATGAACCAGATAAAATTCAGCAGATGCATGCTTTTGAAGAATTTATGCTAATGGAAACTAAAAGGGGCTTTTCACAGGGTGGGAAAAAACCCAAGATGACTTAAGAATTCCATTGGAAAAATGATCAGGTGAAATGACATCATGCCTGCTTAAAATGTATTGATAAAGGCTACAGCATCCGTTTCATTTTGGTTAAGGTTCCGAAATCTGGTCAGGTAACTGTTTCTATTATGTATTTTTTGTAGAGTTACAGATAAAAACTCTATGTAAAGTGTCAGACGGTGGCTCGTTGCTCCTGTGTACTCTCTCTGTCATTTTACTCATAAATGTGCTTTTGTCGAATGTAGAAATACAAACGTTTTGATTTTATTCCCACACAGCTGTAGGCAAATGCAGTGAATTGATTAACGTTTAGTAAATATAATTGAACTTAAGGCCGGCTATGATATTTTAATCAACAGTTGAAAACTGTAATTATATGTAGCGCTGCATCTTATTTCGGGATCACAGTATCTGCAGATTTTTTATTGTGCTCCCACTGTTAACAATGATCACCAGAGACCGCAGTTAAGGTCCAGAAAGCTCATTGGAAATCCTTTATTTCTACATTGTTCTATGAAGCACGAACATGCATTGAATGATTAGTACATGTCTATTTTTCTCAAACCACCTCCTGGCTATCTCATTAATTGACGCCTGACCTCCGCCCATTTTCTCAGAGTTTTCCAAAAGTGAGATGTGAAAACATCTTTCTGGCATGTTATGGCTCTTTAAGAATCGTACTCCAGATCTTGGCATCTTGGATTTGATGGTCAAAAATGGAGAACTAAAAAATGTGATCCTTTTGACGTCCTTACAGTAAATAAAACGTTAAAAGAACTGATGAGTAATTGTAAACTAACATTGCTAAAGCTTTGAATTTATACTGCAATTACAGGAGGTTTCATAGTATTAAATTGAAATGTGTGTCTCTTGTGATCAATTGAAGCAGCTGATCTGCTGAAAAAGGAGCAACTGCGAGTTAAGTTGACTGTCCATTATTTCTCAGTGAGACATTGCCACTGTTCCAAGAAACACACTTCCTTTGAACTGATCAAGTGAAGATGAAAAATGTCTCACTGTAGCTGACAGAAAGACAAAGTAGAACTAATTTATCAGTCTCAAGCACATTTGGCCATGAACACAATTCCCCTCGGTAAAAATCCTGACAAAGTAAATTTATGCTTTAAGCAATAATTCATAAATCCAGATGCTAAAAATCTACTTTGTTTTATGTCAAGTGACCATTTGAAACTGGCCTATGATCATAACTCTGATTATCACTGACTGTTTTGACTATTTTATCTGCAATTCTTTTAATTTTAATCTTTATTTACTGGGGATGGTCCTGGCTTCTAGGCACGATAGATGCTGTTAAAATGATTCTAAATCGAATTGACATTTTAATGAGGGATTATAATAACTGACCAAACCATCATTAATGTTAAGCAACATTTGTAAAAGGTGCAGGCATGTACTAAATCAAATTCAGAAATTACTTATTTTTATTAGACATGATTGCATATCTTGGAAATGTACACATTATTGGACAGATTTAGATCGTATAAAGATGTCACTGTTGGCTGACTTCACATCTGAAGCTTACTGGAGACATGCCTGTAAAATATCTTCAGCTCCAAACACTCAGATACCAATAATAAAACAGAAACCCACGTCTCTAGGGTTCTTTGTGGATATTTGTTTTGGAGGTGTGTATTTTTTCAGTGCAAGCAGCGTTAGACCCGTCACATTTCAATGGCCTTGGGTAAAATAATAAAAAAGATTTGTTGTTTCTTCAGTCAAGGAAGCAATTTAATTGATTTATGATGACAAGGAAAATATCTGTATTACACACTGGGTTGTAAAGATTTTAACTACTGTTGGACAATAGAGCCTTTCAGATTAATTAATTTTCTGTGTGTAAAAGTGGTTTCCTATGTAAGAATATTTTGAAGAAGATGTCTAAGCTTTTCAATGACTTTTGTAGCTCAATTTGTTTTAGGCATGTCACTTGAAGAAACTAAAAATAAAGTGCTAATCAGTAAAAAAAAAAAAAACGATGTAGTTATTTTGTGAAAAGTTATCCCACTATGAGAAAAAAAAAATTTCTCCTTCCATCTATTTTTTTCACATGCCATTTGATAATTACTGTCAATGCAACATTAACATTTCATTTTTTTAAAGCGAAACAACTGCATGTGACCTATCTGTGCTTCCTCTGAATTATGTGACAACTTCTCAATCGGAGTATACATGGGAGACTTGAGATGTGTTGGGTAAAAAGTGACCAGATTTGATAGAGGATGACACTAAAATGTATTTTAAACAGTGATTTAGATTTAGGAACAAAAAAAAATTACCAAAGTTTACTATTGGCAGCCCACTTGAAAAACTACAGAGTACATAAATATACTTTGTGGAGAGGAAAATACCAGCGTGAGATTTTTGAATTCCTTTACAAAGTTTGCTAACCAAAATATTTTTGTGTTACTTTGAAAAAATTGCTTTCCTTCGAAAACTATGACATACCTCACAAAACATGTTTTCACTCCAAATTTTTTCAAACATAAACTAGTTTCTAATAATAATAATTATATAGTTCATATCATTTTATTTTGAACTTGGCTCATGTCTTTCTGAAAATAGCATTGATTTTATTTCGGGGTTTTTTTTCTGACCACCGTCCATTTAAGTGTGAGAAACAGCTCCATGTGATGTCCAGGATGATGTCAAGAAGATTTTATTAATTTGTTTTAACAAATTATTACTGTTATATTGTTAAATTATTAATTATATTATTGTTAAATTATATTGTGTATTAGTATACAAATTTAACATACTTGTGCTGTTAGGTTTTCCAGTTTTCACAAGTCTAATGAGCATAAAGCAATGTACACCCTTAACAAAGGTTCTTGGCTGATTCTTTGCCGGTTTTATGTTGCTTTTTTGCTTTAAAGAGACTGTCGTGGGCTTTTTGGTACTTGTGGTTTTAAAACAGTTCTGCTGGTCAAATATATTGCCATTTTGTCTAATTATCACTATTGAGCATTGGTTCTAATCAGCACCTTTGAAAATACGTGTTAATGGCACCAAAAAGGTTCCCCTATGATTACGGGCCAAAGAACCAGATTTGGTTCTATATAGATCCTTTTTGGTATTTGAGTTTAAGTTTACCATGTGACCACACAATCTTGCATTAGTTTTAATTAGTTTCCTACGTGTTTTCAATTCTTGCCTTAACATCACAATGTCAGAAAAAAATATGATTGGGGCGGGACTTTGGAATAAATCAACTTGGTGCTTTAAACTTTGTCAGTTTTAATGACTGTCAGTGGGTGTTAACTCACCTGTGACTCCTGTGGCAAATGATGCTTTGCCTTCAACTTCACCTTGGATCGCTTTAACGCCAATCTGGTATTCCGTCCCAGGATTAAGACCTGAAAAAACACACTGTTATTATCACTGACTATATTTATTTGCAATCCAAATGAATTGTTTGGTTTGCATGTACTCTGAACTCTTAAATCAGACAAAAATCTTATCAAAATTGTATTCTGATCAAGCTTGAACAGATCAATTGACTTTGTTTGCAAATCAAAATTCGAAGTGGATGTACACATAACCACTGTGCATCCAGTGCATTCCATTAATTCCGAAGCTCAGGTCAATCATACAGATGTCTTATGGCAGACTGACCTACAATGGTGTGAATGGTTCTGGCCTCTTGGCTCATTGCTACATTCTCCTGGCCTGCCTGACCCCCAGGACTTGCATGGGTCAGTTTGAAATAGTCCACTGCAATCCCAGGATTCTTCCAGTCCACCTGAATGGAGTCTTCAGTCTGCCCTACCACCTTAATTCCTTCAATACCAGAGACATCTGGAAAGAAAAAAAAAACATAATTGTTTACTGACTGGTCACCATTCCAAATTAATTAAATAGGTGCTTTAAAGATGATAACATCACTGCATTTTGATTTCTTTGGTGAGGGTCTGTTGGTAACTAGATATAGATAAAGTTATCATTTACTTTGTGTTCAGTATAGAACTTTATAAAACTAGTGTAGTGATAGTGTGAGTGAATGTATGTGTTGACGAAGTGAGTTGGAGATAGGCACCAGCCCCCTGAACGGGAACAACTGGGTGAGAAGATGAATGAATGAATTAATTAATTCATTAACAAATTAATAAAATAATAAGCTGCATTTACAATAAAATCATAAGTTACTGGATAAAAAGACTTGATTATCAATTGTCTTACCGGTTGTAGCCACTATCTGGTCAGATTCACTGTTAATCTTCTTGATGACAGCGTAGACCTGCACTATGTATGTCACTCCAGGTTTGAGGCCAGTGATCAAGTAGGAGTTTTTGGTGTTTTCCACCTGGACCTCTTTAATTGCTCCCTGGTTCCCCTTTGGGTAGTAGGACAGGATGTAGTACTCAGCTCCTTTCACAGACTCCCACTCCACCAGCAGAGAGACATCTGTGACTTTGATCAGACGGAGGCCTTTTGGTCCTAGAACTGATAGATAAAGCAGTAGTGTCAATGTGATTTTGTTTTATCAAGTGACTTGCAGGAATTCAGCTTCTGTTTATCACTGGAACAGTGTAATGGACAAAAATGTGTTTCAACTATCTTCAACAAAGCATTAAAATCAGTGTTTACGCTAAAATGTTGTTCAAGTCACATAGTGCAGTGAACCCCTCCTTTATTTGTGGTTCAGCATTCAATCTGTCTAATGCTCAAAATAAGGGACAATACAGGGTTAGATATAGCATTTTTTCACCAGTTATTGGTGTAGGCAGGTATCCTCTGCTGTCTGGTACTTTGGGAATGTAGCAACTGGAAAATTCACAGGGTTCATATTGTGCATATTGTAGGAGAGAGAGAGAGACTATTAAGTCAGAAAGTAGTTAAGGAATTGAACAATGAAAAAAAATTTGAGTGCGGGAGGAGATGTTGTCACATTAGGTGCAGCGGCCATTTTGTTTGTATTCTTAGTTTCCACTAGGAGTCGCACTTGAATTGTTTTAGGGTTAAATATTTACAAAATGCTACAAATACAAAATAAACAATAATTATTTTAGTTTTAGTTAATATCGAAAAGATTCACTCTGTTTAATGTGTAAACATGGCAACTTTGGCATCACGCTATGATAAATACACGATGATGTCAATCTTCCTGCTCTATACTCATGTAGTAAAATTTGGTAAATTTGTCTTACAATAAATATTAGCATTCATTTCACATTGAAGGAATTTTGATTTGCACTTTTATAAATGTGTTGTGTGGACATTTTTGTACAGCTTCCATTTTTTTGGACACCAAGCTCACGGCATATACACAACCCTTATTATTCTGATCAAATCTGTCGAACGCAGATTGTGAAAAAGGACCTACAGTTCAGAGAAATCTAGTATGTCATTTACAAGGGAATTTTTACCATCCAATTACATGCACAGAATAAGATCACAGAGTTCCTCTATAATTTTTACAAATTACCCAAGCTTTTAGCAACATAGATGAAAAAAAAACAAGCACTGTATTTAATCTTTATAGGATTGATTTCTGGTTGAATCCCAGGTGATCAAGAGGTTTGCTGAACATCTGAGTAGGCAGGTTTAGAAATACCCTGCATTTTCTCTGGTTTCTTTGTGGTTTGGAGCCTCTGCTAATGAGTATGGATCCTTGAATTATTACATTATATGGAGAAGAAAAAGTCAGGGAGGCCCCATGAACAACCCAGGAGCCCCAGACTTTCAGCGAAGTTTCCTTTAACACATTACCCACTGGCTTACAAGGAAAAATGTAAAGTTTATGGTGGATTTAAGGAAACTCTGAAGGGGGAAAAATCAAGGGAATCCATGAAGGGGAGACAAGGGTTCTGTGGAGCCTGCAATGCCCAGGAAAGAATGAACAGCAGGTTTGGACATTGTTCCACATGGAGTGAGGGCAGGAAGTCAAATGTTTTCCTTCACTTTCCATCCAGTGGCACTTATTTTGACCATTCCTCTCATTCTCTCCAGGGTTTACTAATAACAACTACAGCCGTGAAAAATTACTGAAAAGTCTTGAAGAGCAAACAATCATCAGTTACGGATGATCAAAGCAACAAAATGATGCACAGATGTCTCTAGACTTGCCAGAAATACAAGCAGTATATACAATACTGAATAAGTATGTATACTTTTTTTCTATTTTTCATTCAGTTTAATTCAGGTTTAATTCAGTAATTTGGCAAACAGATTAGTTTAATTCAACTAGTGAGATCAATAAATATTTTAAGAAATGTTTGATCATTGTAAAAGTAAAAATGGGGTTTGTAAGTTTTGATGTTAGATTGAAGGAAAATGACTCTCTTTAGAAACTAAAATGGGCTAAATTGGTAAATAAAAAATAAGTATATGGATATCAACTTTATCAACATATTATTTGCTATTTATATGTAAATATTATACATTCAGAAACTTTAATATTAATATCTAACTAGGCAAATACTTTGAAAAAAATATGAATTTAACGATATTTGATTTTCTTGTATTTAATTTGTATTTATTTGACATTTTTTTTGTATTTAATTAGCTCAACATAATCCAAGAAAACTAGCTTTTAGACTGATTTCTGACATATGGTTTAAAAATGATGACTGGAAAAATATCTGCTGAATATGATTCAAAATAATAAGTAACATAAAAGTAAAAAAAAAAAAAGCCTAATTTTTCCAAAAGTTTACAAATTGCTTTTAAATAGTTCGTTTGCCTCTTTTTAATCCATCTTATCAAATATAATCCTCATGGCCATTGTACTGCTAGTTCAAATGGAGCACTAATGGCCCTTTAATACCTCTTCTGCTGAAATGTTAAAATCTCAATATATTTTAGTACTTTTGGCATTCGTTGAATCGCTTATGACAAATGATCCTGGAATTCATGTCATATTTTACAAGTCAGACATCCCTGTATAAGAGGGAACAAGTGTAGAACGAGGCACGGTCATAGCTCTAGATACGGCAAATCTTTCCGACAAGTAACAGACAGCTGAACCCCTTGAGAAGTATTGAAAAAGCAATTAGTGTCAAGATCAAGAGAACCTTACAGCTAAAGCGATCTGTTTGACTTGCTTGTTTTTACCTCCCTACTATTATCATTCTTGAAGTAAATTACACTGCCCTAAACCCCTAAGAAGCCACTTCAGGGGTGTTGAGTTAACACAGACAATATGTCCCAGCCTTAGGCTCAGGCCATGGCTAATATTTTCTGAAATGCAGCTCATCTATCCATGCATTCCAGCTCGGAGGCACCCTACCTCTATTTGAAGGTCTGAGGGAAGCGATGCATGGAATGGAATAGGATTAATGAAAAAAGAAAATCCCTTGTGCTAATGAAGCCTATCTTTTACTGTTTTCTTCCAGCAGGAGACTGAAAAGCAACAGGTAACTAGAGCAAATGAACTAACTCAGTTTGTTCGGAGAGTGTTTTTCATCTTTTCTAAACGAAACAGAAACGTACAGAAGGTTTTGCACCAAACATTATCTCTTTTTATGAAAAAATACATATAATATGAATAAAAATAATATCAAATGAACATTATTTTTCAATTTCATGTTTTAATTTATTTACTTTCACTATAATGTCAAAAATGTGAATTTTCATGTTTTTATGGGTATTGAAAGGTGTATTGTTTTAAAGATTCCAGACTTGTATGCTTACCCATAGAGCAGTCAATTCCGAAGAATCCCTCATCGCAGATGCACTGTCCATCCACGCAACGTCCATTTCCTATACAGTTATTGGGACAGGTGGAAACGCTGCAGTCTTCTCCTGAGAAACCACTGAAGCAAACACACTTTCCATCCACACAATGGCCCTTATCTTTGCAGTCGTTGGGGCAAGTGAGCTTGCTGCAATCATGACCGCTGTAGCCTTCATAGCAAACGCAGCGTCCATCAATGCAGCGGCCATTATCGTTGCATTCATCGGGACAGGATGAGATGGAGCAGTCTGGACCCTCCCAGCCTGGATTACACTTACAGCTGCAAGAGTCCTGTTGGTAGGTGCCATGACCACTGCAGCTGGTGTCCACACCTACAGTGGAATAAGAGGACAATCCTAAAACATACGGCCTCTAAAGGTATGTGCGTGTTATGGAATCCCACTACATTTGACTTCATTAGGACCTCCCTCAAATCAATCACAATGTGTAGTTTTGAAAAGAACCAATCTTACATATGTGAACCGCTTTAAGTCTTGACAAGGGGTATTTTCTTGCATAGCTTGATAAATGTAAATGTATGAAAATTAAAAAAAAGAAATGCCCACAACATTTTTGTTTTTTAAATACATACCGGTAGATACATTTCCAATATTGAATTTGATTGACACACTTCTTACTTTGGTGTTAAATACACAACATAAACCCCAAAGATTAAATAAGTTGTATTCTGTCTGTTTCAAAAATCTGTCCTCATCCACCATTTTTTTCACAATGTATACATGCTCTGATTCCTGATTGATGGATCCTATACTTAGTTCACACTTTAGGTAAAAAAAAAAAATCTGTTTCCAAATTTGAGTTATACACTCTTAGGTACCAAAATATCACTGATTTTCCTAGTTAAGAAAATTCATTTTCAGAATGTATTAAATATATTTATATATATAATTCTGACACAGAAAACGATCAGAGACAGAATGCACAACTTTTATCTTTAGGCCTGAACACCGAAGGTGCGTAAAACTCTATTGTAATTTCTCAGACTTTAATTGTTTTGCGGCTTTCGGGACATTTGGGGGTGGGTTTCTATAGCGCCACCTAACACATTGATTCTATAGCGCCACCTAACGCATGTCAGCTTATGATGCAGTTTGTTGTGGAAAAAATGAAATGTGGCACACGTGTTTGGTACCAAGACTCAAATAATAAATAATGTGGATTGCATTTCCAAAATTGTCAGGAGGTCAGCTATTTTGCAGAAACTTCTAAAAATGGTCCCTTTTACAAACCCCTCTTAGAGATTTCATCTGTTTATCGCCAAACTAGGTGATGTTGAATTGTGAAGCTTTTTAGACTTTGTTAAACTTTGTGTGCAAAATTGATCATTTCGCTGTAAAAAGGAAGTTGTTAATTATTCAGTCATACAATTTCTGATTGGTCCCAAATTTACCAATTATGTTAATAATTGAAGTCTGAACACATTTACAATGTAAACTGTCATTTATTGCCCCACCAGATGGTCATAGGAAAAAAAAGTAATTTGATTAAAAACTTGAAATACTAAATCATGCATGTAGCATTGGAATAAATGTTGATATGATGGTTAGAGACACACTAAATTACAATTTGAATGTCAAATTTAGCTTCCCTGAGCTAAAGTAAAGGACTTAGTCCTAGTCATAAGGGTGCTATGTTCTATGGCAGATTATGTAAACATATCCTAAGCTTTAGTTTAGCTGAACTTGGGTCATAAATCAGTATTTTGTTTTATACCTGAACCTCCTTTGCAGCAGCCCTGAGCGCACTGGCTTTTCAGATAGTTGACTTCTTCTTCGAGACCATTGACGCGGTACAACAGAGCTTTGAAATCCTCTGAATCTGCACATCCACATCCAGCTGACTGGAGGCGTATGCTGTGCTTGAAAACAATGTCATTTTCTCCATCCACTGTGACTACCTGTCCTTCTGAGGCCTGGTCCTGGGAAAGCTGACCAGCTGGAGAACCCTGCTTGCAACCAGAGTCAATTTTGTAGACATGGCTGAAGGTGACTTCTTTCTCAGCATCAACCTTCTCCTCCGAAAACACAAGATGGGACACTGTAAAGAGTATCCCTAGAAGAACTAGGTCTTTCCTCAGTGGGTTAAATCTAATAATCATGGTTTCTGAAAGAAAGCAGAAAGACATTTGGAGAATCTTAATGTTGTGTGGTTATATTTACAACCATTTCTTTTTTAGAATATCTTTTTTATGGTTTGTGGTTTTAACTTCCAGTAAGAAGCTTGCCTGGCAATGGGCATGCATGGAAATCAGTGCACAGTAATATACATTACATGCAGTTTAATAGTGCACATTCATTTTACAAGGATAGTGTTGTAGAGAGCTGATCCTTCTCCAGAACCTGAGCAAACCAAGTTTTTGTGAGTGCTCTCTGTCCAAACCTTAATTGCACATCTGCAACCACAACCTTCTGGGAGCAGAGAATCCTTCAAACCAGATGATGTTATCCCAATTATGTCACTGAAGCTTCTTAATACACTGTTTATGAGGAGAATATTCTATAAAGCAGAAAATGGTTTGTTGCTTTAAATTTGAAAAGTAAATTAAAATATTTGTTAGCAGAATGAATAGTGTCTGCATTACAAAATGGACTTTATTAAACAGCTTTATTTAGATTTTGAACAGTTTTGCTTGAAGTATTTTTTACATATGTTATAAAATTGCATTTAAATCGTTTTATGCTAAATTACATATTTATTACAAGTTTTTCACTTCTAAAAAATTGTTAATGAGGCTTTAACAATTTGAGTTGCTGTTTTTTGAATAATAATTAATTTCATTTTTAGGTTTTGCTTGATGTATTTATTAAATTTGAATTTAAATAATTTTATGCAATTTTACATATTTATTACAAGATTTTGCCCTTTTGAGCAATATTTAACAAGGCCTTTACAAGTCCTGTGAACAATAATTAAAATAAAATAAGGTTTGTTTGATGTGATTACTAAATATGTAGTACAATTGCATTTAAATTATTATAGTTTTATTGTATGATTATTTTTTAAATTACAATTCAACCGTATTGTTTTTATGAGTAAATTATAGTTTATTAATTTATATTATATGTATATATTTAAAGTTTTACATTTTGGTATTTTCCAATCATTTTAACGTTTTTAAGTTCGAAAAATGTGTTAATTCTGTCTTTAGTGCAATGCTTAAATTAACTTAGTTATTGAGGTGTTGATTGACACATGAGTGTTTTAATAATATAAAATAAATAAATATGGGGTGACAGCACTACTACCATATTTTGAAAGACAGATGTTTATACCAAATATCTTGATATTGTGTAACACATCTGAGGGTCCCTGTGAGCCCACAGGACCAAAAATGACAGTCATATTCTATTAACTTAACTGCCAGATAGGTCCAATATCATTATATAATCTGTCAAAACAAAAGATCCATCCCTTTTGTCTCATGGACTTGATTTACTTCTATTTCTCTTTTATTAACCAAAGCCTTCATAATAAACCAACTGCTTTCAGTTTGGTACATTAAGCACGGTGCTCAGAGTCATTTATGCACCTTTATATTCATTCCTGTCTTTATTTTCAACATTAAGGAAATCTTCGCAAATGTGGCGCTTAAAAATAAACATAGAACAACACACATCAAAGTCGAGAAGCAGATGTGGAATGGCAGAAATGCAGAATTGAGAAGACGGAGCGCTCCCTCAGGAACAAGGTAGAAAAGTGAACAGAAGCACACTAAAATCTGGAACTCATGCCACACGGATCAGCCCAGTGAGCAGAAAACATTGCCAGTGGCTGTTGTTTTTTGATAGACTCTCTTTAGCAGATGTCGAGAGACGCTTTTAATTGCATACCAGAAATGGACAAACGATCGTTCTTTTCAGAACCTGGCAAATAATAAAAACAAAATCAAAACCAAAAATTCCCATATTCCTCGATGTTAACCAGGTCTGTCTTTGAATTTATAGTAAGATTTGGCCTAAACTTATAAATAACAACTCGAAAGTACCAACTATAGTAAAACAGTAACCACAAAAACAAATCACTTCCACAGCTTATTAGGCAGTTTGTGTGAAAACATGTGTTTTTATTCAGATTTAAATGCTTTCACATCTGTGACTCCAAACACCAAAGGTAAATATTTATTCAGTATTTCGTTTCAATTAATGCGCACATCAATCTCCTCACTGTATAATATTCAATCACTTGAGCACCGAGCGTAACCAACCCGGAGAGGTCCCCAGTGGAGCTCCATAGTACAGTCTTGAAGCACCAAGAGGTGAAGTTCAGGAGCATCCCGCTGTAGCCCACATCATAGGGCCAGACACCACACACATGGTCGAACTGCAAGGCCCTTTGAGGCTCTTCTTTATTGCTATCTGTCAGAAGCTTTATTTCATCGGCACCCTTTCCTTTTGCTCTTTTATTTATCTTGGAGAGCATGCTGGAAAAGACTGCCAGCTCTCTTTTACTATGTCAACTGATGGGATACAATCACTCAAGATGCTCTTTTCCTATTATAGAGACTCCAAAAATATAATCAATAATGTTTCACAAATATTTGATATAATTATTTGCTTTTAGACTCATATGAACTTAACTGACTTCTCATTCTTAAGCCATGGTCACACTGGCAAAAGATTCCATTCACTTGAATGGGATCGCATGTGGCAATACGAAAGCGAAAGCTCGTGCCCATGCAGAGTGATTCCATTACAGCGGAAGGGAGGAACCTGGGAAGGATATCGGTCACGTGATGCGTCTGGAGCCCCCACATTCACGAGGTAAGGTCAGTGAGGTTTTTTGATCACTCAATATGAAATTTCTTATTACATCATTATTGCGTTAAAGTAGATTAGAGAGCGTCTGTTATAATTTAGACGAGTTATATAATGAATCGCTGTTTTGTGGGCAGGCTCATAATGCAATCAATCGTGTTTAGTGAAAACCTGCATGGTTCAGGAGAAGTGTGACCGCGGCTTTAGTCCACAAGGTTGTCACCGACCAACCTTTTGCATTATATAAAATATTCATCGTAACTGAAAGATCTTGGGATTTCACCACCCATATTTCGTCAAAATGCACAACGCTGGTCGCTGCAGACATCCTAGAAACATAGGCCGACACATACTTGGTTATTTTGAAAAAGGGAGTTTTTCAGGGCGGTTAGGCTGTTTATATAACCGCCAAGGTGGGTTTTCATAAAAAACCTGCTAGTTTTTGACGTCAGTTAAGTCATTCCACTACATTAATCTAGTTTTGCTTGATGACATCATAGCAAATGTGAAATAATTGCACAAACCACTATAAAAATCCGAAACAGAAAGAAGGACGCTGAGAGCACCCAACACGAAACAATGGAGACCTTTGTAAAGGTGGAATTCTAATGCTGTATATGTGGCGTAAAGTAAAGTAAGTGTAAATGTAGTCATGATTGTTTCTGGCCAATCGGTGATCAACAGGATGCTCTATTATGCTTTGCTTCCAATCAGAAAAAACCACCAAGAACTGAAAAAAAGGCATTCATTCATTCAAAATGTAAGTTGCAGTGGAAAAAAGTGTCTGCCAAATGCATAAATGTAAATATAAAGCTTCTAGAACCTCATCCAAATGGGTACTGCTTTTCTGACATTCCTGGCATCTTTTAGTGTAGGTTCCTTGTCAAAAACAGCCTCAAGATTTATTCTGAATCTTTCATGCATGTTGTGTATGTTCGATGTTCCTTCTTACCTCCGCCCACTGAGCAATCAGATTAATCTCTAGTACAGCTAGAATAAACAAATATCTGATTTCCTCACACAGAAAACTCTTAGTTCCCATTTGAACAACTTCATGCAGTTCTATTTGACTTGTGACTGGCGGCCATTACACACTACATTACCCATGTTTCCTGAACTACAAGTCCTAAAAGGGGCGTGACTGTGGGAGGAATAGGCAAATGTCATTATTCATTTAAACAGCCAGTCTGTACTCAGGATCAATATGGAAATTTGGAAATGTGCGTTTCCAAAACAAGACATAAACCTGAAGGACTGACACCTTGAAATAAGGATGTCAGGATATTTCTGTAGCTCTTTGATAAGGAAGCTAAATCCTCTCACAGTAATCTCAGCATCGGATGAACCCAGTATTTACTTTTCCTTTTTTTTCTTTTTTTTTTGCAAAAGAGAGATGATCAGAAATTTTTTTGACATTTTCTTTTGTGATTTGTTTGTGTTTTTTGCAAATTTTATGCGACAAGTTAAAATATCCATTGTGCAAGGCTTTTGGACCTAAGAAAATTTGGACCTTTGGAAAGTTTCGAACCTCTACATTATCTCTAGTACAGTTTAAATTACTCTGCTCTTTTAGTTGACATTTTAACACTACTGTAGCGTTAAACTTGAACTCTCTCTGGAGTTAACACTTTTAAGATTGATTTTTGGGCCTTTTGCAATTTTACAGTACAACAGAGAGATAGATACAAATAGAATTGGTGGGCCGGATTCAATTTATCAGTCCTGGGTAGATTATTGTGCTCTATATCAAAAAACTTTACTGACACCAATAAATGTTCTTGTTATTATTGAATGTTATTGCGATACTAACATTTAGAATAATCTGTTCAAGATCATTTGGATTCCTGTTTAAACCAACTAAAGGTTAAATTGTTAGAATGCATACATTCTCAAGTACTTTAAAAACATGCCTGATTCAAGAAACAGAGGAAATCCATCAGTTAACAAACCAGTGGCTGTTTTGTGTTGAATCTCAGCTCTCGGGATAAAACTCATTCATACTTTTAAGGAATAAGGGCAAAGACTTACAAGCAAACAAACAGACTGGGAAGAGCATAAATCACATTCTGAGCAAGAAATAAATTGAACGGAGTTGTGGGCAGGAAAAAAAAGAGAGCTAGACTGCACTGTTCTTGCCCTCTCCTCTCCTGAGACACATTAGAAAGAAGACAAAGACGGTCTGTTCCTCAGCATCTAAGCAGAGCCCCAGATGCACCATTAGGAAGGAGAATCAGGGTTTACCCAAGCAGACAAAGAAGAGGAGAGGTGAGGAGGGCAGTTGCATGCCAAAACATCCAGAACTGTAGTGATTTTAACCATGTTCTTCAGCTGATGATGGCTGAAAGTAATTACGCTGAAGTCTAGGTAGAGATGTCTAGCTAACAAAACCACAGTAGCCCTGGAGGTTTATTCCGAAGCCAAATCTGATTCTTTTGAACTGTTATATTTGCAGGCTCTGTATAGGTAGCAATCCCCCCGATGAGCTGAATGCAACATCTGTTATGCATCTGTTCTAGTCTAGGATGAAACTCCAGCAAAACCGTAGCATTTAATCCTAAACTGACAGGCAATGAGGATCATCTATAAAAATGGTTCGGACTGGGTTAAGTGGTGATAGCGTGCCTTGGGAAAAGTGATACATTCTTGACATTTTCTTATATTTTAATTTCATGAACAGTGGATTCACTGTGTGGAGACCAAATTATCAAACATTCACATGTTTAAACCTAATAGTCTCAGAAAATCTATAGAAGAATGGACATTTTGCTTGTAGTTTATACTGGTTAAATTAAATAAACCAAACTAGTCTTATTTGCCATGTCTAACCCCTTTTTACTACTAGGAAATTACCTTTAAAACAGTTTTTTGTTGTCATTTTTTAGTACAACCCCAGCTTTTTTTTGGAAATAATTTTTCATTGCCATCACACCATAATTCCACAACAGTCCTGAAACTTTGCAAAAAAACAATTCTGAGTATTAAGTAATTTTTTACTGGAAAAAGTAAAGTTTTTTGTTTTTTTTTTGTTTTTGTTTTTTACCAAATTTGAAGGGTATTAGTTTTGAGACAAAAGTATTGAGACAAAATAAAAAATGCAAACGCATGATCAAATCAGCATGAAAATTGCATAAAATCTCCTAAACATCCTAGCCCTTTTTTTCTGATTTTATACCAGAAAATTGCAAAACACATGCCACATCACAGGTATTGTACTTCCAAAAGGTTATCCCTTCTTTTCAACACTAGATGCCACTGATGGCACCAATTTGGCTGGATACACTGGTGCAAACTCAGGGTTACTGACAAGAAAGACAACTTTGAGTTAAATGCTAAATCTACAAAAATATCTTTTTAGCAGTTTCTGTTTATGAGCTCTACCTTTGTCAATTATTTATCAATTACTTTTGTTTACACACATTGTTTACACATTTTGTTTAATTCTCCTTATTCTTGGTGAGGGTCTCGGGGTTCTGCTGGTGCTCACATTGAAAGACTCTGTATGCCCTGGACTTGAGTGCCAGGCAACTGCAAGGCCAAATTACCTCCTGAGGGGAATTTAGAGTCTTCAATTCACCTGAACTATTTTATTGTACTGTGGGAAAAATCCTTCACCAGCAAACTTCACTCAGAAAGCCCTTTGCCTGGCATTAAAACATCATCCTTAGGTACCCAGTACACCACTTTACATTTGAAAACGTTAAATATCAGCACAAAATAGTTTTTAGAAACACGTTTAGGGGACACGTTTAAAAGACAATGCAAGTGGTCATTTTGAGCATGCAAGTTTGCAAAGACATTTAATAAGGTATCAGAAAAAAAATATTTTTAAAGTTAAATTCCAATATAAAGGTGGCAAAAGTTACAAATGACAAAGTAATTAAAAATGTTCATGCACAGACATTATACTGAATCTGCAGATGTCTTACCCAAAATATTTCCTGTGACAGTATTATCCTGCTTCTGACGCCTGTTACTGCAAGCACCTGTTTAGAAGTTCACCCTTGGCATTCAGGGCCTTCGAGAGCAGCAGCAGTGTCCCGAGTCCTCCAGATCTCTGCCTTCACACGGTTTAAATGTCCTGAGTGCAGCCCTGAGCCAATGGATGGCCTGGGTGTGGCTACAGCGCCTGCCGAGCTCTGCACGGGACAGAAGCACATAGGGAGCTAATCAGAGTCTGCTCTGCTGGACGTTGTCTGGAACTTATTTAATTAAGCACTTACCTTAACAAGGCTGCACCACACATACCGGCAGCTCTCACAGGTAGATTATGAACTCTTTTAGCATCGCAGACATGTTCTTACAGTAGCAGAGGTAATAAGTCTGTGATAAATGGATGCTGACAGAGATGTAGAGCCAAAAACAACTCAGTCCAGACTTTTAAGTCAAGCACCAAGTTACAGATTCGTTTTGTACAGAATTGTACAGAAATACGTTTTCCTTGTCATTGGAATAAAAAAATTTTCAGAGTAAAACCTTTTGGTATAACAGTTTAATGTTTAGAAACTAGAACATTTATTTAAGCACAGTGGCGCAGTGGGTAGCACTGTGGCCTTCCAGGTAGAAGGTTGTCGGTTCAAGGCTCGCCGGTGACCTTCCTGGAAGGAGTTTGCATGTTCTCCCTGTGCTTGCGTGGGTTTCCTCCGGGTACTCCGGTTTCCCCCACAATCCCAAAAACATGCGGTTAGGTTAATTGACTAATCTAAAATACCCCTTAGGTGTGCATGTGTGTGTGTGAATGTTGCCCTGCGATGGACTGGCGAACTGTCCAGGGTGTACCCCCGCCTCTCGCCCAATGTGTGCCGGAGATAGGCACCGGCAGACCCCCGTGACCCCGAAAGGGAATAAGCGGGAATGGAAAATGAATGAATGAATGAACATTTATTCATATTATTTGGCTAAATATGAGCCATTCCACCAATTGGGGGCCATTTTTGTCACTGGGATTTTATATGTCAACAAGATTTAATATGTTTAAAGTGTACGACGTATTAAGCTGTAACGTTTTAAATATTGATAAAATCTACATAAAACACTGAAAATAGCATATATTGCTTGTATCCAGTCTCTGATGCTAGACTTCACCATAAAATAATGATTTGTTGTATAATGTTTGTTTCAAATACATTTATTTACATAAATATCTAAACTTTCTTAGATTAAAAAAAAAAAAAACATTTTAGTCATGTCCCCAGCTTTTTTCTCACTTCTGTTACCCTAATCCAAAAGCTGGGGAATTTCCATAAATCAGTTTTTCAGCAGGAAGTTGCATCACTTGAATCTTGCAGGCCATGGATAGAGCAAATGTAAATTCTCTCAAATTCTTGAACTGAAATAGATTTCCTGGTTCTAATTCTAATCTTCTAATATCTTCAAATTACCATAGACATTTGTAATTGTTAATTTATTCATCCATGGTTAATGCGGTTTAAGCAATTAATTTACGTCATTTAAAATTTCCCACTTTTCTTTACGTAAATATGTTATGTTTACGTTTTCTCAATTCTCTAAAAGCTGAGGATTTATGATAATGGGTTGCGTTTTGAACATGAAATAACATGCCTTTTCTCAAATAAATCTTACATTTTTTACATAACTGTCAGAGTATCACTGGAGCTGCAGTACATGTGTTAATATCCTCATAAAAACAGACAGCAGACACTGAAAACATATAATAACCAAAACCACGCCATTTACTACTTTAGATTAGATGCACATTTCAGTGTCAATTATATTTTGTGCAGATGTTGCTTAAGAATAATGCATTAATTGAATTATGAAACAACAATAAAGCAATTTTGCCCATTGAACTTGTTTGGAGAAACTCCTCACATACTTTCCTGTCAGCCTATAATCACAATTGTAAGTGGAATGGGAGACCAATTATCAGAAGTCATGGCTAAGGTTGTTTGGCTATAATTTCTCAGGCATCTGTTGATCTCTGGGTGTTGTGTTACACAGAGGTGAAATAGTTGGGCTGAAACTGGAGAGCAGGCCAGGTGTAATGTTTTTAAAGAGAAGCAGGGGTCCGGCTTTATACATAATGGGCTCATATATTCATCCTCAAACAGATAGAAACAGCAGCAGCTTCCTCTTGGAGTACTTTCAAAGAATGTCGTAACTGAGAAAAATCACAATTACCAGCGTTAAACCTACACAGCAGCTCTGACACACGTGAGGTTTCATTTGTTTGGGGGCTAAAAGTTGAGCCTGAATGCTATAAAAAATGTCTGGCACAACTGATTGTCTCCATAAATATTTGGACACTTTTTACATGTGGCTGGAATATGTAGGGGAACAAGAACAGCAAGAGCTTGTTCTCCAGTCAGGAAATGTCCAGTCATCTGCTGAAACAATGTCATGTTGGTTTACAGTAGCACTCATTCAGTAGTAACTCTCGGAATAAGTGGATTTGTCTATGTTTATGTATTTAGTTACTGCTTAAAACGCTGCCACCGGTTTTAATTACAGGCCTTTCCTGTCGCTCTACCATTTAAACAAGGAGAAAACCAGCACTTTGTTTTCAGATGTGATTTAAGACTGTTTCTAGCAGAGAGGCAACTCTCTCTAACCCAAACAATTTGAGTGAAAATCTTTGCAAATGAATTCATATTATTAAAGTTAGTGTTTTGTTTTGTTTTTTTTAGTATTATTGGGTGTTAGCATGTTTTGGGGAAATATTTTTGACCATGGTTAAACAGTATTTAAATTGAGTTTAAGGGTTTCATAATTATAGTGTTTTTTACAATCATTTACATATAGGTAAAAATGTTTTATAATATTTAATTAGCCTAGGGCGCATGTTTTAGATGAGTGAAAAAAACAGAGCTCCTGAGGAAAATCCCACACTAGCAATTCCAATTCACATGGGTTGCTACATTGGATGAAGTTACATGTTATTACACTTAAAGAGGCGTGGCAAGTGTGGCAGTTGCCTCACAGGAGTAATCAGGCCAGGTAAACATAAGGCCAGTCCCTTCATCTCCATGTATCCCACTTTCTAGAGATCCCCAATAAACTGATCACCTGCCATATCCTGGAAAACAGAAAAGGTTGAAAACAGTAAAGTTAGTAAAAGCATAAATCAGAGTTTCTTAAGCAGGAAGATCCTGAAAGGCTGGTAACCGGCCATCACCTGAGAAAAAAACTAAATAGTCTTTCTGTGTTTCGATGCTAGATGTGGGAAGGGAAGGAATCTTTTGCTGTGTACATCATTAAGGAGACTGACACAACAATGTGGGACACTGGCTTTTCTTTGTACTTGGTGGCAAACATTTGTACGATAGTTTACTGAAAGTTTATTTACAAGGTGGTAATACCACCTTTTTCCTTCTGTTTTTAAAGGCAGGGTTGTGCATTTATGTGGCATTTATTATGGTGTCACCAAGTGGCGTAACATTCAGAGACAATACTGGGAGACAGTGGAAACACAAAGGTGAACCTTTAGAGTTGCAGGAACTTTTGTTTTGTTGAATAAATCCAGGATGCTATCTCTACTTCGTTTCTACTCCTTTTAAGTTCTACTTCTTTCTTGTCATACATGTCACGATATATGTTATTGTGTGTTGCTGTGTGTACTGGCGTGTGAGAGAGTGAGTATAGAAGTATGTACATTCAGTTAGGGGCATGACCAATGAGTATTGACTTCTTATACATATTGTTATGTTCACTCTGTTCCTGTTGTTTACTCTACATTTGTTCCTGTTGTCTGGAATAAACCAAATAAATCTTTTTGGTCATTCAAATTTTTCATAGATTGACAGTTCAATTGAAATCTTCACCTTGCGATATTCAATGCAGGATGCCACCTTTCTAACTGAAAAAACTACCATGGGCCCACCACCTGCACGAGGAACCATTGGGTGGTCGGTGCAGTGTGGATTGGGTGGTATACCAAATTTCTGGAGATTTCAGGAGAAATATATGTTAATATCAGCATTAGAATCAAGGTAGTATCTACGCACCTACTGTGGTCAAACCACTTACTGAGGGCTTGATCCTGACAAATAATGACCATCTGATAAAATCTGATTGCATACTGTTTTTGATGAGAATTTTGATGGGAAAACAAAAAAATTGAGCTTATAATTGTTATTGAATTGATTTTTTCGCCTGCCAGTGGGAAGGTTCCTGGTCTTTTCAAGGCTCGCTGGTGGCGTTCCTGTTTGCATGTTCTTATTGCGCTTCTGTGGGTTTCCCCTGGGAACTCCGGTTTCCTCCTCAATCCCAAAAACATGCGTAGACCCCTGCCTCTTGCTCGAAGTGCGCTGGAGCACCAGCATTCCCCAGTGACCCCGAAAGGCAAAAAGCAGCAAAGAAAATGAATGAACTTTTATTGTGTTTTTTATTGATCTGCAACTGTCAACAAAGAAAAGTTCTGCATGCATTTCTAACAAAAACAAATATCACAGAAGAAAAAGTCCTTAAGATCTTAGTCTTTTGACCTGTGTCAAAATGACAAATTACACTAAAATGATAAAATGTTAAATATTTACTCAATTCATCATTGGTGCACAAAAAATTCATTACTATTTCTAAATTTAAACCATGGGGTATGGAAATGAATTTTTAAGGGGTAATATTTACAGCTTGCATACCAATGACCTAAGCATTAAAATGATATATATACATGTTCTGAAGTCCAAATCTGGGTGCCTCATGTTTTCCGTTTTCCAGAAAGCTCTAAATCATTTAGCCATTGAGCGATACACATGTTCAAGGTCCCTTCTGACACATCCTCAGATATATCAAACCAGTTCTCTTTCCAACCATTGAATTATTTTCCACTTTTTCAACAGTATAATTGTGATGATAACCACACAATAAATGCGACTGTGCTATTCATCATACTCTGTGTTTATATGAGAAGAGTACACTGATTAATGTGTTTGGCCACCAGTGTTGTGTACAAGAATGCAGCAGAAATGTGGCGTAGCGTGAAGCAGACTTATGGCTTTCACCATGCTTTTTATGAGCTAAAGGCTCAGCAAGAGTTTGGGCATGAAGGAAATGGCTATATATTTCAATGCAGACTATGTGAGAAGTCTAGAGAATAAAAGGTGGGAAAATGATAAAGAAAATGTTTAATAGTTAGCTGGAGGTTTATGATGGTCAGAGTAATAAAAATGTAAAACAGGCATCTAAAACTTGTGGTGTACTATATTCTTTCATTATGTATGTATGTTTAAAAGAAGAGAATTCTGAGGCTAAAAGACAAGCTGCAATGAAGTCTATCAAAGCAAATGAAATCCCCGTACTTAACCACACAACTCAATGGAACGCTTCTGGGTTTTATTAAACTGGTTTTGAAGGTCAACTCAACCATAAGAGAACCAGATGAAAAATACATTAAAATCAATACCATAAGGTCTCGCTCTCTGTAAGCAAACAGTCTACCAACTTACATGTGTGTCACACAAATATCAAATATTTTAATCTCTCTTTCAGAAGTTGGCTTTGAGATGTTATCACACCATCTGCCTGCCCCTACTTCAGGACCATAATAAACCCACTGCAGCAAAGAATGAAGGCTCTAGCACAAGTAGTGCTGGAGAAACATTGGCGTGCCAACCCTTAGATCATTAACTTCGAGGATCTAAGAAAATGTGATCTTACAAATATCAATTAGCTCTTCATAAAGCTCGATGATAATGATGGCCTTAATTGAACAAACAAATTTAAGTTACCCAACTCAGGAAACGTTGGGCAATAAACATAGCAGCATGAAAGAGACCTTTGAGTTAAACTCAGAGGGAATTCTTGACGTTCGTGCCATCTCAAGGAATCCGACGGTTTAAATCAATGGCAGGAGTTTTTGAGACGATACATTCCAAACTTTAAAAATGTCACAAGATTTCTCCATCAAGGCCGTCTACAGTGTTTAATTTTGAGAAACATAGAGGGAAATAGTATTGTAAATGTAAACAAATCATCAGACCCAACAAAATACCAATTAAAAAAGTCTGTAATTGCTTTTTTAATGTCAAAGCAGCTTACAGCTGTTTAAAGCACATGTCTCATGTTCATCTGGCCAGTCGAGTTTCCTTATATGTTTTGCTTTTAATGGATGACATTGCGCCATTGTACATAGTACACAAACAATAGGCAGAACAATAATCCACAATATGTCCCTTTACTTCGATTTAATCATTTAATGATTAATTTAAATTAATTTTTACCCATTTCCCCTCTCTAAATAAAATACAATATATTTCAATCAGTCTGCGATGGACTGGCAGCTGTCCAGGGTGTAAGAGGATGAAAAATTGAATTTAAATTTGTGTTTTTTGGGGGGTAAATTTGTAGCACAGACTAAAGTTTTGCTACAGTAAATACAAGTAGTTTTATTTTCAATGTACTTTCACAGTTCAAAAGTGCCCATGATCATTCTATTCATTAAAGTGGAGAGCCAAAGGGCCACTGGCTTTCAGATTCTTTTTGGATGTCTTCTTCTTTGGCCACAAGCTCTATCCTGCAAATGGGCTGACTAGCGCCCCCAGTATTTTTTTTTATTTTTCCTAACGCTGTAGCAAATTAAAAAAAAAAAACTCCAAATCAAAAACGCCACTGCAAATCAAAAACACAAATTTTAAATATTTGTTGTTTTAGATTTGCAGTAGCGTTGTACACGCAAAATGGGCCACCATACAATATAGACTTTTTACACCGTTTTTTTCGAGCAGTTAAAGCTGCTTATTGAAAAAACCAAACCATTGTAACTTCTAAAAAAATTAATGCTTCTTTTATTTTTAACAGTTCGTACATGTAATTATTCAAGAACTTTTCGCTTTGAATGTTTATCACACATTTAAATTAATATATGAGGAATAACTTGAATTTGAGGAGACTGGCCATTATGACAGCACAACAAAAAGTAATATTGTTGTTTGTCAGTCAACATACTTATTTGTACTCTGCTTTTGCAAATAAATTACCCATTGGAATTTGATTGTTCAACTCAAAGAATTTGAGTTATTATCCTTCTGATGAAAAAAAGAATGATGCGTCTGATGACTGTGTCCAACTAGTGTGTACGAAGTGCACTGCGTGGCCTTATTTCAGCTGTTTCTCATTGGCCACTGTGTTTTCCCCTCCACAGATATAAAGTGATCTGCACCCTTGACTTTAAGCATGCTGTCTCTACCCGCTCTGCATGCCCAAAAAAATACATTCTTTCTTTATAGCTACAACGAGGAGCTCAGATATCTGGAAGAAGTTTTCCACTAGCTAGAAAAAGCTGACATTTCAACTACACTAAGTCTCCACTCGTACTTTCCTTGTTGTGTCTGCTTTTGTTTATGGGATTTTTATGACTCATATCACTCATGGATAATTTTAAAAGTTATTGTCCAAGGACAACAAATGATTTCAAAAATCACATATAATGATGCAAATGCCCATTTCTCTGGAATAATTATATTTCAATAAGTGACAACTCAAAACAATACAAACATTTGAAAGAGTCATTTAAAACATTGCAGTGATCTTGTAACAATCCAGTCTGTAGATGTTGGAACCTGTTAATCAGCAGAAGCAATAGTTTCAACTTATTGACATCATCCACCTGTATTTATCCAACAAAACCAGTTGTCTGGAATACTACTGAACTTTAACAGCACTTTATTGTTGATATTTTTATATAATTTTGTATTTCCCCTGTTTTTGTCAGACACAGCCAGTCCCTAATCAACAATCAACCACAGCCATCATCCAAGACCCTGAGCGTCTTCCTACACCTCCTAAACTGTCAGATCTACAGTTCACAATGACTGACTCACCAGACTGACTTAATGTTTATAGTTCCACTTATACTTCCTGATGCATTTGCTGTGTCTCCCAGAAACCTCTGCATCAACCATTTCTCATCTTTATACTGATGCCCTGGTCTATGCTCTGGTAACCCTCTGCTCCTTGCCAAACCCAGCACTGAGTGTTCTGGATCTTCTGTGGATTACTCCGTGCTGCTGCCTGATGCTTAGACCTACATGCCTCTCGTATGCCTCATTTCTTCCTTTGAAAGGAACAGTATACATTTGTATGGAACATATAAACACCTATGTACACTTCCTCCTTCTAAATTTGTTACAGGCTTTTGTTCTTTTATTTCTTCTGCTTTTTTCTAGTATCTTTTTGTACATTGGTTTTGTGTTGTTTGCTTTTACAACTATCAATGAAAAGGTGTCTCCTTTTTCTGAAGCAGATTTAAAGTCAACAATATTTACAAAAATGTTTTTTCATTTTAAAAACAGCACCTCTATAGCCTAGGTGCACAGACATGTAACCTAGCGACCAGGGTTTGTTAATGGCCCAAGGTCTTTTTCCACTCCACCTTCCCCTCTGTCCTCTCCTTAAAAAAAGGTATTAGAATACCTCAAAGTATTAACTCTTAGAAGTCCAGGGCCTTTTGGGGCATTTTTACTTCTTAACTATTTGATCTAATAAACTACTTTTTTGTGGCAATGCATTATATAATCCTGAATTATATAACCTGAAATTGTACCAAGAAAAATACAATTACGAGTAGTACATTTTGGCTTTCTTTTTTACAAAAATTGTATGTTTAAAGTGTTGAGACAAAATAAAAATTCATGAATCCAGACCGGCGCAGAGAGGGTTAAACTGAAATAATTGCGTAAAAGCAATTAAAAGCAAAACACCACACTTGATCTTATGTAAAATGAAGTAAAGTACTTCAACATTCACATTCTCCATGTTAAATAAGATATTCCCAACCCACACACTCAGGTGGGTGCAGAAATAAAACACTTCAGTTCTACTGGACTCCTTACTGCCACATCGTTCAGATATACTTATGAAAATAATGCACCGTGGCATAAGAAATCCGTCAAGCAAGCTCTCCACATATGTCTTCAGATTACCATGAAGTTAAATTGATAAAACAGGCTGAAACACAGGCTTGATATCAGCCTTTTTTCTCTCAAATGACTTGACTCAATATTAGCAGCATTGGTAAAGATTACAGACTCTGCTGCATGCTATCGTTGGGTCACCCTGCTCCACTGAGTGGAAAAGGGTAGAGGTACCCTGAGAGCACGCTTCCTGTTCACCTCGGTGGTCCCTTTGAATGAATTCACAGATGGCTGTTTTAAAGAGAACCCAAAAGAGTCCTAATGTCCCGGTTATCATTTATTATTTCATATCTAACTCCTCATAAATGTCCATGTGCTGTGTTTGATGGGATTACCAGTTATGTTTGGAAAGCAGCATCCCTCTGATTGTGATGGTTGGCTGTGCAAAGTTCGTTCCCTCTGATGTCTCAATTGCTTCATCTGATGTCAAATCCAGACATCCATCCAGGATCAGCTACCCACTGGTAAACTTCTGCTCTGTCTCTTCATTTCCGTGAAGTTGCTCAAATGAGCCTGTGATCTCTCCATCGTTTTCATTGATAGGACCGAATTCCTGATAACATCAGTTCATCCAAGCGAATCGTCTTAGAGATCTCAGCTCCTCACCATCCAGTGAAGGAACTTTATTGCTAACATCAGCCCAATTGGGACATCAGGATGGATGGTCTTGCACTTTCCTATACATCAGCGTCAGCATCTGTTGAACAGAAGGACCGGCGTGTAAAACTTGCACTGACCCATGAGGGCCGAGGAACAGGGATTTCCAACAAAATATGGAGTCCAGGGGCAGTCATCAGTCCCCAGCTGTTTGATTGACATGATCCTGAGGGAGCAATGCAGAGCATTCTAAAACTCAGGAAGGCCTTGACCTTAAGTCCAAAAAAGACTTTAGCTCATAGCTGGAATCCTGCCAGAAACAATAATAAATGCGTTTGAGATGTTACCTTCATAAACAGAATTGTTTATTTGGTTAACAACTCTAGTAACGTGTTTTAGTGAGATTGTTGCCTTAAGGATGCCAGATATTCTCATTATCTCATTATTACCTACACAATGTTCTTGACTGTATAAAGTTTTCATATTTTAAAAAAAAGTGCTGGTAATTCCATTAAACCAATGGCATGACAAAATAAAAGAGTGGTCATGACTCCTCGTAAATAATGAAATAAGCATTAAAAGCAACTTGTCCAGAACACCGGACTGTGGAAAATAAACAATGTTGAGGTTACGTATGCAAATCACCTGTTACACATATGGTGAACTGCTCAGAACACACACGTCCACAAGCATGTGTGGAACATTTTCGAAAGATGCCTTCAAGTGCAGCTGGAAAACTTGCTCCTTTAAGTCCAGCTTCTATATGGAGATGTTACGCTTTTAAATGGAGAACATGGTCCACCTAAACAAATAAAGGAAATTTGAATAATAATTATCCACACTCATCGGCCACTTTATTAGGTGCACCTTGCTAGTACCAGGTTGCACTCTCTTTTTCTGCAGAAATGTAAACATTCCTCAGAGAGTTTGGTCCATGTTTCTTGATAGCATCATACCATTGCTGCAGATTTGTCGGCTACACATCCCTTATGCGAATGTCTCGTTCCACCACATCCCAAATGTGCTCTATTGGATTGAGATCTGGTGACTCTGGAGGCAAAACAGTAAACTCTTTGTTATGTTAAAAAAAACTGTTTCACGCTTTATGTGCACTATCTTGCTAGAAGTAGCAATCAGAAGAGGGATGGACATGGTCAGCAACAATACTGTAGGCTGTGGCATTGGCACAATGTTCAAAGTGTGCCAAGAATAAATCCCACAAACCATTACAGCACAACCTCCGGCCTTAACCATTGGTAAAAGGCAGGATAAATCCATGGTTTCATGTTGTTGATGCCATATTCTGTGTCCGGATATATCCGGATGTCAAAGAAAGAAACGAGATTCATCATGCCAGGCAACATTTTTTCAATCTTCTATTACTGTTCTTTGCTGACAGGAGCGGCACCTGGTGTAGTCTTCTGGTGTTGTTGCTCATCCCCCTTCAGTCACCTTAAACCACAGTCTTCCATATTCTGATGCCTGAGTTCTGAGTTCACCATATCTGCATGCTAAAATGCATCGAGTTGCTGGCATGCAATGGTTGGACGGGTGTACCTAATAAAGTGACCAGTAAGTGTATTTTGAGACTATTTTACAATGTTAAATGAGTTTTTCTTAATTTTTGATTTTTTTTTTTCAAGCATAAAGCACTGAAAAACTCCACAAATTGAGCACATCGCTCCAACTCTCAAACACCTGCACAATCTCAATTTAAAATATTTCTCTTCACTTTAAAGGCTTATAAAGCTTATGTATGTCTTTTTGACACCAAAATACCCAAGAGAACTTCTATCCATACATACCCTCACATGCACACTCCGGTCCAGTTCCTCTATTACTCTTACTCTCTAAGTCTTCTTTTGGGATTCGTGCTTTCAGCTGTAAATAAAATGAAAAATGATTATTATTATTTTTAAAAGTAAAAGATTTCCTTACAATGGAATATTCACATTTGATATTTTAGATCTGTGTTTTGGCCCGATGCACCAGCTATCAACTATCCTTTAATCGGGAAGTCAGTAGTGCTTCATCATCCGGGTTGCCAGTTCCTTCTAAGGTGCAGCTTTGATCACAAATGTCTGAAGAAACAAAACCTAAGATTCCTTTTTGTGACTTGGTCATGACGAAATGAGAAACAAAAGATATGTCTAGGAAATGGTTTTAAAAGAAGAAGACTGAAAGCAGAGAAGATTTCAAAGAAAGGTGCCGAAGATGGTAACATTCTCCTGGAGAGGTCACATATTAGTCTGGCCAACTAATGTGTGAATGTGAAAACAGACAATAAACTTAAAGTATTTGACTTTGTTTATTTGTTATATTTTAGGGTGTTTTCCCATTTCTAGTTGGTTTAATTTGGTCCAGACCAAGAGTAACAACTGATGCATTGTTCCAGTCGTCTACCGGTTTAGTCTTCATTCACACCACGCTCAGATCGTTGAAAATATAGCCATGTGACATCATACAAGCCATTTATTGGTCACATTGGTCATCGTACATGTTTCCTCAACTGCTTTTCGATTGGTTAGAATGAATGTGCACACGGAAGTAAACAACGGAGTACAGTTGTTGCTGCTTGATTTTGACCCATGGCTTCTTTTGCTACTTGTTTTCTCACCTGCCAAAACGAGCCAAACTAAAAGGAAAAGTGAACTCTATTCGATTGAATTGAACAAAACAAGTCAGTTGTGAAAGCACAACTTAGTGTCGCTCTACAATCTATCCACAAAGCTATCAATTTTTACTGTGAGTGGAATTTACGGGCAGCTTTTCCAAACGTGGAGCAACTTATCTACTAGTATTGGTAACAAACTTACATAGTGCTCTTGACACACACTTACAAAGAACAAAGAATCTGTCCTTTTTTAACTTTCACAAAGAAATTTATCTTGATGAGCACACTGTAAAAAAATCAAAGTTGAGGTTTACTTTTTAAGTCAAACCATTTTAAAGAAAACAGCTACAAGGAAAATGTGTGTTTAACTGAAACTGCTGCTTGAAGTCAAATGTACTGTTCCTTCTTTGAGGTTGTGAAAACTAAACAAGGGTTAAGGGAACTGTAATAAATTCATTTTCAAGTTCATGAACCGTTATTTTATACAACAATTTCCTTCTGTCCAAAAATTATTGTCAAAAATGTCAATAAATAATTTTTCTTTGAGATTTTGATTTATAATCTCTTCATTTTGTTCCTAAAGTGAGGACCATTTGAACAGTCTGTGTGAGAGAGTCCCACGACATTTAGAAAAGCTACTTGGGTTCAAACCAATCCTGTCCCCCTCTCAAGTTAAAATTCAATCCAGGCAATAAATTAATTGTAGAATCACCTTGAAAAGCTTGAGTGACCTTCATTGTAGTTGAATCAACTAATTTCCCCCATTCCTCTCAACCTTTGTTTAGTTTTAGAAAAATACAACTTAAAAGTTTAACTTGACTCAACTTAACTTATTTTTTACAGTGTACATTCCTTTAAATAGTACATTTGTATAAAATTGTCAATATTGGGCACTTTAAAAATTAAATAACTATAAAATTAATGTTTAATCATTGGAGATATGTAAAAAAAAAGGCCAATACGTTTAGTAATTTTATAGAGTCACCATATCGATCAGAAATATCTGAGGCAGCAACTGTCCAAAGCGTCAAGTGCTGAGTTTACACATGCTACTTTAGTAACAGGCCACACAAGCAGCTTGTGAAATTCAAACAGGATTTTTTTAAAGCTAAAATGATGGATTGAACCTTCAAAATGCTAGTTTTTATTAAAAACTAAGATGCAATTACAAACAATACTCAAATATAAATATATACATCTAATAGGTAAATCATCTAATACAGTCAAAACATCTTTGAAAGTTATTTAAGATCTTATTTACATTAACTAAATGCATTATAACATAGAATAACTGTGAGGTTAGTTTAGGTTTACTGTTTTTATGGTCCTAAATATCACCACTTTTGATCATAATGCAAAAAAAGCTATGGAACGCTGTTCTATCATATGACTTAATGTACCATGGTTATATAACTGTTCAATAATACACGTAATATTTGTTTTAATGACACAAACAGAGATTGCTTGTGAAATTATTGACATTTATAACAGCTTTTATGAAATCCTTGGGGTTGAACTCAAAGCCAAAGTCATGCAGAGAAGCTTTAAAAGGAGCTTCTCTTCTTTTTTCTGTTGTTATTTTCCCATTTCTGTCTTTTCTTTCTTTTCTCAGCTGCAGTGTTTTATTGTGGGTGCAGTATTTTCGTAATGACATTGTGTTATTGATGAGCACAAGTGATTTAAAGTGGTAACCAGACACAGAATTACCAAACCTGACCACGAGCTGTGAGGGAGGGATATAAAAACATATCTGCTGTCTAAATGTGTCCAGATTTCTAACTTCTAGTGTTTCCAAATGATTGTTGTCTGCCCTACAGCTTAAATATTATTTTTGTGGAGCATATAGCACATTTTTGTTACACATTGGCAATTCAACATATCTAATTGGACATATCTAATTTAAACTATGCATTGGTCTTGGGGAATAAGAAAAGTAAATGTCTTTTTCTTTATTATCGTAACAATATCTAAAAAAAAAATCTTTTAACAATACATAACCCTCACCTTAACGTCGATTATGTTGGTCGGTGGCTAATGTACGCCCCCGTGTGGGGGAGTACCGCCATTAAAGGATCAACAAGGTAAATAAAATGCTGTTTGCGACAGTATCTGGAAAAACTTTTGTAAATAAGTTGTGTGAAGGTAATAGCTGAATTATTCGACAAAACAAAATTGTATGAAATGTGGTTGGTTATGTGGAAATATGCAGTATATGTTCTAAAACGTTTTGTGTCGTTTTTGTGCAAAACCACATGATTTCCACTAGATGGCAGTAACGACAACCAAAATTCTTATTGTATACGGAGAAGCACCACCGAGGTCAGTAAGCTGGATCAACATGGCGGCGTGGAGGAACTTAAACATGGGCATGAGCTTGCTTCAGTCGTCCTTGCCCTTTACAAGACAAGTAAGCTGTTGTTCAATTGCAAATATTATGTGTGGGTCATTAATGCGTTTGACCGCATTACATACAGATTTATTAAATATTATATTGTAAAATATTTGATAAAATCAAAGTAGGTTGTTGACAGACCATTATAAACTATGTACGCACACCAGGATACGCTTTTCTGTCAACATAAATTTCTTAACCTTAAAATAAACGCATATAATCATTAAAGCATTTAAATAAATAATCTTTATTAAATACAGATTGGGGCGTCACGGTGGTGCAGTGGGTTAGAAGGTTGAAGGTTCTCGACCGGTGACCTTCCTGAAAGGAGTTTGCATGTTCTTCCCGTGCTTCCGTGGGTTTCCTCCAGGTACTCCGGTTTCCCCCAAAAAAACATGCGGTTAGGTTATTTGAATGATCTAAATTCCCCCTTAGGTGTGAATGTGTGAGTGAATGTTGCCCTGCAATGGACTGGCACCTGTCCAGGATGTACCCCTGCCTCTCCCCCAATGTGCGCCTGGAGATGAGCACCGGCAGACCCCTGTGACCCCAAAAAGGGAAAAAAATAGAGATTGAACTCATAATCTGCACTGAGGTTGCCATTGTCAAAATTTATGAAAATCTGCAAGTCAAATATCTGGTAATCCTCAGGTCTTCAGGAGCCCGGTTGGAGTGATGGAGCAGGTCAGGGGGTACTACGTCAACTGGAGGATGTTGCGGGATGTGAAAAGGCGACAAATGGCCTTTGAATATGCAGATTTAAGACTCCGCATCAATGCACTTAGGCAGAATACTATTCTGCCAAAAGAGTTACAGGTATGTTGAAGCTATTGCTCTTTTAGAATGACAGATTTTTACAAAATCCATAATCTTGACAGATCACATCCCTCTTTTTTGTTTTAGGAAATAGCAGATCAAGAAATTGCCGCCCTACCTCGTGACAGTTGTCCTGTGCGCATTCGTAACAGGTGTGTGTTGACCTCACGCCCACGTGGGTTGAAACACAGGTGGCGTCTCAGCCGTATTGTCTTCCGTAATATAGCGGATCACGGTCAGATGTCAGGAGTACAGAGATCAATGTGGTGATCAGCAGAGGCCCTTTCTTGTGTGTTGTAGAGTACAGTTATCCAAGATGAGTTTAACACACTGTCAATGAACGTGCGACTGTCATGCTTTCAATAAAGAAAATGTTCATGTTGGATATAGAGCAATATTCAACTCATCAAACCTTTTATATATTGTGTCTTCATACTAAAATTGATTTTGAAAGTAATGGGGAACTGTTTTAAGTTATGTAATAATGGATTTACAATAATAAAGTACAATTCCACTTACGTCTATCTGCAGATTTTTATTTTTTTGTGCATTTAATCTCAACATTCATGGGTTCCTTGTTGTTTATAATTCCCATATTCTGAAGACTAATACAAAGTAACAACTGCACTATGGAGCACTGTGCATGAAGTCAGTTTGCACAACTCCATGTTTAGAATGTATGTGTATTTTATTTTGCCTCCTTTTTTAAAAAGAAGAAGTGTCTGTCGTATTTAGATCACACTTTTTGGCAGTAGTACTTGAGTAAGATATTTCAGTACTCTTTACACTAGAATACATTCTGTATTTAAACAGAATATTTCAAAACATATTTTAAAAAATGAGAAAAACAATCTTTTTAAATCAGGACCATGGAACCAACCTTGTTTTTCTAAAAGTTTATTTTAAATACTTTTATTGTTCTAAACAATACAACTTCAAAGGGTTCCTCCTTCGAGTCGGATTCAAGCCAGCGATCTAAGTATAACAGCATTGTTTCATCAGTTCTCCACTCTCCTAAATGAGCTATCGAAGGATTGTTTCATCATTTTAATGTGATTGTTGGCATTTTAATGTGGTCTTTGTTTTACTTAGCAGTTATTTTAAAAAATAGTGTGTGTCTGTAAACAGAATTTTAAAGAAATATAACAATATATTTCAAAGGAGTTCATAAAGTAAATATTTGAGGAAAAATCAATCTGATTGATATTAAACCTGGACCATAAAACTAACCTTACTTTTTTTTCTAAAAGGTTACCTTAAATGCTTTTTTAAAAAAAAAATTTTAAATGTTATTAAATAATGAATAAAAAATGTGCTTCGAGTATTCATATGACCAAATGTGTATTTTTTTTAGTTTATGTATTCTTGTTCAAAATTTTAATAGTGTTTTGGATGACCTACATATAAAAAATAATTTAAGAATCGAATAAAAAAAATATTTATCGTAAAAACCGCCAAATGAAAGACTTTTATTTTGTCTTTATGCGGAAGCAAATGTTCTAGAAACAACCATATGAATGTCTAGAAGCAAACTCAACGTACGACAGAAAGCGAAGTTCATTTTTATCTTTGAAGAGAGATTCTTGAGGTTTTTATTACCATGGACGTCAATGAAATGGTAATGTGAAACACCACGTTTGATTTTAGACCTTTCGTTAATCATTTAATTCAATGCATTGTGCGAACTAAGTCGATGCATTTCGTCTTTATACATTATTCTTTAAACAAATACATCTAAACGATCAAATATGAACACACCTAAATGTTTTCAAAGTAACGTAGTGGTTTATTTTGGTAACAGTGTTAAATGTGAGCTCGCTGCTGATCTTAACTAACCAGTGCTGAAATGATGATGGTTCGTGCTCGACCCTAGATGTGACCCTTGTGTTTCTAGATCTCGGGCCTGGAGAGCGATCTGAAGGAGATCGCGGGTCTGTTGGAGAGGAGCGAGCGGACGCGTGTTCGGGACGCTTTAACCCAAGAGCAGAAGAAGATCGAGAAGGACCTGGCGTTAGCTCAAAAGCGATTGCAGAAGCAGCAACAAGACAAAACACAGTCTCAAGAGAAAACTGAGACATCAATTAAAGGATACACAGTAAAAATACATAATTATGGTCAGTCCTTGCTTTGTGATAACAGGCTAAGTAATAATCTGTGTGAAGGCACGTCTTTAAACGAGAATTTAGTAAAGAACACAAGGGGGTAGAATAAAATCAGAAAATGATAGGCTAGCTGTTCTAAATATCGTTAGGATATTTTTTTATTAATAAAAATAATACTCATTGCGAGCCAACTGAACACGTATGGATTGAGTTTAATAATTAATTACACTGTAATCAGCGTCAGTTAAGTTTTATATGGTCATCTGACCTAACAAGTGTTACAGTTAAACACATTAAGAATTATTTTTTAGTGTGTTTTTTTTTTTGTTTGTTGTGTGTTTTGCTCCTGTCCTTCTCTAGCTTAACCATTAAAAGTCCAGGGGGGTTTGGTGGTTGACCATTTGGGATGTTTTTTTTTTTTATACTACACAATTTGCTCTAATAGATGTTCTCTTATAATGCTTGATAATTTATAGTACAGCCTCTGCTTTTTTTCCACAACAAACCTTTAATTGTACAAAGAATACAATTCAGAGTAGTAATTTTTGTACTGCAAAAATTTCAAACATTTATGTTTTTTAAGTGTTTAGACAAAAAAACATTAAATCCGCTCAAAATAGCAAAGACAAAGTTAAAAGAAAGAAAAAAAGTGTTTAAAGAAACCAGACAAACCTCCCCTAAACATTATACACTGATCCAAGCACTTTTTGTGCCTTTGTGCTTTGTTACAGAATTTAGAAAAATACAAGCCATCTCACAGGTCTTGGACGTCCAAGGGTTATCCCTTCTTTTCACCACTAGATGACTCTGATGGAACCACTTTGGGATCTATAAAATCAATTGAAAGCTGATGTGTAATAACTATTGCAATGTTCATTAAATCCCAAAATATCAAAACTACTAACTTTTCAAACTTCACTCTCATTTTCATTCTTGATGGTAATTTGGAATCCTCAATGTTTTTGACTGGGAAGAAACCAGAGAGAAAATGCTAATTCCACTCAGAAAGATCCTCTAAAGTGACCCTCTTGTAGGAAACTTAAAATCTTGTGGGCTTATCCTTAAATAACTGCCTTTCTTTTAGGTTGGGACCAGTCTGACAAATTTGTAAAAATCTACATCACGCTAAATGGAGTTCACACTATTCCAGCTGAAAATGTTGAAACGAGCTTCACAGAGAGGTATTGGGTCATTTGTTTTCTTCTCACATATTTTTAACATCATTTGCATCTCGACTGTTGGATAAATTCGAAGCTCTCATGACTGTAAGTCCGTGCACTCTTTTGACATATTTGCAGGAATTAATATTGAATTTTGTTTCCTTTTTGTTTTGAAATGTTTGTAATCGATTGATAAGCTCAAAAGTTTGTTTCAGATGTTCCACACACATTGCTGATTGATTCTACAGAGCAAAAAAGAGAGTGTCTGAAATCAGAGCTAACTCTTTATTTTCGTGTTTTCACAGGGGTTTTAATGTTTTAGTCAAAGATCTGAATGGAAAGAACCACCAAATGACTGTCAACAACCTTTTATTTCCAATTATTACAGCAGAGAGTAGTAAAAAGGTCTTTCTGATTACTTGCCTATTTTTAAAAATAGATACCATTGAACAGTTAATATTTACAAAAATTGATTTACTTGCAGATAAAAACAGACATGGTTCTTGTCATGTGCAAGAAGAAGACGACAAAAAAATGGGACTGCCTGACAGAGGTGGAAAAACAAGCCAAGGACAAAGAGTAAGATCCACCACTTTTTAACTTATTAAAGTTTCTGCAGAAGATAAAATTGTTTAATGGTTTATATTTTTTTCCGTGCATCACTATTTTAATGCAAATAATATTAGTTTGCTATTTGGACTATCTGTGTTCTGCTATGAAAATTGTTTAATGTTTTTTGGGATTTATTGTCTCTGACAAGTACACATATTCACAGATATACTTATCAAAGACTGTTGAATTTGTGTTTCAGCAAACCTAGCATGGATGAGAAAGCTGATCCAAGTGATGGTTTGATGAGCATGCTGAAGAAGATCTACACGGATGGCGATGACGAGATGAAACGCACAATCAACAAGGCATGGGTTGAGTCCCAGGAAAAGAAAGCAAAACCAGACGATTTTGACTTTTAGCTTTTCCCTGTAAAGGCATTCCAGTTGATTTTGGTTATTTTTATGTTGATTTTTTTTTTTAGATAAGTGTTCCTGTTAAATGCAACTGTTGTCCAAATATTTAATTCAAATGTATATGTTGCCAATTGAAAATCCACACGAATTAAAAAATGTCCACGGTTTTTGTTCATTTCATTGCTCCAGTTTTTCATTGAAGATATGTGGATAATCAGCTATAACAGGGAAAAATGTGAATATAAACATCTGACATATTCTGTTATGCTGTTTTTTGCTGGAGATGAAGGGTTATAGTAGGAGAGATATATGTCCCATGCTATAAAACAATTAGTTTTTTATACACAATAATTATGTTACCTATTTAGCTGTATATTACTTAAAGTTTTACATTAATTGCATCTCTTTAACACTTCTAACAATATAGATATTTGTAAACTCATCTTTAAAAAAAAAATCATCGAAATACACCAGGGGGCGCTTGGACACACCATATTCCATCCCAGACGGCTTCAAAATGGTCTGATGTGTCTGCATTTCATATTTCCGAAAGTAAGCGTTTTTTGGTCTGAATCTGGATTTGCGGTAAAAATATGTATTGTTTTATTATATTGTGTCGTGCAGTAAATGAATGATGTCATGAATTCGTCGCAAGAAAACCTATATTCCAGCTAGTTTAGCATTTATAAAATCCTTGTATAAAACAAACATTTGGGGAAAAAAAGGTTATAAAACGTAAAAATAATTCATTCATGTAATCTGAAGGGTCCCAAACGCGTCAAAGATGTTCTCACGATTTCATTCACTTTTCCCACTGCACTTTCCTATGAGTCTCACCAATCCTTGATTGACGTGTCCAGAAGCAAATAGCATTCGTTCTCTACAGACGTCCTACACAGTGACCCCGCCTATATTCTGACGTCACCGAAGCTTTATATACAGCTGGACCTCGTTGCCGGAGCATGTTTGATTCACGAGGCTGAAAAACTCCAAAGGACTGTGGAACTTGTCACAAAGGAGTTTTTCCGAGGAGGAGGACCTTTTATAACGAATGGATTCTGTGTGTTTTACAACAGCTCAGCGTATGTCTTGTAAAATGATGAATCCGGATTTGTTCAAATCATCTCAACCCGCCGTCAAGCCGAACCGGAGTAAATCTGAGCATGTCAAGACGGAGCTTGCGCAGGTTGTGGTTGACGCAAAGACTGGAAGGTCTTACTGTAAAGGAAAGCTTTTGGGAAAGGTACCACTCTTTTATATTTAAATGTGAATTGCGAGCATTTAATGGCCATTTCCTTTGCCGCATTTCCTGGTTTGCCGAGACGTGGACGCTGTCTGGTGATGTCAGTTTTGTGTGTTGGGGAGAGAGAGAGAGATACAGTACTGGTTTTGAGGTATCAGAACCAATGGACCACCGCAATCCGCCCTTTCTGTGTTTCTAGAACCTACTGCATAGGTTCCCTCCATCCTTCATGACTATGATTTATTCCAAAGCAGTTTCCAACCCAGTCCTAGCTTTTTGTTATGAGGCAAGGATTGATGTCAGCAAAAGATGAATGAATGAATCAGTGCCTCAATGGAAGTGGTGATGCGTTGCAGAGGAACCAATGAACATGCCTCAGCTGCCTCACTCGAGGCTTTAGATTTGGAGGATTGATTAGGTATCTAATCTATCTAGCAGTTTCTAAAGTGCTGCATCATAGTGCAATGCATATGTGAGGGCTTGGTCGATTTGGAAAAGAAAACGTCATCTCTCTCTGTACATGGTTTGGGACCAGACTCTGGAATTAACCAGGGTGGGGTGCACAAATACCTAAGAAATTTCGTGGAATTTCGAAAATGAGGTAAATATGATGAATGTAAACCAAGGAGCAGGGTTTACGTGTGCTGTAGCATTCCTGAAAAAAAAAAACCAGGTGTTCTATGCAGATGTTCAATTCCAACCAAACCATAGTTGGACGTTAAACAGAATAAAAGAGAAATTGCTTGCCAATAAGTAAATGAGGTCATTTGTGTTTTAGGATGGCTTAATTCCCATACATTAGGTCATATTTGAGAACAGCTCACTAATTGTGAACTACATGGCACAATGTCAAGGGTAAAATGCCCCTGAAAATCAATTTTGGTTGCAAATACTGATTGGGCTAAATTGATTGTCTGTGGTCTACTTTAAACAGGCTACTTAGACTGCATTCTTTACGTCAGTCAAGTTGAAAACAATATCGAGCTGTCCCCATGGGCGCATAATCACCAAATATGCTACAGCTACTGAATTTTAAGTTGCCTACAGACAATAGTTTCCTTGAGTTGAAACCTCATTGTGTATACCCCGAGAGATCTAATGTGTGATGGCTTTTGGCTTTTAGGGTGGTTTTGCTCGATGCTACGAGATGACTGATATTTCCAACAACAAAATGTATGCGGTGAAGGTTATTCCTCAAAGCAGAGTCTCAAAGCCACACCAGAGAGAAAAGGTAAATGAGCGACCAATTTTGTGAAAGAATTATTATAGCGGTCTCTAATGTTTATTCATTGCATCCAATGTAGATTATCAATGAAATTGAGCTTCACAAAAGCCTCCAGCACAAGCATGTGGTGAAGTTTTCCCATCATTTTGAAGACCAAGACAATATTTATATCTTCCTTGAACTCTGCAGCAGAAAGGTGGGTTTGTTTTTACCAAGAAACTGTATGTGTATCACCTTTGGAGTCTTGAAATACTCATTCTTTCAATTACAGTCTCTGGCTCACATTTGGAAAGCAAGGCATACCCTGACTGATCCAGAAGTTCGTTACTACCTCAGACAGATCATATCTGCATTAAAATACCTCCACAACAAAGGCATCCTCCATAGAGATCTCAAACTAGGTATTGCTTTAGATTTATTTGCCTCTTTTTATATCCTCAAAATTTTTTGGTCTAAAATTTTTCACGTTTTGTTACAGGTAACTTTTTCATAAATGAAAACATGGAGTTGAGATTGGGAGATTTTGGGCTGGCAGCAAAGCTGGAAACTGTTGAGCAGAGGAAGAAGTGAGTTTGAATGCTGCCACTTTCTTAAGAAAATGCACCATGAGGGAGATGTTGATGTCTAATGTTCTTTTGCAGGACCATCTGTGGGACTCCAAACTACCTGGCACCAGAAGTCTTGAACAGACAAGGCCACGGGACAGAGTCAGATGTTTGGTCCCTGGGTTGTGTTATGTAAGTTTTTCAATACAAAGACCCAACTGTATGGTCCCAGGGATATCAGGGATAATTACTAAAATGTGATTGACTTACTGACTTTTTTTTATAATTTATCTACTCAGGTACACGCTTCTATGTGGGAATCCACCTTTTGAAACCTTAGACTTGAAAGAGACCTACAAGTGCATTAAGGAAGTGAGATTCAGTCTTCCCTCATCCCTGACTCCGTCTGCACAGAAGCTAATCTCGGCTGTCCTCCAGAAAAACCCCTGTGACCGACTCACTCTCGATCAGATACTTGCCCATGACTATTTCACAAAGGTCAGCAAACCCAGAAGTCATTCATCAGTGTTTTAAGCCTGTTAACTGCTTTACTTTTTAACGTAACTATCAACAGGGCTAGTTTGTACTTGGCAAGTTGCTAATTTGTTGAAATTGTCTTTTATCCAGGCTTCCACCCCAGAGAAACTGCCTCCCAGCAGCTGTGTGATGGTGCCTGAGCTTAATCCACCCAGTCCTGCCAAGAAGTTCTTCACCAAAATGGCCAAGAGCCTCTTTGGCAAGAAGAAGGCAAAAGGTTTGTTAGCGGAAGGTTCTTAAAGCACTTTCTAGCAGATAAAAAGGATCCCCCTTGGATACGTAGCTTCTTAGAAATCTTTAAATTAGCCACATTGCTGTTTAGGCTGCAGGAGCCGCTTGAAGACCAGAAAAACATGTTAATTGCAATACAACCTTGAACCATTGGTATCAGCTCTTGACATGAATCATGTTTGCAGCTGTTGAGAAGACCCCCTGTGAGGAGAAGGATGACATTTCGAAACTGGTGTCTGGGATGGTCAAGCACTCCATTGGTCGGCAGATGAGCTACAAAACCATGGGAGTAAATGAGGTATGACTGGAAAAATAATCCTTTATTGGTTTTCACTCCTCTGAACACAAACCAATGTTCCATAGCTGAAGACTCATAAGGGGTAGAAGCATTGTTTTACATCTGCTCTTCACAAATAATGCTGAATTTCTCAAGATCAGATAAGATCACTCATATAGAGCTAAAACCAGTCACTGAGTTCAGACACAAGATTGATAAATGGTGATATCATGTTTAACCTCTTAAGCCCGAGAGTCCCCGGTACCGGGGACTTGCCCCCTTGTGCGTTACATTTTCACTCATAGCTCACTAACCCTGAGAATAACCCACACATATTAAATACTGTTGTGTTCAGCGGAAACTCCTCTAAAAACGTGTCTAATTCAATTTCATATCCGTTAACCACAGCTCGAACGCCATGCAAATAAACAACAACATGTCCGGAGTATAATTCATGACCACGTTTTTGTTTTTGTGCGATATGTATCCACAATATAAACGGAAACACCCAAACCATTACATTAAATGAAAGCTAACAACCAGCTGAATCCAGTTATATGCAACTCATTTACATTGCATGAAGTATTTCAGAGCAGGGAGCGAAAGTTCCCCGAAAAAACGCCAGCAAAAAACCAAGCAAGCATGTAAATCTTGTCTTACCTTTGCCGTTTTTTCAACAAAAAGTTATTTCCATAGCGATAAAAGTCCGCTTGTTGTTATGTCCGGTCGATAGCTTCGCGAAAAGTCCATTTTGTGTTTTTTCTGTTGCTCCAGTGCTCCTCTTACGTCACCAAATATGGAATGACTCCCCGTGCGTAAGAGCACGTCTCTCCACGCTGCGCGTCGTGTGATTCGTCGGCGATCCAGTCAGTCTCAAAATGGTTGGGCTGATTGGTTTCCTCAGAATCAGAGCTTTCCAGCGATGTATAGAGCTCCCGGATTGGACAGATGGTCGGGTGGTAGGGACACGCAGAAGCTCGACGTCGAAAGCGTTTGTGAATGAAAGGTTCCCAAAAGCGCAGCAAGATGGCGTAAATGAGCTTCTACCCCCCTTTTACAGTGTTTCTTTAGGAGGTTTTTTTGCTGAAATCATGTCTCATACGCAAGAAAACAAGACTATGAACGTAGCTGAAGCTTTGGACAAGATTTTTTCCATATTTCAATTATTGTGCCAAATTGTGCCAAACTGTGCCAACATGGATTACGCCTGAACTTTGTTCAATCAAAACCTTTACAGAATATTAGTTTCTTGTTGTATGAACACCAAACTTGCTACAGATGTTCTTGACATGTAGTTGTTACAATTGATTGTGTTTTTTTTGCTTCGTTATAAGTAAAATAAGGAGATATTGGAGGAAACATGTGTTTTTTTTTTAGGGGGAGTTCATTTTTTGGCCATTCCAACATCAATTACTCTTACCCAGTGTTCTTGACTGTCAAATTAACTCATCCACACCACTCCCCAAGAACCTATCTTCATTTTGATACCAAGATTTGCAGTTTAGACCTTGTAAAAGCTGAGAAATGCCTTAAAAAGTAAAAGTATAGGATTTTCGGAAAATAGGCCTCAGGGCTTAAGAGGTTAAAGGAAGTACTTATGACTGAAATAACAATATCACTTCCTCTTTTGTTGCCCAGGCCACTTCTCCCACGGTTCAGCTGGCCAGCTCTGGGCCCCTGGACACACCGGCTGAGGAGGAGTCCAGGAAGTCTGCGTCCCGATCCTTCAAAGGGACTGTTGCAAGCAGCACTGATGGTGAGGGAATAAGACGTCTGATTTGCTAATGAAATATGTAAACATCAGTCAATTTGTATGACCAAATTTTAACCATAGAATTCTTCGTTGTTGCGTCTTTCCCCAGGGAGTGATGATATCCCAAGCCCTTCAGCTATTGCCGAGTCTGCCATGAAGCTTCTCAACAGCTGCTTGTCCTCCATGCCAGCAGGTTTGTTTGTTCCCACACTCTGCTCACACAGAGCTGCTCGAACCTTCAGTTTACCCTCCAGCCATTGATCCCATGTTAAGATGTTGTCCTTTGCTCCTCCAGCTTCAAGAAACCCTCCTTGCCTTTCGAAAACTAAGCCTTTCATCTGGGTAACCAAGTGGGTTGACTACTCCAACAAATATGGCTTTGGTTACCAGCTGTCCAATCAGAACGTGGGTGTGCTCTTTAATGAAGGCACTCATCTGAGCTTGTGTGACCAGAAGAGGTACAGATTATTTTGTGTGGGTCTTAGAACTGTTTAATGTAGCTTTGTTTGTGCAGTTCTCATCTCTGCTTTTGATATTTCACAGGACTGTACGCTACTGTCTGACAAATAACAAGCACTTTAGCTTCCCTGCTGACGCGTTACCAGAGAAGCTTCAGAGTCAGAAACATATTGTAGATTTAATGGCTAACTACATGGAGCAGAACCTGATGGAGGTCAGTCCAAAACATTTTTTACAATTAACTGTAAAATATGCTGCTTTTTATTTCTTTAAATCAAAGCTTCTTTTCTGCTGAAAATTCTCATTATTCTCAACTAAAAGTATAATTTCAAAGAAAGTTGCTATTATGAGGCATCTACAGGCCACCTTCAAAAAGGTCAGATTTCATTAGCATTTTGACTTGATCCTCGGCATGAATTATTCATAGCGCTGATTAGCTGATAGATTTGAATATTCATGAGAGCTCAAGCGGAAGTGTTCTGATAAGAGTCTTAACTGCTGTTGATGTAAAATTTTGTGAAACAAATGAAAACAAAAAATTAAGTGCCTACAGGTGAAGAGCACAGTAGAGCATTATTAAATGCTCATCAACTGTGACTGGTTTCAAGTATCCCTCACCTATCCCAATCTTTCAAGATCTGTCGGGAGAAAAGTTGAGTTCGAATTCCAATAATTCACATTATTTTAATTATTAACTTTGAGAAAAAAAGTTAAATGTACTTGAGCTTATTTGTTGGCAAAGATTGTTATGCCATATTAGGTTCTTTTTTTTTTTTAAACCCTCCCATCGTTTGTCTGATTCTCACCAAATTTGAATTAGAATATCCTTAAAATGACCTAGACACTCATCCGAAACTATATCTCCGCAACCTTTTGCCATATTAGCACCAAACTTGGTTCAAGTCATCAGTACATAAAGCTGACCGCAAAACAAGATGTTGAGCGCGCCGCCCAAATCATAAAACGTTAATTTGTGCACGTCTTGCCTTCTGCATGCCTGGCATCCTATCACTGCTCTGAGTTATATTTATTATGTTTAAAAGATGTATTCCTTTTAAGATTTTTGTATTTTAATTTTTTTTTTGTAGGGTGGTGAAATCAATTGTGAGGACCAGACCTCTGCAACCTCTTCGCCGTTGCTCTTGCAGTGGATCAAGACGGATCACGCTTTAGTCATGCTCTTTGACAACCAAACCTTACAGGTGAGTGTTCAGACAGCGACAGTGATTTTTGTTTTTATATTATCCACTCATGATATACCCTTTCTTGTGTTTCCAGGTGAACTTTTACACGGACCACACAAAGATCATTCTCTGCAAGAGCTCGGGCTCCTCTTACCTGTTGACATTCATCAGCAAGGAGCGCGTGTCTTACTCCTACCCTCTGAGTATGCTCTCAGAATGGGGCTGCTCCGCAGAGCTTCGACAGAGGCTTCAATATGTGGTTCAGCTTCTCCAGCACTACACCAACGCATAATGGAGATGGACATTCTTATGTTTTGCTGCTTGTTACTTCCATTGTAGAAGTGGAAATGGACCTTCAAAGACAAATAATGGGGAACTCTTTCTATGTTGCCATGAAGATCTCCTGTCTTTGGTCATCTTTGAACTATGGTGCACTATTTCTGTTTGGTTTTCCTTTTTGTTTTTGCAACTGAGCTCACAGCAACAGTATCACCACCAGCTTGACTCTCAGTGTGCACGACCAAAACTTCTGTCCGTTCTTTAAATAGTTTCCTTTTTTAAGCTGGACTGGAGTGCAGATGGTCTAAATCTCACAGGGTTCTTGAGGATCTTGCCTTTGTGTCCCAAACACTGTGCAAGGTGGGTTGGTCTCTCATGCTTGATCACATGGCTTTTTAAAGGATATTTTATTTCACTAAATAGTACACAAAGAAGAGCTACGAACACCAAATGGTTCTTGTTTTAAAGAGCGTCGTTTTAAAGATGGCAGAGGTGAATGGCTGTGGTGGAACTGTGAGAGTTGGAGGAGTAGTGACTTAAGTGCCTTTCTGATGGATTCCTCTGTGCAATAATAACAGCCCTTAATCTCCAGTTGAATTCACAAAGGGAATGAAAGGGGCCTAATGTGTAGTCTTCAAATGCCGTTATCCAAGTGAATTAGTCTGGAGCGGGGGAAGAAACACTACATATACACACCTGATATAAGCTTTTGCTTCTAAAAGTTATATCCTTAATGTCTGTACTTGAGAAAGAAAAAAAGACCATTTATTCAGTGTGCCTCCAGCTTTGTTTACTTGACATGCTCCATTATAATAATCCTAATGTCCTCAAAACTGTGACCATGGCTGTAAGTGTTAGTGTTCAGAAAACCAACATTGTGAAAGCCATTAACCTCTCAGACAAATCCTAACTAGTATTATTAATTAAATGTGGCACGTGTTCTATTTATTTTTTTATTTATAGTTTTTTATTTATTGATGTAACAGTTAAATGGTGTCTACACTGGGAAATGTTCAGTATGATCACTTTTTATGTATTGGGAGTCTGGGGGAATAAAGTTTATTGAAAGTAAGAGTTTTTGTTTGGTTTTAATGGTTCACTTCATATTTGGTTTCGTTGTGCATACAGAAAAAAATTTGTATAGGGGGTATGCACGTGACTTCACGATACCTGGGTAGCTGTGCGGTGGCAAAAAATTTGCAGTAGTAGTGATTGACCCGTTTGAACTGAATTTAGAAATCACCATTTTGAAGAAATTCAAAAAAAGGAGAAGCAAATGGGTTGCTGCGATTGTAAAGAAATCACTGTTATCTAAGAAATGCAACCTGGATTTTTTTTTTGCCATTTCATGTTTGTCAGTCTCCTTATTAAATCACCATATTTGCTAATTATAAATCTTAAAAAAAAAAATCCTTGAAGTTGTAACTTGACCAAACATGATTTATATGTTAAGGACATTTCAGCCACTTCAGGATGATTTTAAGTCTAAAGGTTTTCCTAGTTTCAGCAAATTGAATGATTTTTGATGCCTAATCTTAATTTTTACACATTTTTGGAAAATACTTTGAAAAACTCAAAAATGCACTGTGGTCATGTCTCCTTACTTACATTATCTTTGCGGCAGTTCAATAATAAAATACAAAGCAGAATCAATTTTCATTTTGAAGATAAGTTTTTTTTTTTCAGAAATCTATGACCTTTAATATCTTGGCAATTAAATGGTCTTCAGCCACAAATAAAATTAATTGGTAGAGAATTCTGCACTATTAACTAGAAAGCCTAGCTGGCTAAATGCTCCTCTAATAAAAATTGTAAAAAATAAATTATTTTTACAGACCTGTACATACAACCAGAATGTTCAAAGATGGTTTCTTCACTTTGAGACAAATTCCGCTTTG